>CM055980.1:36495000-36917500 GCA_029531755.1 Holothuria leucospilota | reverse complement strand
CGTTTCGCTGGTTAATACGTCGCCAATTTAATCTTGTTCTAGGAGTATCCTTACATGCAATTCTGTTTTTATTTTGCTTCCTTAAAGTAGACGTAAATGTTAACAGTATTCAGTAAGGGTTGACTTCCAATTACCTTCTGAATATTGCCATTTGCTCAGCCAAGAAACGCACTTCATCAGTGCTAATATAAGTGTAGCTACTAGCACTAGCAATTCTTTAAAGGGCATTGATTTTATTGGAAAGTCGGTCTACAGCTTTAGTTAAGTATTGCAAGCGCTTATAACCCTATTAACATCTCCACTATAGCTGTAAGCTACCTAATTTTGCTTGTGTGCCTAAATAAACAATCAACTGCATGAAGGGACTTGTGATTGAATGCGATAGTTATTGTTATTTTTGGCGCTTATAGGGATCGTGATTTGAATGAGATATCAATTGTTTTTAAAAGGTGATTATAGTGTTTTGTTTTACAAAGTATTTGTACTAAAATTACACCCCGAATATAAGTATTTTTGACCAATATACCGCCACAAAAGTCTGACCCTGACGCAGCCTATAAATGTTTGTACCTGTCGACACTGTGTCTGAAGGATTTATCCAATCTGTTTGCTTCAAGATAAGAGATAAATTAGAAATTGATCCTGTTAGTGTATTCATGAAATTACGGAATTTCCAAGATACTTTCGTTTTTTTTTTGGTGGTAACACGGAAGAAGAATACTTGCCTTTTTCTCGGTCACAGGACCTTTTTTTATTCTCTCACTTGACATCATGGCGACATCATCGTCTGGTACATGATCCACCTTGTCATCATGATTGTATAAAAAGACTGCTGGTACTTTGTATGACTTTCTGTCCATATCAGGGAAAAAAGTTTCAACGTAAGCCGTTGTTGCTTCCTCAAAACTAATTTCACTTCCATCTGGGAGTGTCACAGGGTAGTCATTAAAGTTGAAAGTTTTCAGCACTCTATCAGGTTCTCTAGGATGTTTAGCTTTGCACATGGGACACGAAGGATACGTTGCCATCGTGGAGGTACATGCTGCCATTATTTACTGCCTTGGCTTAATAAACATCTGAGGAAAGCGAGAATACGGTAGTGTAAGAAATATGCATGACAGCAAAAATATTTGTTTCAGTACAACTGTATAACAGAACACTGACTTAGAAAAAAAACCTTTAGGAGAACGGTTTAAAAACAAACGGAAGTGATGCAAAGAGACTGTTGAAAGATTGACATCTACTGTTGAAGTGTAGTTTAGAGTTAAAGCCTAGATAAATATAACTATATCTTTCTACTTTACAGCAGAGAGCGAAGGCAAAATTATACAACCGGAGAAAAGAGTCGTATACCTGAAGTTATTGTTATGAAACTTGTTAGTAAACAAGACAGTAGAAAAGAGCGAAAGTTACTGACACTTTTGTAGAGACATGTGAGTTTGTGGCTTACAGAATGTACTCCCTTCAAATATATCCCTTCAACTTTTGGCTTAAGAGCCTGGCACTGCGATATGCAAACTATTATACTTCTTATTGCCAAACAAGGATTAAAACATTTCTGAACTTTGGGGACTATATGAAACGTATTTGCTGACAAATCTCTGCTGTTTTTGGTCGGGTCAAGAAGTGTAGGGCCAAGATTTTGAATAGAGTGGAATCAATAGCCCGTATCAAAGACAATTATTAGTAGTCATTAATGTCATTGGATTCGCACTTGGTAAAGTACTCATTAATGGAAAGTCGGCAACTCCGGTAGTTTCACTCTAAAAAAAGTTGGCTAGAACATATCACCAACACTGGGCACGTATGTGAACTGAATGCTGAATATCGGGCACGGTTTATCCACTTATTATTGATTAATGGAGAATACATCATCCATCAGGGAAAACCCATTAATCAACAATACTTGGGCAAAATTTGCCCCTTTCACTATTTTCACATACGTGTCCAGTTCTGATGAAATTTTTACCCAACTTTTTTAAGAGTGAATGCTGATCATTTGCAATCGTTTCAACCAAATACAATACAAAGAGAGTATATACACTCAGAATGTCTTCTTCACAAGGTGTAATTATTTAATTAAAGAACAATTACAGTAGACATCACAGAGGTTACATCATTTTTTCAAAGGTGAAACCTCATTCATGACCTGGGGCGGATCCAGGAATTTTGCTTGGGGGTGCACTAGAATCACCCATTGTGGGAGAGTGTCGTCCATCTGAAGGACTTAGATAAACCAGAAAGCCTAAAGGCTTAGTGATTCCTTGCTGAAAGGGAATGATTTGATGCACTGACTCGGTTATCATCTCTCATATTTACACTTCTTTTTTTTTCATTTTCACATCTTACCTCTGCTGACCTCATACGACCTTTGAACTCTACCAAAAGTTGAAAAGCAAAAAGGGAAAAATAACATGTCCTAGAAGGGAATCGTACCAGGGACCGTCTGCGTGAGAAACCGAGCTCTAATCCTCTACACCATCAAAAACTCGTTCAACATATAGTATTTCTAATCATCCCAGTATAGTCACAGCATCCTTTACACGTGTTCATGATTATGTAATTCAAGTAAGGATTCTTACTGTAATAGTTATGCTTGTGAAAAATGTATGTTTTTCTGTATAATTTTATCTTCGGAATGGTACAAAATTCAACCTTAACTTATCGTTTGTGACCAAACGCCGGACATAATTTGGAGGTACGGCCCACTGTCTATTTAGTTTACGAGATTTTGGTAGTTTCACCTCTGATGACCTCAGATGACCTTCGACCTCCAACAAACCCGAAAGGTTCTCTTTCTCTTAAAGTAACAATCTATATACCAACTATGAAAAGGATCCATCAACCTTGTCTTGAAACATCGTGTTTTTACAAGGTTTTCGGTTTTTTTTTACCTCTGATGACCTCTAATGACCTTTGACCTCCAATGAAATCAATAGGGTTCTTCCTTTTAATATGATAAAGTTATATACCAAGTATTAAGATTGTCCATCATTGCTCTCTTGAGATATCGTGTTTACAAGCAATTTTTAAGAAGTTCATATTTTCACCTCCGGTGACCTCAGAAAACCTTTGACCTTGACCAAAGTTAATAGGGCTTATCGCATCCATATGCCAAGTATAAAAAACATCCATGCTTTCTACCTAAAGATATCGTGTTTACAAGGTTTTCGGTTTTTGACCTCTGGTTACCTCACATGATCTTCACTTAAAATAGGATCTTTCTTAATAATTCTACACACCAAGTATGAAAATCGTCCATCATTTTTACCTTGAGATATCGTGTTTACAAGGCAAGCGTCACAAAATACACACATACATACATACACACACAATCGCCCGCGTGATTGCATAGTTTCCTTTTGCCTTCGGCAAGGAATAAAAAATGGTGCTCCAAATATGGTGTATGAGTTTCTATATCAAAACCGTGACGAGGAGAGCAAAAGTAAGATGTCTGCAATAGAATATTAAAGGCCCAATTGATCAATTTCAATTTAAAAACAAATTTTGGGGGTACACGTGCACCCATGGCATCCCCTTTGGATCCGCCACTGATGACCTGGTTGGTAACACCCCGCACCCTTTAGAAGAGACAGGTTTCAAAGTTCGATCATGCAGCTATTACAGATAGCTTTAAAGTGTACTCATACATTTCTTACTCCATACGTTCTAACTGGCTCGTTGAGGGACTGGCGGAAGGGTTTAAGGGACTGACCGAATGGTTTCCGTACAAGATGGTGACACTCTGTAGTCATTGGTCGAATTTTGGGGAAATTATCGTATTATGGTTTTGACCCTTTTTAGGTAGCAAAGGTAACTTTTGCAACAATGATCACATTTAAAACATTCACCTTGGGACATGATGGCACGTGGTGTTTCACTTTAGAAGTATCTGAGTTCCTTACCTATGACTGAAAATAAACAAGTATCATTCATACCTACGACTGGAAATACACATAGTGGATGTCATCTTTTAATATGTTGGCAAAAATCAAATTAAAACCTTTTATTACTCCCTTCAAATTATCTCGCTTTCACAAGATATTAAAGGCTTACCTTTTCTGAAATCCTACGGTATATTCGTTTTTGCCAGTGAAGTTTTCAAAGACATTCTTCGTAACGCCCAACATTTTCTAGAAAAAAAAAACACAAAACACCTCAAATTATTACCAGATTATTTGTGACAATCTCCTTACGCGACAGTAATCTATTTCCTTCTTGTAAGTTGTTTTAATGCAACGATAGCGTTATGTGCTAACTACTTTGTTTAGATACTACCCCTGAAGTCAAACAGCTGTGCGATAACATAAATGAGACAGGCAATAATGAATGTGTTTAATTTACTTTCATTATTTTGCACTTAATTGCTTCAACCCGTAACTTTTTCTAACGATGCGAAAAATCAGAACTTCGCCAATTGAAACTCTAAATACATATTCGATGTATGGAAAGAAAAACAAAAGAAACTGCGCATTGTGTGCAAGGACTTCTCACAAAACACCAAACCTGCCGCGTACACTGGAATATGTGTGTCGAACAATTAATGCTTAATTATCACAATGCAACATGGGTGTAGATCCGTCCTGTAAGGTGAATTGACCAATACAAATAAGTAACCAGGACTTTTACGTGGGGCCTAGGTTGAAATAAGTTGGCGAAGCAGTGTTTTGCTTCATTCAGTTGCGTATCCGGGGGGGGGGGGGGAGTTGCCCCCTCTGGAAAAATCTTGGGGGAAATTTTGAAAGTGAATATATGGTGAAATTTGCGCATGATCTGGTAAAATTTTAAATTTCTCAACCAGTACACTTTACTTATTTAAAAGTATATGCCACACTGGCACAACCAGTCCTATAAGGTTTTCAGAGATGGAATGATGACACCATGCTTATAGTTGTACTGGTTATCTTTTAATATCTGTTTTATACAGCATAGGATCTCTGGACCTCTGACAAGGGACTCTGTCCTTTTACTGTATACTTCCAATGTTTCTTGATAATTAAAGCAGCAGCATTGTGGTATATGCAGTTTGTTAGAATGGGTCAGTGGTCAAGTGCTATACTCTGCTGCAAAGGCAGGTCCTCGTAAAATTTGGACTGATTGTGGTGAATGTGGTGAACTGATGAAGGGAAAGGTGTACCAGGGTTCACTAAATTAATGTACTTCACCCACTGTGATTCTGATCTACCAGTAGGACTCAAGAAAAATTCACCAAGACCTGAAGACAAGTAAGATAAAAAAGCTACCTAAAAAAATAGGAATTCTTGGTGATGTATTCAGTTTACATTTAGCACCAAATGTGGCACCATTTTGCATCTAGTCCACCTTATATGAGCAAAAATTTTCAAAAGACCCCTCCCCCAGGACGGCGATCAGTCACATCAGCCAGGTCAGAGGAAAGCACCCGGACAAAATTTGGACCTGCGGAGAACACTGATTATTAGGGAGCAGATCACTTAGTGGGAGGAATCTTGGTGCTCTTGCCCCCCCCCTGACAAAAAGCCTGGCTACGCCACTGGCTTCATTAAAACACCTCAAAATTAATCCATCATAAAACATTTCTCTTGTAATACCTCTCCTCTCTTTTCCTCCTTTATTTTTATTTTGTTTTATCTCATTTTTTAAATTAAAAAAGTAGGGAAACCTAGTGGACGGGTGTTTTCCCTTCCATAAGGTGAGTGGGAGGCGTCTTCGTCTCTGCGATTCAAGCCAATAACATGAAATAATAGCTATCATCCCCTAGTAATAATTACTACTTTAAATATGTCTGGAGATGTGTGCACCATCGTGCAAACGAAAGGACATTATGTGATGCTGAATGAGTAATAGTGACATTTGATAAAAAGAAAGGTTCACTTTCTTTTTGTTCAGCTGTTGCACATAGCATTGGAATTATAGGGCCGGTCCATACGTAGCACTTCATTAGAATTTAAATTTAGTCGATTACCGTGACTTTTTAGCACTGAAAGACAGTTGAGGCACACTTTGTTGGTGAAAGGGTTTATTTTAAAAAGATGATAGTAGAAGCCAAATGACTCAGTCTGAGTTATCATAGTCTGAAACAATTTGTGACACCATTGACACAATTTATTTTAATGGGATATCTTGCGTTTGCATTGCGCAAACATGGCAGAGACGGAAGACCTTTAACCATTATTAATCCATTTAGCATCGGCAAAATCTGGTAATAGTCTAACCTCCCAAAATCATCACAAGTTACCAGAAAGATGATTGTTGCATCATTTGAAAATTGAAAAGTTTGAGGTAATAAATTAAAGGTAATATGCAATCCACCCAATTTCAATTGGTGTACCCCCTTCATCCTAATTCAGGTATGACTCTTATCAATCATGTGACAATTTTTTTGGTTACTTATTGTTTTTTATTACTTATTGTTTTTTATTGTCTTTCTTTGTTTCTTAAATTCATGCAGAATTACTCCTTGGCGTACCTTTAATATTCGCTGTTGTATACAGAAACATTATGAAAGACACTTGTGAGCAAAAATAAGAGGATGTTTAGCAGGTTTTTTAATGTAAGATTGGGGCGACTGCTTTCTCCCTTTAATGACGAACTACAAGCAGTGAATATCTTTCTGTGATGGGATTACTTCTTGAAAATAAGATAAGACAAGTGTCTAACTGTGCATTGCCAAATCTTCTATATACATATAGACAATGGTTATTGAAAATTGTTTTCACACGAAACGCAATACCTGTCTTTTACAGATTATGCAAAACTCATCTCTGCCATTACACAATGATATTCCTTTTTTTAAGCTTGAAGCTGTTGTATTTATTTCTTCGCCATGTTACATGATTGCTGTTTGGATGAGAAGCTCAGACTGAATTAGTTGGCCTGAGTTGGACTGAATAATGGTTACAGTAATCATCTCCTTACCAAGAAGTATGGATTGTATACTTCCAATGAATGGATTAACGATCCTGGGTTCAAACCCATAATGGCTTCTCACAACTGACTTGAAGTTACACTACTGTAATTGAATTTAAAGTTTACAATTCGACCTTAACTTTCTTTCATCACTATACAATATACAGAACATCAGAAAACAATCGTGTTCTATTTAGCGATAATATGTTTTTACTTACATGGTGTCCAATAAAGAACTGAACTTTTCTAAACAACAAGGCCTCGTTGAGTCTTGAAATTACCTCTAGTAAGTGGGTTATTTAGAATTAATACGACTAAACTACATGTATATTACGACTTATACCAACCCTGCAATGCGCAGCGGTGATTCGCTTAATGGAGGAGGCATTGAATCTTCTAAGTTCGTCCTCAGGAAAGCCAACAACACTGCACGTCCACGCGACTGTTCCATATTGTAATTGATTCAAGGCGGAAACACTGTTCTCTTGTTGGAAATGTGTAATATAAAACAGGAGTTACGAGGTTTCGTGTCAGCAAACTGTTAGATATTGTTACCCAACCGGAAGCTTATGTGTCATTGCGAAAACAATACCTTAATTTACTAAGTACATGTTCATATACGAAAGAACCTACTACAGTGTGTGATGGTAAATTTTGAACTGTCAGTCGTACTTTAAACAGATCGGGGAGTTGCTATTTGACACAGATCTGTATACAGAGGTACAGTTTTATTGGCAGGAAAATCGAGGGACGAGAAAACGTCTTCTTTGCTTGCCATGTTGACTGAGGAAGTTTGAACTTCAAGTTGAATTGAATTTGAACCTTGTAATTGTGAAAATGAAATCCTGCACAAGTTCAAGTGTCCCCAAGCATGGAATTGCATATGTTGGTTACACGTGGAATGTTTCGTGTTTTAGGCCTATGCCTTCTCGCTTTATACGGTTATTCATTACAAAAATGGTAATATGCGTATTCAAACTATCAGAGTGAAGTTGCTTTAAGTTTAGTAGTAGCAAACGATACCATTCTGTTCAACATGCTACCACCAAACTAATAGTTGTGACTAATAGATTTAAGAGGATGCTCAAGAAGAAGCATCATTTGTTCATGAGAGCAGCCTATCAGTTTGATAAAGGGGATATGGCATCCCCTAAACCTTTAAGTTGCTAGCAACTCCCTGCCCAAGTAGATTTCGGAATAGCCCTAGAGTTCTAAATACAGTTGGTAACTGCACTTTGATTGACTTTCATTCAAACAATGTAGCTCCACTCTGATTGGTCAACAATGATTTGTACAGTCAGTTCTGTTCCCAATTAAGCTCACACACAGTGACAATCTTGCCTCGCGCTTTATAAACTCAGAGCAGGCTCTTGTGGCCACTGCCTTAAAGGTATACTAGACAGGTTTTTTGGTTTAAATTGGAGGGGCTAGAAGTAAACTTAGTAAGGAGAATTGCTACTGTCTGGGGTGAGATTAGAGAACCTTTGAAGAGTACCTAAACAGGGTTCTAGCTAGGGAAAATGTCAAACCGGGTGGGAGTTATCAACATCGCATCATTCTCACGTGATGTTGGCCATATCTCCACTAAATGACACTGTCTGTGGTCAGTTGCATGATTTGGGGTTGTTTCCAATACCATAATTCACTGGAATGTTATGTGTCTGATAATGTACATGTTTACAGTTAGGTGTGTGATGAAAATTCAAACTGGGCAGTGAGATTCAAACTGAGTGGTAAAATTTCAAACTGGGTGCTGGCTTAAAAAAGTAAATTCAAACTGGGTGCAGTACCCAGTTTGAATGGCCTAGGTAGAACCCTGCTAAAGTCTCAGATTTCTAAAATAGATGTTACAAAGCTTGAAAAATGAATCCGATTGGTCCAACTACCATCTTCAGTGGGCATTCCTGTGCTGAGATATAAAATGTTGACGTTTATTCACTCAACTTAAAATGGAAGATTTCGCAATAATTTGTGATGTCATTGCTGTACTACCCAAATTACCGTCCTTTCGTTTTTCGGGAAACCACTGCACCATGTGCTTAAATGTGATCACCATCATGATACTGTTTTAGGATGACTTGACAATTCAAGCTCCCTTCGTACAACATGCTATGCATGGCAATAAAAGTGTTTTAGATAATATTAACATTTTTATTTTAAAGGGAAATATTGCGTTTGTCTGGCTTTTTATTGAATCTATCCTCGTTTCCTTGCGATCGGGTCCCGTTCGATGAAAATGAGGTAACTAAGAAAAACATTCTCCCCTCCGAGCACTAATTAACGAGTAATTAACCTTTCTGTAACAACTAATAGATTTGTTCATCCAAACAATTATGCATGCAAAACCACACCTTCATCACCCCTGATTTGAAATCTACTTACTAATCAAATCATTTCTATCACATTACGTCAGACAATAACAAACGCCTTCTACAGCATGTACAAAAAGTTCGGAATATACGAACTAAGTACAGTACAGTAGTGGGAATTACTACTACATTATGTCTGTATTACTGAACCATGGAGTTTCTATTTGACAACCTAACGGAACTACTGTTATATTACAGTAGGTGGTCTTATCACCTCCCTGGTATACTATACTCAAAGTTACAGCTATTCCGTAATTCGAATAGCAGCCCTTGGGCCTTAGCAGGTTTGATTTACTTTCGAAACAGCCGGATGTAAATTGGTGCTTCGACAATGGTACAAATGAAAATTTTGCGAACCTGTGATGCCAGTGGTTGCCACTTGTCCAAAACAAAAGAAATATGCAGGGCCTACAAGTCTTTCGCAGATAAATTAACAAGTTTGTAGTGACTCCCCTGTAACGACCAATAACGCACACTGACGTAGCCCTTCTTAGGGCTATTCGGCCATTTTTGACGCATTACATGCAATATAGACTAAATTTTACCCGCCTGCTATCTGCACTGCTTCACTTTACCCGTTCTCCCCTTATCATCATTCCTCTGTTCTCTGAACCGTGGCGTGTGAGAGAGAGTATTAGTACAAGAAGCCTGGTGTAACCACTGCTACAAGTGTTTTGCTATATCGGTGATCCGACCCAACAGGGTCTAACACTGACGGTGAACCAGGGAGCCTCTAACGCTGCGTCTCCATGTATGAGTTGTGAATTCCAATATCCTGTACAGCACGGGGCTGTACAGAAACTGTGGTGGTAGTTTGTTGTGAGCAGGGTCGTTGGAATTACGGTAAGCAAGGTCAGCACGTATTGATTAATGGGTGCTTATATGTCATGACATGATCACTCTTCCTAAATGAATATGCAGCAGTACGAACTTTGCATAGTGTGGGCGAGGCTTATCGTTCTATAATGAGCCCGTTAGATACAAAAATTGCTGCTTCTTTCTTCCCATATTTCGTGAGATTAGTGCTGATCTGCTGCAGGTTATTTGTGTTCCATGTTTGGAAAGGGTAAAAGACCACAATGGGATTAAATTAGAGTCACGTCGAGGTACTTTTTCAAACGCAATATTTCCCTTTAAAAGGAAAAGAGAGGTAATGTGAGTTGTACAAGGTAACGTGAGTTGTTCAAGGACCTCACAAGTTATTGTGTAATTGACTATCTCAAATAAAAAGAATAAACTTCAACAATTTCTATCTCAACAACGGATTAAGCTATCAAATGGGAGCTGAAAAGCGGGATTTATTTTCCAACCTCTGAGAAAAACATATTATGGTAATTCTTGACCTTAGGTACGCTTTAATTTGTATTTTCTGTCAAATCGTTTGCAATATTTTATCCGCTATCTATCAAGTAACTTTTTATGCTTATATGAATATGCTGTCTGTTGTGAATGGCTTCTCTACTGTGTAAATATTTCAAACAGTGTTACAAGCAAGACATTTGACTTGCACACTAAGGTATAAGCTTTTTTACCTTAATAATAACAGGTGATCGACCAATTATGAATAAAAGTTTTCTACCAAGGTTGGCCAATTTTCTCGCTAAAATTTGCGCCCACCACATATGTTAATTTATTAAACCATATTGGACATACGGACGGTACAGTTTTCACCCTCATAGTCGAACGACGACATGTTCGATGAAGCTAGTCTCAGATTATCTTGAGGAATGGTAGTTGGTGGAATTTAGATTGTGTTTGAAGGTAGGCCTAAATATGAGCAAAAGGTATTCTGAGTGGAGTACGTGATGTTTACACAGTATTTATAATCAGTGAATCAAAAACGTTAGGAAAGAACTTGGTTCTGCAAGTAAACCAAGGCCCAACTTTTAAGGCTCACCCAGGTAAGGTTAGCCTAGTCTTATATTAGACTTGGGCTACTTTACTTGTGAATGTCGGCATGGTTAGCCTAGACTAGGTTAGCCTACAGAGTTGTGCCTAGGCTTATAAACTCGATACAAACGTTAAATACTGCGCACGACACCTTGTGCTCATAGTTA
This sequence comes from Holothuria leucospilota, assembly GCA_029531755.1. Lineage (NCBI taxonomy): Eukaryota > Metazoa > Echinodermata > Holothuroidea > Aspidochirotida > Holothuriidae > Holothuria > Holothuria leucospilota. Next base: position 36,906,186 of record CM055980.1, on the reverse strand, counting down.
CCTTCCAACACAATCTTCCAGTCTCCAATCTCCCATTCCTTATCCCTGCTTATGATAATCTGAGAATTATGCAATTTAGTATGAGCGACCCTCATCTAGGCTTTTTGCTAAATTCATAAGTGAAGCAAACAATGGACTGCCGCGGTCCATGGCGAGGAGGAGTTAAATATATGGTCAGCTATAATTACCCAATTAAAACAATGCTTGTAAAAACAGAAATCTTGAAATTTTTATCAGCATCAGGTAAGCATTTAACCAATTTTTCGGGTAGGTACTTGTTGAGTAATTTTAGGGTAACTTAGCTAGCTTTATTGGTCGAACTTATTACCAAACCATTAGGTAAAGCCATTATCCAAAGACTGTTAGGCAAAATTAGCCCAATATATGTGCCCAGAAATGATAAGTAGTAAGTTAAAATATTTGTCCAACCGTTTAAGATTGTACTATATCTCGCCCTTCCCTCTCACACAAACTTTTGTCATCTTGTATTTTAGAATCTTACCGACTGTTTCGCCTTACTGCAAAATTCCGCTGTGCAAACTACATTCCACTGACATTCAAAAAATGTTTGGCCAACCACAGTGGTTTATTTGCATTTGGAACTAACGTTTAAATTTTTTCCTCTTAAAATCAAGCAAAGTGCTTTGACCACTCAAAACGTTTAGGCCTATGGATTTCACTGACAGTGTATCTTTTGGACCATGGGAATCTACCTATGTAAAAGACTACTCCACTTGTAGCAGGCCATTCACTTTTCTTATCATTGGTCGTCAAAATTCTGACAAAAGCATTAAAAGTTAAAAGGTTGCTATACAGATTACTTGGTGAATTTTACCGTAAATCCGGAAGGAGGCATCTTATTCCTTGTGACTGAGGTTGATCGATTATATGAAAACAACCGTGAAACGTGTTTGCAGGTGAACTCTGTCATGTCTCTGATGGTGTTCCCTATACTCTCGAGGCGTGCAAAACAAAGTAGGGGCCAAAACCTGTGCGTATACACCGCCAGTGCTGTAACGAAGTTTTTTCAGCCATGAACCTTTTGATCTCAGATGAACTTGCTAACCTTAGCAGACACATTTAGAATAACAACATATGAATCAAATATTATCGTTATACGGTAACTAATCATCCGTTAAGTAGCCCAATATTAAGCTGGCGACGCACAATTTTCGAAGACAGATGTTTTCGAATAAGAAGTGTGGTCAAATCCTTCAAAGATAACACCTTGAATTTTCTCGAATTTTTATTTATATGATCATTTACTACAGACATTGTAGTTATGAATTAACCAAATGATCTGGTTCGATCGATATCTGTATATTTTAGCGGTTTTGAAACCTCCGCTCTTGTCGTGTATCCCTGTGGTTGCATAGCCTACCTTTCTCAAGCCAGTTTGGCCTTGTTACTAAATTTTACTTAATCCGTGCAATGTATTTCTTATATCAGTGAAACACATTTATTGCAGCTTGAATTCGTGTTGTCACTTTTTGCTTTCAGACATATTCGAGAGACATTTTACATTAATTAATGATAATAATACTAAGGAATCGGCTAACAAAAACGCCTTTCACAGTCTGACATGCGACGAACTTGCACGTGGAAAAACTTACCTCTTGTCGGTGTCCTGTCTAACAAAATGTAATTCCATATATCACAATAAACAGCTCTTCATTGTGTTGAAATTACTTGGTAAAAGGATCAAAACGCAAGGGGATTTATTCCTCACAATAACCACACATTCATTACAAACGCTTCATTTCTCTGCAACCGTTCCAATTTCGTGCACACGGAAACACAGCTCTGTATTTGAGAATGTGTCCAATATACAAGGACATAGCCCGGCGATTTCATACGTAGGTTCCAACAAACAGTAAAGATCATCCAACAACATTGCAATGCGCAGACGAAACATCGTAACACGTATGGAAGGAATTAGTCATCAGAGCTTAAACCACAAAACAGGGACAGCGTTACAGTTTGTGTTGGTAGACCAAAATCATCGCGTGGGCTAGGGGTTGCACTGTATAAAATCATGTTTCTCTACCGTCTACTACTGTCAAAGTAAACGCTGAAATTAGAATATTTGGTTGGCTTTGTTGCCAATGGTTACCAGTAACTACCATATTCGTATTTGTATGTGCATAGTGTGGAGATGATTTCAAACCACACATTGTGAGGCAGCTTTTCAAGTATGTATATAGCTTATAAAAAGCTGTAAATACCTGGAGTGTGGTATGCAGGGGCGTCAATCCGTATTGAAGTGTGTGTGTGTGTGGGGGGGGGGACACATGACTTAGCACAAACTATCAAGCCCTTTGTTTTTGAAAAGGGCGTGTCTTTCTATAGGCCCTTCGCCCCTTCCCTGTGTTCCCTCTTGTAATGACTGACGTCCTATTGTAATAAGAGTTGGGATTTCCAGGCCCGGATGCAGCTTTTTCAGTGGGGAGATTCGATTTTACGCTAAGCGGAACAAAAAAATTTCCGCGCCCTGGGCGCGCGGTATATTGCCCTCCTCAGCCGGTATTTAGTATTTCCAAAAACTGAAGACCTTTTTCTTTTTGCTTTTGACCCTTTTAGAGGCCTTTTTTGTGTCCCCGACGAAGTGAGGACCTTTTTTTCGGGCCTTCGGGCGGAACTCATAATGTTCGGGGCGGAACTCCAAGTCGTGCTGGGGGGTTCGGACGAACCCCCTGAACCCCCTGGATCAGTACGGGCCTAAACAGGGACAACATAAATTTGACCTGGATCCTAGCTAGCATTAATCCTTACAGAGGACTCAGCATTACGTTCCTATGCGTAGTAAGAAGTGACTAAAAAGGTCGATTATATACGGTCACGTTTAGTGACTAAGCTAGCATAGGGTATTTTGCCTTCAGAGTAGACCTAAGGTTAAGCCTACATACACTCCATTTCTGATATGGTGTTACTAGAAGGAGCGGCTTACACCGTCACGTTCAATGAATAGCTTCAGAGAGACCTCCCTTGTTGGAGCCAGAGGAAGGTGATGGAGTCATCGTTAGGGGAGATTCTCTCCGTGGCATCTCCACAGTGTGTGTTATCTTAGACTTACTAAAACGTTAGGCTAACTGTGAGTAACTTTCCTCAAGATCTAACCTTAACTGTAGTAACGTAATCGCAGTTGCTATTTTCCTCCCCATCTTTGAGTTGGATTTTCTACCCCCATGGAAGACCTTAATTAGCCACAGTGCCCTATTAATGGAGACAGTCGACATATCGCATAAGACATAGGGTTTCTTTATACCCTGGCCCCTTACAACTGGATTTCAGGTATTCCTGCAAAAGGGTTTTCAGTCAACCCTTTTCATTATCTGTGCACACGGATTTGTGCAGACTTAGCCTTTAGGCCTCAAATGCAGACCTTTCTTCATTGTTTCGGGATAGACTAGGCTAGACTTCCAATAACAGTAGTAGTCAGTGTGCTAACCTTTGTGGGTCACTTTTGAGTTTTCTTCATGCTAGGCCTAGGCTATACTTTGACAGCACTGATTGCGCAATGGGGGGGGGGGTAGTCTCCCTCAAAAGTGTGTTTCAGACTGGAAACCGTCTTTTTCCTCAAACTTCCTTAGCATTAAGGGCTACGGCCCATTCTTTTTTTTTAATCAGAGAAAGGGCAGATAGGATAGTTGGGTACGTTGAAGGTTGCTTTAGAGTTCAATCTGTTTTTCATTCTCCTCTTCAGCAAAAGGATTGGTCCAAACCCAAACAAAGTTTTCAGATCCTGAGTAGTACAGCTCAAGTTCCTTAAGACAGACTAAAAATTTCTAAGAAGATTTTTTACTAGCAGCCCTTTCCTTCACTGTTAAAACACTGTTTAAATTTTTTAAACAACCACATATTAACCAGTGAATCGCTCAATGTTGTTTAAATTTCAAACAAGGTTGTTTGAAATTTAAACACTGTTGTTCAAATTTCAAACAAGGTTGTTTGAAATTTAAACAACATTGAGCGATTCACTGGTTAATATGTGGTTGTTTAAAAATTTTAAACAGTGTTTTAACAATTCTTCCATCACACGGCCAGCATTGGTAAGTCCCCTGTTCCTTTTGTTCAGTTTCAGAGAAGCTGTTTGCAACAGGAACACTAACAAACTGTGTTAAAACACTTGGGTAATTTCTCAGAACTGTTTTAACTAGTGACTGGCTATATGCACTGACATGGATTGGGACTGGTGGTCTACCTAGATTACCTTCTGTTGTTGGTGGTGGCCAGCGAGGACAAAGACGAAATCTAGGCCTCTCTGTATACGAAAATAAGTGTGGCTTGTCTTTCAATTGCCCTTGTGAGGTATGTCCAAAGAGTACTGATCATTATAATTCATAGCCTTGGGTTAGAAGGCCCATTAGAAAATAAAAATGTTGGATAGAAAAACGTTGATCCCAATATTTGTTATCCATTTCAAGTAGTGGCCCAGATATGGTGATTCAAACAGACACCTCCAAATTTGTTCGAGTTCTACTTGTAGAATGGTAGGACTTCTGGAGCCTAAAAGAGAAAACCTACCATATAAATGTATAGGAGTTGCAGGGAGTGTTCCTAGCTTTTCCAGAACAAAAATGTGCAACAGCCAGATAAAATCTGACAATATTTTACCCTCAGTCTATACACAAGCAGTTGAACAAAGAGTAGCGACATTCAGTTTTCATCCCAGGCCGGTCATCGGTCTCTTCATTGAATGGATGTATAAGACTGGATGTGAGAAATACCTTTCCAAAAGTCCAGGAAGTGCACAGGCCACTTCAACTAGACCTATACGCAAACTGCTCCTTTTTCCCGCGTCAATTTTAAGGCAGTGTGAAACCAAACGCAGTAAAATTTTGGTTATATGTATTCACATAGCCTTGGAAAGGCCTTCCTCTCTATGCTTTCCCCCTTTGCTCTAATCTCAAAGAACCTGGTAATAAATCAGGGAGGAAAAGAAGTGTGCATCCTTTAAAGTGGACCTAAAGTCTAGAATTACAAGAATATATATTTTAGAGGTTGGAAAATTGATTCATTCAATAAACTCCTGTTTTTATTACTTACTCCATTTCTGAGATGTATCATGTTGAACTTTATTCACTTAATTTGAAATGGTCAATTGCGCAATAATTTTTGATGTTCTTCTTGCACAACTCACATTACCTACTTTTGTTTCCTTTTCAAATTAAGATGTTTATATGACCTTGAAACATTTACTGTTCCCTTGTATAGCATGTTGTACGAAGAGGGCTGATAATGCCAAGTCATCCTATAACAGTAAAAAATTGATCACATTTTGGCACAAGGTGCAGTGGCCGCCAAAAAAAAAAACAAAGAAAATCGAAGACAGTATTTTGAGTAGTACAAGAATGACATCTTATATTTTTGCGCAATGTACCATTTAAAATTAAGTAAATAAGCATCAATATTTTACATCTCAGCTCAGGAATGTCCTGTGAAAATGGTAGTTGGACCATTCCAATGCATTTTTCAAGATTTGTAAATATGTTTTTGAAATTTTATAGAGTTTACGTACACTTTAAGCCCCTGTGTGGTAAGTGCAAACTTGACATGCCCAAGCACTAGAGATGAGTACCTTTTCACTCTTTCCTGATACCTTCTTTTTGAAAACTTTCAAATTAGAAAGAGCAGCACCCTCTATTGATGAACAAATCCTTATCGACTGCCCAGAAGGTATCAAGAGAAGATTTTTTAAAGAAGCTTAGCTAAACGAGCTGTTGCCTTGGTTTATACCTCCCTCTTGAAGACAAATTATTATTATGTAGTACAGTGGTGCTTTGAAGTTCTTTTTAAAGTGGTATTGTGAAAGACAAAGTTGCAAACTATTCCTATTTATACTTTTTAGAGGATGTAGCAAATTTTTATAGGAAAGCAGATTCCTCATCATGGCGAACCCTGAACACATTAAGATCTTCCTTGTCTGCCTCTGAAGCATATTTGAAGGCAAACACTTTAGTCAAAACCCCGTTAAGACAAGATTATTAAAGAAAGTTCTTATCGAGATGTAGTAACTTTGCCTGAATGCACATAGGTTTTCATATTCAACGTATATGTGTACGTTTATGTGTAGCGTTCATGCATGAGCAACTAAATTCCACATTAATTTACCTACCCATGTATTTACATATGTATGCAGGTGTATGGGTGAAACCTGAATCGATCCCAAACCAACCCGAACTAACTCTGAGCCACACAAATTCGGCCCCAATGGAACACATGACGATCCATTTAGAGAATTTTTATAATAGCTAAAATCTGGCGAATGTGTATATTTGTGTAAATGTGTAGGTAGGTAACAATACATGTGCAAACATGTAGGTAGGTATCCATATACAGTAGGCTCTCGGTCCATTTGTTATGAGTTACTCTGATCTTACTAGTATACTGAGGTACACCGTTAGCTGATACCTGCCCGGAGCCTGTGTAGAGATTGAAAACTTTATAGCTTTCCCCTCGGGATGATTTGATGAAAAGAAGATGAAATGACAATGCAAAACATTCACATTCGCGAATTGCGCGAGTTACGTTTTACTTTGAAATATTAGTTTGTAGAACAGAAAGGTTCCATACTTTTAAAACTATATTTAATAATATTTAACAATATATGGAAGGACAAATAATTCAAGATTAGGTCGTTGGATAGTTTAGTTTCCAAAAATAGGGTTCTCACCGGAAAAATTTCACTGTCTTTAATTCATAAAATTTTTCAACCCAATTTTAACATTTCCAAATGATACATACGGTATTTTTCGTAAAGTTAGGATGTATCAGTGAAAGTCAGTGCCAAACTAGGGTCCCCGAATTTCATCTTGCAAGGGTGCTAGGGTATGCTGATGATAAGTTACTGAGAAGTAGGATCTGCCCATCAAGCTTGCTTTGTTCCATAACTGATCCCTCACACGATGATATGAGGCCTATCAGTTTTATGCCATTCTTCTGCAGACAATCGTAAATTAATTTGAAACGGAAAAATCCTTAATTTGTAACCAATTGTAAACACCACATCTCCTAAACGAAATTTACGTTTTACAAACCGAACTATGGTTCATTGAGCTCACTGAAAAAGAAACCATAACACCTTATTCACCTGATGATTGCACCTTAACTGGCGCGTATATGTATTACGGCTAGTTGTGTCCTATGAAAAATGGAAGAAAGTAATGAAAAACAGAAATAATAAAAGAATACATTGGACCAAAACAGTTCAATAATAACACAGATACTGTCTCGAGACTAGTACTGTCACAAACAATAGGAAAAGTAAAAACTTGCTATAAAGCTTATTCACCCTTTCATCGGTTCCCCTAATGGTCCGGCTAATAGGTATCAATAATTGCATAAACGCGGTGGCTTTCCTTATATACCGACGGTAGAGAAAATGAAGTATATTGCCAGAGCAAACCTCGTCTCACAAACGCCTATAGGCCTAGCAACTTGGTCAACCGAATTCACGATTTACTAAGTGTCCATTAGCAGCCAAAATTCATGAATACAAAATTGTATTCTACAAGGGCTGTAGGGAGTATTACTATACCAGGGCCTCGTTCCATAAAGAGTTACGATCGATAATAATATCAATATACCATGCAATCGTCCTATTGAAATTGTATTTAAGATCGATTTTACCCCTTTATGAAACAGGGCCCGGCCATGTCTTCCAGTCACCTGGTCAGATCACGGAGAACCAAGACCCTGGTAACTTAGCTTAAAGGTTGTGTGACATGCCACCAAAAAGAGCTGTTTCACTTGTCACTTAAAGAATTAAGTCCTCCAGTCAAAGATCTGTTGGAATTTTTTCAGTATCTTTTACCGTTCTCAAAATATATGTCTTCAAAGTTTGATGGTTTTTGATGAAAGTAATTGCCTATGCAAAAATAATGATGTAGAGTGTTGCACAGTGTTATGATTTCTTTTATTAACCCTATATAAATTATCTCTTAATTACTGATCGTATAGATTACAGTTTGGTGAGTGGTATCAATATTTTTCAAGGAAAAAATTTTAAGTTTTATAATAAACCCCTCCGGGAATAACAATGCTACCAGTGTCCTTGAAATTAGGTTGAAAAAACAAAGGGTAAGATGTGTCATATATGGTATGTCCCTCTTTCGATGTCACATATTTGCATATTTAGCTCATGTTTATTCATGATACAAGTGTGAAATCGAAATTTCCCTGTAAAATGGTCAATATCTGGTGGATTTCAATGGCAATTGTGGCTATTTTCTGGATTTGTAATGCTTTTTACATCAAATATCCAACTATGTTATTTTCATGTCACACAACCTTTAATAACAGCTAGGTGTAATGAGCTTGTAGGTATATGATAAGAGTTCCTATGCTTGAACTCCCAAATTGGCAGTACGAGCTGAATATTGAACGTACGTCCATACTGCGAGTTCTGGTACAGAGCCTACAGGCTGTACCACAATAGTCGGTACCACTTGGGATAACGACGTATTGACTAATGCATGCATTCCAAGGAGAGAAGAGCCATACGTCCAACCCACGTTTGTTTGAAAACTCCTTTACAAAAGCATGATTTAGTAGTAAATGAGCATCTCAGTCATTCCTTGGAGCAGTCGTTCTTTTTATAATGTACCCTTGATCCTTTGGGTGTGAATCAACAGTCTTACAGTCAACGTGATTTCTAATTATATTTCCTAAAACTTTCTTTGATTAGAGTGAAATAACTAGGAGGCTGCAACAACCAGGAAACGTGAAGATTAAACATATAACTTAAGTAATACAGTTGTTAAGTAAAAAACACGAAGATATTCTGTCGACTGGTCGAAGGGATATCTAATCGTTATATTTGCCATCTTTTCGACAAGGAATATTTATTGTATTTAGAAAGTGGTGTTTCGTTTACGCAAACTCAATCATGATACAGGAAAAAAAAAACACATAGTAATGAAAGACTGCTACAAGTCTTATACACGGTAGATATACTTCCCTATTTGCTCGTAAAAAGCGCAGTGGACTTGGACAATATGCCCTCTTTGCCCTCCCTATCCTCAACAATTTTCTCCGTACTTTAAGCCAATAAAGACAGTTGCGCATAATTATATCTTCTAGCACTTGAAGTTTTTACAGTCAGACAAAAATATTAACGGCATTTCATTAAAAATATGTACCTTAACATTTAACCAATTGTTATTTAGAGCTAATTAGCGTTAATTATGCTTCTATTCGTTTACAGTCATCTTGTCGATTACGTTTTCTGCAACTAAAAAGTCCATAAAATTTTTATGTTCCCATGGGTGTCCACGTCGCCCGTCAATGATAGCTTTAAGTGCTCCGCTGCAAAATTGTCCGGTCATTTCGTCCTCTGCCAACACAACTGCTTTGTCCATCCTTTCCTTGAAGTCCTGTAAGAAGAGGTATTGTTCCTCCGAAGGCCACGTGATAAATATTAGTTGAGCCAAAGAGCGGCAGGCGGCCACAGAGATGTCAACCCAACCGTGCCAAATAGAATTAACCTTCCAAACAACAGGGCCATTGTATGGATCAACAAAAATCACAACCTTGCATTCATTTCCTTTGTAGCTCCAAATATCAACCAAAGTTAACGCCCCTTTATCTGAACTATCTTCGTTTGTCAGCTCTTCTGCTTCTCTGCGGCGAGCATCACTAAGACTACTTACTTTACACTTGTAATGAATTGACAAAGCTTTGCATGCATCTTGTACAGCATCTGCCAAAAAGTGTGTCATTTTGGATGACGTGTCATGGAGAAGAATTGTGATGTCATTCAGGTTGACATCTTTGATCTTCCTTAAAACTGTACTAAGAGCAGACTTCATTCTTCTTGTTCCAACACAACGACATTCATAAAGTTTAAACTGGTCCCCACATGAACAAGAGCTCATTTCTAACCACAAGGGTCGCGGCCCATCCACCACGTTGCCGTGAATGGTTATATTTCCAAGTCCATCACCTTTGAATTTTCTTACAGCTTGAATTAACTTAAAACCATTTCTGGTTGTCCTCATACATCTTTTAAGGTGAGTTCTCTCAAATGATTCTCCGGGTAACACTCCGTAATCTTCCAGAGAGCAAAAGTCTTCACCGATTTTGAGTGAGAAGGAGCAGGTAGCAAATGAGATCCAAACAAACATTGATTCATGTTCCTCACAAAAACTTTCAAATTCTGTCCACCCCCCTTCACAGAGACCTATGCTCAGTGGCAGTTCATCAAAAAAGAAATGGATCTCACCATCTTTAGCAATGTCCTTCATTAAATCGCATAAAACATCAGGCGTTAGCTGAAATGGAAACGTAAGTGGGATTTCGGGAAAATTTAAACATTTATTTTTACCGACATCATATAGAACATCAAGAAAACTATTTACAACAATGTTTTTCTTAATATATTCTTCACAAGTAAGCATACGTCTTAGGAATGGAACTAGGTTGTCGCATTCGTCATGAACTTTTCCAGACCCATCTGAGACCACTGAAAAGGAAATGACGTAAACACGTCCACCGTTCTTTGCTATTTCTTCTGCTTTCTTCATCAGAAGAAGAGATTTTCCGGTTCCAAAATCTCCCAAAAGAATGTTTTTTTGCGCACCATGTTTCAAGCAGAAATTTTGATCCGGGTTCAGTATACCTCTTGAAACTCTCCCTCCCAGTTTACTTATGGCGTCGGAAAGAGTTCTCAGTTTTACAACGGACGCAAGTCCAACATATCTACTACAGAGCTTGGTGTAATCATCGAAGCTAAAAACATTCTCGTTGCCATGTTTACATGAAGAAAATGTAGAAGCTAACCATAACTCAAACGTTTCTTCACACAGATCACTCTTTGTTAGAAGGAGTTTTCTGTGATCTTCGCAAAAGTTCATTTCAGTAAGTTGTTCGTCTGTTACATTAGGAACTGCTACAAAACCAGCTATGGGTATCTCATTGATGAAAGGCAAATCCCTGTTCATTGCTCTCATAGCAATTTTATCTTTCAAGATTTGCTTGAAACCGTCCTTCACTTGATTCCATGAGGCAAGCGTATGTCCTGTTGAGATGCTCTTTACTTGAATGAAAACTATTCCCATTTTGAAACTTATCACCAATACGTCGTGATCACCCTGGAAGACGTTTACATCTTTCTTGTTTTCTTTATCCAGAGCTACATTATGTAAAAAGTTTGAAAATTTAAACTCACTGATCACAAACATTGGACTCATAAGCTTCTTTCCATTGACGTAGAAAATATGAGCAACTTTCTCAACGGCATCTTTCTGTACCCGGTCTTCCAAAATCTGCAACAACAAGATTTTTGGACCTTTAACTTATCCTGCCATATAAGGAGGAAAGACCAGTTGACACCTATAAAAGGTTTACGTAATACATAAAAAACCAACGGTTAAGAGAAACTTGAACTAAAACGAAAAAAAAAAATGCTACAGTAGGAATGAAACGTTGAATTATCGTGCCAACTTAAGATCTTATTACTTCATTTTGTCAATGTTAGAGCGCTAAATTCAAAGACGTTTGGTGCCACGTTTTTGAATTTTGAAATAGCTTACAATTTTGTTATTGTGTTTTTGTAATAAATGCTACCATTACATAGTATGAACTATATCTCCAAATTCATTTAATCACTTCTGACATAGTGAAGCCTAAAATAAAAGAACTAATATTTCCAACCGGAGACTGACTGCGATTTTGGAATTCCGAACTGCGTATATTTGCTAGTTAGTGCAATAAATATAAGTAAACGTAGAATAGATTAAAAAGGATTCCTGTATACAGTTTAGCGCCATTTTGCACACCAGAATTCATTTGGAAATATTTATTCTTGCATTTATAGGTTTCTTTTCATTAAGAGCCAGTCAAAAATCAGGACAGAATAGTCCAGATAATATCATACGAGCCTTTATTACTGAAAGATAATGAAAACATGTTTACCACTTTGAAACTCAAACAAGGAGGCTGGAGCTGACCTTGAAAAGAATGGCATGTAACTTTCAGGATTAGGCCTAAGCACATAAAATCGACAAAGATAAGTAACAAATTAATTTAGCACGGCAATACAGCTGGAGCCAAATAAGTGTTATTCAGCAACTGTAGTGTTTCCAAATTGCTTAGATAGAGTTTAGAGTGGGAGACCATTCTTTGAAAACAACGTGTAGCTGATAGGCAGCTAGTTCAAAGACCTATGATTCACTCGATTACTGTACGGACTTTTATGAAGATTGATTCATTGTTATTTACTATATCTGTGTATAATTTCAGGGAAGTAAAGTCTGCATTCTTGCCTTTTTAGGTTTTTGGGGCCCTTTCCAACTTTTCTGCTTTTTCTTTGCTTTCGCTTTGTCTTTGTTCAAAGCAGCCCTTTCTTTGACCTTCTCCGTGGCCATATTTGGAACATCTTCATCTGTAACAAAGTCAAGATCCTCGTCCTGATCGTAATAAAATGCGGCTGGGACCTTGAATGAATCATGTTGGAGATCTGGGAAGTTAACTTGTAGAAACTCTGTAGTAGCCTCGTCAAAGCTGACTTTAGTACCATTTGGTTTGGTCACATCGTAATCGTTAAAGTTAAAATCTCGCAATTCTCTAGTCAGTTCTTTAGGAGATTCGGACTTGCACATAGGACATGGAAGGGAGGTTTCATTCTTGGCTTCCATATCGCTGACCTGTAAATAGAAAAAATAAGGAGCGTTTACATAATCGGTGATTTTGGTAATTTGACTACAAAGATAAATGGTTCATCACTGGTATGACAGAACGTATATCTGTTAAGCTTACGAACAACCGATAATACAGTAAATTAACCTTTATAACGTAACAAAGGTCGACAATTAAGTGAAACTGTAAGTGGTAATGTAACAACAACCGATAATGTAGAAAGTTGTTGAAACTGTAATGTAGCAAAACATTTCCTGGCAATTTAGTGAACCGACCTCAGCGGTAATGTGATGAAAATTTACCGACAGCGCAGTAAGAAAGTTTACTAATGATAGAGTAACGATGTCTGAATGAACATATGTTTTCATATTCAAATTTCATGTGAGGCCGACTGCATGGTCAAGTGGTTAGAGCATCCGACTTGCAGCTGGAAGGTCTGAGGCTCGACTCCTGGTCGGGTCATACCGAAGACTTAAAAAATGGAACCTACTGTCATTGTGCTTGGTGCTCAGCATAAGCAGTGGAGGAGGAAAAACAAGCCAGTGAGCCACAACTGGAAAATAGGCCGTGGCCGGCTCGACTTAAACCAAATGGTTAGAAACTGAGCCGTAAACCTTCATCTAACAAATCTAACTCAAATTTCATGTGCATGTTTACATACGTTATAGGTATATTTGTTCGTTTATATGTAGTATTTATGCATGTGTCCACAGATAGTACAAGTAACGTACCATTCAAGTCGAACATTGCGAAGTCGCTTTCGAAAAAATCGCGCTCTAAGCCAAAACCCCAGGGGCGGCGATCACGGGGGGGGGACATGTCCCCCAATATTTTTAGTGGGGGACATAATATCAAATCTCCCCCAATACTTAGAGGTTTTTCAGAAAACATAAATGTTGTAGAACACATTTTTGATGTGAATAATTGTGATATTAGCCTATTCGTGGCAGCTGGGGAGTAATTCAGATCAGAAATATGTGATATGTGTCCTCTAGAATGCACCAAATCGCTTGGCTCCCTAAGACGTCGCCCCTGGACCCCAACAGGGGACCTATGGTGGTCCCCTGTACCAGTGGCGTATTTAGGGTGACCTTTGGACCCCTAACTGATGGCGAATTTTGTTTAGTTCCTTAAAATACGTAACTTTTCAGCTCAAATTTTACTTCAAAAGGTAGCATATGTGGCACCAGATCGCATGCAAGGGCACCTAATTTTCAAAGGAAAGGGGGACACTCCATTGGGTCATGGCCTCACTGGTGCGCATTTTTTACGGCCTCACTGATGCCTAATTTTTTTTAGCTCCTAAAAATACGTAAATTTTTTAACACAAATTTTAATTCAAAGGTGGCATATGTGGCACCAGATTGCATGTAAGGACTCCTAATTTTTCAAAATTTTTACAGGGGAGGGGGACACCGCTCCCCTTAGATCCTTCCCCCAGAACGGCGATCACACAAGATACTGCATGGCCCCGTGAGAAAAATCCTGGCTACGTCACTGACCTGTACCCCTGGCCGGAGGCCCAAGTGTTCACCCAAGGAAGTGTTCCCCCCCCCATCCCAATAATTTTAGCAGATCGCAGCCCCTGCAAAAACCACTCCCTTAAGGTCAATTGAGCAGTTGCATGTCTGATTCCTCCTACCCTCTTCTTATGGTGGGCACGGATCCAAAGGGAGGATTTTCGGCACAAGCCTCTTCTACACAATAGTCTTTAAATTTCCTTTCTGCGATATTGAAGATGCCTTAATACGGCTTTTACTTTTATCGATTGTTAGATGCCAGGAAGTCGTTTATACTAGTATATATTTTCACATTTTTTCACTTGGACAACCACCAGACACCAGCATGTTAGTCATTTTGAAGGGTACATGGTCATTTACTATCAGCTATATTCCAAGACGACAGTGTAGTTATAATGCATAATAAATGCACATTTTCAAAAAAAAAATCTCTTTGTGTACTCATCTCGATTGTTCGATGCAATAGAATCACAACTAGCGGTGATTAATTTTCAAATACTTATAATTTAGTGCCTGATACACCCATGCCATGGCAGTGTTAAAGTTTTTTCCTAGGTCCATCATTTCTGGGGTTCTATTCCCAAACCATGGAGAGGGTAATAGTTGCATAAAAATGCACGATTCTATAAGGTTGGGTTTCGTTGTATACGCCTTGTCAAGGTACGCCAGGAAATCGAACGTAACGTGTTATTCCAAATCGTCGGGGCGGGGTTGAACCCAGAACACTGTCTTTGCCATTTTCAGGATACATGGTCACATTTGCTCAGTATTTCAAAATCGCAGTTGTAAAACTGTTTTATAAAGCTGGGTTTCATAAAATTTTGTTATGCTCTTATTTCTCTCTCCATTATATCTCTTATGTTTGGGAACCTCTATGGTCCTACACCATATGCCTGCAAACATACAGCATTACATCTTCGACTGCCTGATCCAAATATTTCGTTTTTTTTCACAGGAATATACATATAAAGCGTTTTTGCGTTCACGCTTATCCCTGAGCATGACCCTAATCTATTCCCTAACCCTAACCTAAACATGCACTTTAAAAAAGTCAGGTTTAGACTTGAACCGAATCCGTTCAAATGAATATTTGACTAATATTGGTTCATTTTGAACAGAATATGGTTAGGTTTGGACCAAAAATAGTCAAAGATTTGATCCTTCTTAGGGTAAGTGCCCATTTGATCCGTTTTCGGTTCAATTTGAACCAGACGTTTTAGGAGTGTGACCTTCTTTTAACTTAACCAGTAACATGTCAATACATAGAGATATCAGAAAAGAGAGACATCGGGATATAAAAAAGTATAACCAGCTGACGGGGAATCGAGTTGAAATGCGTTATTTTCCGATTCTAGAGCCCCCATCCCCAGGTATCACACCTTCAGCGATTGCAAGTTTCCACTTCACCCTGACTTGGGTGTTTTTTCTCTTGCAATTTCTGTACCGGGGGGGGGGGGTCATTGGTACGCCATTAACGAGGAACACCGGCTTACTATTTCAAAAGCAACTTTTTCAACTTGCTCGTGAGGTGTTGAGGACAACTTATCGAATTCCATTCAGTTTCTTCTTCGTATTATTTCCCGAATGTTATAACTAACAAGAATCACAGTGATGAACCCCATTTAATGATTTTGCTTGCTTGATTTTAGCAAACCTATAATTTACTAATACGAAAACCTCCATGTGACGCCATTGCACCGTAGTTCAAAAGTGTTTTCATTCATTTTCAGTCCATATGGTAAGTTCCAAGAGCAAACAATGATGGATTACACCTAACCCCTCAAATATTCCATTTCTATGCTCTATTGAACAAGAAATGCAGAAGCACTATTCATTGTTGTTATGAAGCGCATAATTCTACAGCAGTAACAATTGTGTCTCACGCTAGGTGATTTTATCCTAAGTGTGTACACTGACAGGACAACTTGTTGCAATTTTTTTATGTAAATATAAGCGGTTTCAACTGTGTTCCTGTCATGTCGTAAACAGTACTAGCTGTATTGTACAAATTTGTACAACTTGGAAACGTCTGTACTAAGTTGCCCGGGAAGGGCGGCATTTTCCATGCACCTCTATAAAACCTTTGGTATCAATCCAGTCAGGGTTGAATTCTAGTTACGACCTCGAGTGATAGTGTATTCCTTGACCACTAGTTCGAATAGTCATTTCACTGTTTTAATATATGATGATTTTTAGAGACGAAACTGTAATCGATGGTAAAAAGGCTTATGGTCATTCCTGCTATCCCTGCAGCAAACAGGGCATCAGGAACAGTTGTCCGGCTGTCCCACACTGCCGGTGTTCTTCCCCTAAATCTAGACTGTTAGATTTGCAAAAGGAACCACCAGTACTTATGTCATAAGTAGAATTCAAGGAAGACAAAAGTCCAGCACCTGTAACCTAATCTACAAAGCATTGTCAAAACTGACAAGCAAAATGAGTTGGCATGTTGTATACAAGAGTTTAAGCATGTGTAATAGGGTGTTGTGCATACTATCGAATCGAAAAGAAAGATCACACATGTAGTCAAAAAATAAATCAAAGACGTTCATACAATGGTCCTTGCCAATACAATGAATGTAAATGTACAAATATCTTTCTCCACATGCGAGCTTGTATGTACACCTGAGTTGTTATTATCAGGGAGGTGTTATTAGCACCTCCCTGTTATTATCGTGCTGTTATTATTCACGGAGTGACATTAATTTAACATCGCATTATGCTTATTGAACACGCTATGTGTTCAACTGTTTCGACAGGTTTCGTTGTAAGCTACAAGTTTAAACTGGATAATAAGCCCACTAAATAACTCTGAAATCTATTCGTTGACTACTTACCCTTAATCAGTTGCAGGCCACAGAGGCAATACTGGTATGGAACTTGTTGCCAATCGCCTGTGTTCTTGGACATTTTTTAAGGTCTTCGGTCTTCAAAAACATTCTCTGCCATAGTCTTTCACAGGTATGCTTCTGTTAAGCAAACTCACATACGGCGGTCTTAACACGGTTGTTGTTTAATTAAAAGAACTACAGATGTAAGCGGATATTAAACCTCCCTATGACGAACAGTGCAGGTAGCACTCTAAAGGTAGCACACCACTTTTTCAAACCTTAACTCAGACGGAATTTATTACCATATTTTCAAATGCGTTTTGAAAAATAACAGTTACGTTTTCAAGAAATACTAGCGTTCAAGTGGATACAAGACATTTCAATAAGGGTGTTTCTCATAGAACCGGGGTGTGGAAACTCCGGCCCGCGGGCCGTATGCGGCCCGTCAGATCATTTTGCCCTTCCCGTCAGGCAATTCATAAATGTAAATTCAGAATTATTTGAAAGGTAATTGCTAATAATCTTTTAGCCCACGGTGCCCGTCGTTTTTCCTGCTTTTACCACTTTCCGCATTTTGCACGTAAAACAGTTGCAAAAAACTGCCAGTATACATTACTAAAACCAGTATTCACAATGTACCATCCCCACCGTTTCGTTAGACACAAACCAGTTGCAGAATCCTTGTAATTCTGGTGGTATCGGAAGTTTTGCGTGGAAGGCTACATAACAATGGACAGAAGTATAGGCTTATCTTTTACACTCTTTGGCCACTTTATTTATTCCAGTAGATTCTTGAAGGGGGGGGGGGGAGTTGAAACTGTCCCTCCGAGGAGTGAATTAAACGTTGAAAAGTGGAATAAAGTTGGTTTCGAAATACGCGTTTTTGGCGCACTTCACGCTTACGTTTTGAATGTGCTCATGCATTATTACTTCACACATAAATAAAAATTCCAATAGTCGTATTGCGATATTTCTGGTCTGTGTAGCCTTCGGATGCAATGTCATTTAAAGATAGCAGATGAAAATTCAGGCTTTTGCCTGCAAATTTGTACATGCACAGAACCACTAGGGGCTTCGCCCCACCAGGGCCTGGTTAAGGCCCCTTAGTCTGCGTAACTTGGGAAAAGGTTGAAGCGTCCTCAATAGCTACCGCCCGAGAGGGGATTATGTTAACCAAAACGGCCCGCCAGAGGAAAAGGGTTCCCCACCTCTGTTAAAGAGGAGCGCTTTTGCAGGTCTGACGCCGACTTCAGGGTTAACTCGTGACTGGGACAGAGGTAAGAAAATTTGGCAATTCACACTTCCAACATGCCGACATTGCAGGAAACTGCCCAAAGCAAATAGTTCTCACTATATCTTCTACCATGGTGATGCAGCCAGTTCGTGGGAAAATTGGATTTTCCAAGAACTCGAATGTAGGACCTGCATTAGGCCTCTGAAACAGCAAACACAAAAATTTACTTACTGTTAAAGAGTTGGATTTCTGTATTTCAACCAAGTTCCCAGACACCAAATCCTCAAGTTTTGTTGTGTAAGATAACGCATTCGTGTCATGAGATATGCACATCATGCATGATATCATGTTTCCAGGTTAGGTAGGGTTAGAGACATCAGAGACATTAGAGAGTTAAAGTTAGCAGTCACGAGACTTGTTATCATGCATGGAAATGTGGAACAAATTATAACTGCGTCGAAGACGTCAGTTAATGACCGAAGATCTCTTAGTGCGGCCGTGGGTCTAGGGGCCGCCTTAGTCCCCTGGTGGGGTTCCGGATAGCCCTGGTGTAAGGACAAAGTTGTTGGCAATTTAAGTAAAACATTGAGAATTCTTCAAATGACATGGGAGTTTGCAATGACAAACCTACAAACATCACACTTTGACCATTATTTTGGTTTGATAAGGTGGCCGAACTCGGACCAAAGGCCCGTCGATTTTATGATGCAGTGGCCTTGAAGGTGAGGAGGATAGATGATGGTATAGATGATGGTAGTGGTTTTGCAGTAATTCTACACAACCTGTCCTATATGATCCTTTAGAAAGTAAAAACAAGCGAAGCTCGCCGAAAAGTTAAAAAAGCATGACATGTGGTTTGTTTTATTCTATTTTACTTGCACAAGTAATCCATTCTTTTAGTACCCACTGGTTGCATTGTATTATTTTTATAATGTATTGGAGGCCGAAATAATATTTCCACCCCTATTTTGTTTTTGAGGCCACGGCTCTTAACCTCGGGATTCCCTCCTCTATAATCTCAACGCCCTGTAAAGGAAACTGCGAACCTGTAACACAAAGTTACCACTACAGTTCTGTGTGGAACAAAAGTTGGTAATCCATTAGACAGGAAATTTTAGGAATAGCACCGCGAATTGCTCAGAGAAAGACAGGGTAACTAGGGTGGTTGAACTGAGATGGAGTGGGAGGTTCGATGCAGAAAGAATACTTTCATACAATATGTTGGAAAACTAAGGCTACACTTTGTATAAGCCTTCTAGCCTAACAAAAATAAATAAAATTTAGCAAGAACAAAGGTCACTCAAAACCTTTTCTCTCAAGAACCTCGTGGTAAACCATCTATAAGGATATGGCTTTTGGGTAGCTATGACAATACACCCTGTCGAAATTACATTCAATTAAGTTCCATCACATTAGACCAAATTTTTTAAGTGGGTTCCAAAGCCCATGCGCTACCGACAATGTACACAATGAACGCATGGAATTGTGGGTAAAGTAGCTAATATTTATGTTTGGAGGAAACCTAGATTGTCCAAGAAGTGAGAACCTCCCAAACTGATTAGGACAGGCGTGGTGAGAAACAATCTACACCATTTAACACGGTTAATTTATTCCTTCGCAACTATTGCGCATCGTTGAACAGCTAGCCTCTGTGGATCCTCGAAATCTCGGCTAAAAATTCGAAGCCAGAGATACGAGAACGAGGCCGAGGCATCATCTTTTGAGGCCTAGACCTCAAACACTGGCCTCGAAACGGGACGGGGGTGGCCTGAACATTTCCAACACTGGTTCTAAATGTTTATCAGTCCAAAGTGTTGCATTTTTGAGACGTACCTGGGCATGCTTTCTGTTGCAAAAGCCATGTGAAACATTAATTTGTGTAGACAGATCATTCATACGAAAAATTGTACTTAATTTTTGGATTCATATATTTTTATCAACGTTTGAGCACTAATTCTTTTTTTTCTGACGAAATGCAAAGAAACGTGGGGGAGCCTGGCAAAAGAGTGACACTCAGTAAAGTGTTGAAGATGTCGTAATTGAAAAAGGTATTTATAGAGAACAACGGAGCACTTTCCCTATCAGTGAAGCTCTCTTCCTCCAAACTGTTCAAAGGTAAAAGTAAACGAAAAAGCGAAATGTCAATTGCACAAATTCCTCTTTGAAAAGTATAATACGAGAGGTGTCTTATATCCTTAGGAAACTTTTGCAAGAGTACAGAGGACACGGGACATAACGTATTTAGTGTGTAGGTCAATGGAGGAATAATTAAATTATGGCCCTACTAAATTCAAAACTACTACGGTCAAAGGTCATTTGAGGTCACCGGAGGTAAAAAGCTGAAAAGCTCGTAATCACGATATTTCAAGATAGGAATGAACGACACTTTTAATATTTGGTATCTAGATTTGTCATGTTGAGAGCAAGAAACCTATTGTATTTGGTGGAGGTCAAAAGTCATTTGAGGTCACCTCCGTTCAAAGACCGAAAACCTTAGAATCGCGATATGTCAAGATAGGAATGACTGATATAGATTTGTCATGTTGAGAGGAAAAATCCTATTGTTTTTGTTGAGGTCAAAGGTCATCTGAGGGCACCAGAGGTTAAACTGCGAAAATCTTGTAAATGACTTCTAATCACTATATCTCAAGAAAGCTATGACCAACACTTTTCATATTTGGTATATAGATTTGTCATGTTGCGAGGAAAAACCCTATTGTTTTTGGTGAAGGTCAGAGGTCATTTGGGGTCACAGGAGCTAAAAAACCGAAAAACTTGTAATCACAATATCTCAAGATAGGAATGAAGGACACTTTTGATATTTATTGTATAGATTTTTCATGATGTAAGGAAGAACCCTATTGTTTTTGGTAGAGGTCAAAGGTCATCTAAGGTTACCAGAGGTCAAAAAGTAAAATTTCCCAACAATTGCCAGGATTGTTATATGAGGTCAGCAGAGGTCAAAAAGCAGAATTTCCAAAGAATTCCCAAAGAATTCAAAAGTTTGTCATCTAGGGGTCACCAGAGGTCAAAAAGCAAAATTTCCCAAGTATTCCTAAGGTCGTCATCTGGAATAACCAGAGGTCAAAAAGCAAATTTGCCAAGAATTTTCAAGATCCCTTGGAGCTGAATCCCTTTCCAGACACTTTCGTTTTTCCTTTTTTGTTATATTTGGTGGGGTTCAGAGGTCATGTGAGGTCAGCAAAGGTCAAATTGTTGAAACATAAAATGATGTAGTCAAGAAAGATAAATTTGAGGGATAAAGCTCAGTGCAACAAAGCATCCCCATCCGGCAAGGAATCACTAAGTCTTTGGGCTTTCTGGTTTCGTCATTCAGTACTGCAAGTACCTGTCAAAGGTGGATGGATTGATATCCTGTACAGATGTTTTCCGTAACTAAACTATGGCCAGCCATACAGGCAAAGGCCAACCATGGATGAAGCTGGTTTAGTGGTTAGAGTGAAAGCCTTGCATGCAAGAGGTCCAACTCATGAGGATCAAATCCCTGTGGGCAATGGTTGTTCAACAAAGCAGTTTGCATTGGTGCTGATGGGGTGGAAGAGTTGTGACTCTCGCAAAGCGCGGAATTTTTTTTTGGCCGTCAGTTATACCGGGAGATGCTGGGTATACTGCAAAGACATTTTGTATTGTCCTCAGGTCGGCTGAGGTACTCATCATATTATTTAGGGTCTGGAGGATAATATTGACAAACCTGACCACATGTGACCTCAAAAGGAATAAATATGGTTCATATTTAAACCAAATCTTGTCAATCGTGAACTACGTAAGTAAAGTAGAGATTTTTCAACATTTATCAAGTTTTCCGTTCGTACACCCATTGACTAGATTACTTTACAAGCGTTTAAAACTTTAATGGCACATTGCAGATTAATGGGTAGCCATTAACTGTTTGTCACTGAAATGGAAATTAGTTGTCATGATTGTTTTTACATGATAGAGTAATTTTGAGTAATTTTTGAGGAGAGAAAGACAAACATTTGCTGGAAGAAAATTTCCTTTTCCAGGAATGTTTTGCCATTTCTCTTCCACTATACAAAAAATAGATATCCTTGCTAGATGAGGTAGTATGTACAGCTGTCCTTACGGATTTGCTTATGCATGGAACAAAATGTAAGCTGTTTACAGGTCAGTTACGTAATGTTCACACTTCAAAACAACTCTGGCTAGATTATATGAGTTGACGGCGTAACAAAACACGTAAAAATAGTTAATATGAAGCAGAAGATAACACCAAAAAAAAAAAAAAAAATCACGTGAAGAATAAGTACTGCCAAAAACTTCTGTGATATCTTTGTGAATTCTACAATGCAAATTTCAGAGTACCTCTCAAAGCCTTACATATCATTGTGACAAAACTTACAGGAGGTAGGACAAGCTTAGTTTTTCCATTTTTTCGTGAAAGTGAAAGATGGATAACTTGAATGTGTATTACAATTTACAAATTAAAAAAATATTATATACAACGTAAACATATATATCTCCCGGCAGTATTGCGAACATGTTTTTGTAATTAATTGAAATAATTCCAATTTCTCAATCAGGTATTGACCTATCACGTTAGCCTATTCATCTAATTCAGGCAATATGGCTATGCGCAAGGTTGCTTTAGACGTTAAAAAATCAACCAAATTTAGTCAACATTTTACCATGCACGTAGTTTTTTTAACTAGAACAAGTTTTGTCATTTTTACTTCAAAATCCTGGAAACGGTTCACTTATTTGTAAATAAATGGAGGGAATGTTACTGGAAAAAAATAATCTCAAGGCCGAATATACAAAACAAATTTAAGCCTAACGTTAGTCCTGTGTTTCACCTTGACTTTCAGTATACCCGAACGAACAATCTAGATAAAGCTACAGGTACGGTATGATTGCTATAAACTATTTTATGATCAATGTATAATATCCTTCAAATAAGGAGTCTACTTTAGCAACTTGAACTACCGTGTGAATGCATCAACGTAATAGAATGTGAATGCATCAACTTAATAGCCGTGAGTTCGTGCGGAAATAACCCAAATTTCTAGAAAATCAGCTTAAATGCAAACGAATACTAACAAAATGTTGATATGAACAACTCGTTTATGTTTATTGGTGTCATATCCAGCCTAGTATGCCTTGCCAAAGCTATAGCCCTAAGCCTACATTGGTCAATTAAATAAAGTCTAGAATGCAATGTCCATAGACCAGCCCTGTTTAAAAGGGATGGTTTATGGATTACACAAAGTATTAATTTACTGATAGATCCTATGATACACGGTTTGCACCTCTTTTCTTTAAAATATGTCACGTCATACCGGTACCTCAAAATATCAAAGGTGTCATAGAGTAAGGCCAGACAAGTGATTAAATTAGATGGAGAGAACATGGGCAAAGGTGAGTATTTACAATGTAGCGCATGTTTCAGACAATAGCAAAGTGTGTCTTCTTACTGTTTCGATTTGTGACCCTGCCATTGTATATTTATTTAACCTTGAAAAGTTATTTTCTTCATACTTATTTTTTTCAATTTCAGGATGAGGGTGTATGCTAGTCCATGAGAAAGGCTGGAAATTATAACTCTTGGTTTGATAAATTTCCATATTTGTGTGGAGATTTGTTACCCGTATCAGAACTCGATAGCTTGCTCAACGATCAGCTCATAGAGGCCTATGCCTGATTAACCTTGGCCTATCCTACTTTTCTTAGCCTAGGGGCCCATCCATGCCATCATTTGTAAAAAAAAAAGAGACGGCAAAACACGTTCCATTCAGTTGTTGTAGGGTGGGTTTTCCTGCAACGTAGGGCACTAGGAATGCCAAAGTTCCTGCACTAACTTCGATCGGGCTGGTCCGTGTGTTCCCGTACAACCCGCTATGACAAATTCCTGAACCCGTCACTATATAAAAATTACCTATTCACCTATTTGCTGTTAGGAATGCGTGCAAAATGTCTACGAGGACCCTTTATCAAGTTACACCCATTTATTCTCAATGATAAAGTTTATGACCAAAAGGACGTCGTTAACCGAACCAGCAGGTGATATGTTTGTAACTTATTTATGACAATTGGGGAAGTAATGGGTGAATTATAAAAACAGTTTTAGTTGAAAACCTACCCTAAAGCGTACTTTGGCCAATTTTATCCTAAATAGAGGGCGCCTTTTACTACTATCCAACTTTATTTCGACGTTATGATTTTCACTTACATATATGTCAGTTACTCGCGTGCCGTGACTTTCAGAAAATGCATTTTAGAAGTTCGTTTCTGGCTATTGTACTACGGCCTATTAACTTGATGTAACAAAATATCACATGGTACGTTTATGAATACAACTGATGTCGCCCTTCTTCTATATGACGTTACACATTTTAGCACATTCCAGATTGATCTTGATTATCTTCAGTCCAATTTTCACGCGCTATAAAGCTGTACAAAGCATACATCGTCATCCGTTTTTCAACTTTCTTATAGCTTATAACGTTTCACCGAGGTATGGTGGCCTTTTTGTGGTGGACAAATTGAACAAAGTATCACATAGCAAAAACCAAGCTTTTTATATTCCGACCATTATATCCTCAAGTTAAATCGAAGAGAAATTTTATTAAAGGGAATAAGCATGCACGCATCCCCACCTTACCTTGGAAACATTAAAAACTCGTCTTATGTATATCTGATTATGTTTCAGAACACAGCAATTACATGCTTTCTGTTTCCTAATTCAATTGTTTGACAAGACTCGCCACACGATCAATAAGAGCCAGACGTGAGAGATTTAATTGGCACACACTGATAAACCTCCATTGTGTGTTTACCCATTATAAAGGAATATTAAATCTGAGTTCTATAGTTTCGATTTTCTACTAGAATGTGAACTAGATATTGTGAGTTTAAAAATATAAAAAATGGAGTTAAAAGAAATACAAAGAAAGTCTCTCTGGTGGTTAAACGTATAAGTATGCAGAAATAAATTACAATTCCATAAAACGGCAAGCTCCTTAAGGTCATTGCTGGAATTATAATTTAATGTCGACGATTTAGTTATTGCCACTTCTTTTTGACGAAGTGAAGGACTGTGTTTATTGCATTCACCCCTGAAGGACGACTCAGGGATATCTACCATGTGTAGGTAGAAAAATGAGTTGCAAAGATTAAACAAGAGACAACTCTACAAAGATTACCTGCCCCAGGCTAATATTATTTTATTATTCGTACAATTGGACTTAAAACCAGGTCATGGTACTTTGAGCATTATTATGTACGAGAAATTTTCAAGCCCAAAGAGCCATTTGAACTAAAGGTTTCAATGTATGCCGCTAAATTTCCACATATCATGATCACGAAGTCTACTGAACTTGTCAGCTTGTTCATCAGCATTGTTTTTGCTGATGCTCAAATCCACTTCCATATCCACTGCTCTGAGGATATTTCAGTATCCTTACACTTCAAAAAAAGGGCAATAAAAATTCCTTACTTCCCTTCTCTGCACATCTTTTGTGTAAGCAAACACCCTCAGGCATAAATAGACTACTCTAAAGAAATACAGAGTCTATAGGCAGACATCTGCTGCAGGATAAAGTGGGCAGTTAATAAACAAGTTTTTGCAAAAATGTGACAGGAATGTCTCGGGTCCCTTCAAACTTTAAGTGAAATGGGGCTTGCGTGAGACCAGGGAGTTGCAACTCCCTGGTGAGACCTTACAAACAAGAAATGACTCGAACGGCAAGATTGTTTAAATGCTGCGTAACTATATTTACAAAGGGATTTCCCACCCCTCTTCTTCTTTCGTTCTTTCCTTTCCTTTTCTGTCTTTTTGGTTTATTTCTTTTTATTCCGTTTATTTAATACATGCATTTGTTCATTTGTTCACCGACATCCATAAACCTAGCGATTCGGCTCACAGGCTTCTTCTCCTTACCTCAGAATAGGCTTAAACTTCTCCAAGTAGCGAGTTCTCTCTAAATTAACGTTCATTTGCTCTGGGCTCGGTTATGTTCAAAAATTAACGTTCAGTTTTCTTTTTTCTAGGCTCGAAATTAGCATTCAATTTTCTTTCATTGTTTTATCTTTCGATTTTTCTCTACTTTCTGGCCTTTAATGGTCTACGTCTCCCTTTCCGTTCTAAACGGTGTGAGCATAGGGTTAAAGAACCTTCACGCCTATCATTCATGAAAAAAATTAAACCATTATTTGTCAGTTTTAATCAGGTTTTCCAAAGACATCCCTAAAATTTGGTAGGTTTTTTCTTTACCCCCTTTTTAATAAGAATTCTACTTACGGTCGTGTCACGTTGAGTTTACCTTTGAGTCCCGACTGTCTCCGTCGTGCTGACTTGATGGGAATCAACAGCGTAGTGACCGTCGAAACCCAGAGAACTCCCCCTAGTCATACACTGCTGTTAATTACATAACACAACAAAGACATTCACCACAAACAATGCCGTAGCCTTCTGCAATGCTTTGATAAGAAAGTACTTCGTGCCGCGTCGGCTTAAACCTTCTCGACAAATTTCAGATGCATTATAACTCTTTCAGTTTGGCATTTGTAATACGTAAACATCGCAAAGACATTTTAACTACAGCAAAAAACTTACAAACAAGCACTCTTTTGCGAATAATATCCAGCACTGTCGTGACATAAATATCTGGTCGCTTTGACCTATAATTGTCCTGTAGTCTCCACACAAAGCAACCAAAAGTCACTATTTTATATGTCTCACTGTTCTCTACATACCAGGTGGTTTGATAAATTTTTCTACCATACTTAAAGGCACAGCAAGACAAAAAACTGTTTAAAACTGACCTCCGACTTTCGACCTAGTACGTCGTGAATTACGCTTGCCCAACTTTTCCTGATCAGGTACCTACCCACCACGTTTGATCGGACTAACGGTTTAGGAGTTCTTGACACAACTTTCGTTCACTAACCCACACAGAGAGACGCCCAAACACAAGGGCAAGGCTAGAGTATTTTTTAGGGGGGTGAGGATCCAACTTTGACGACGGCCAAAGTCGATTATGCCGACTAACGGCATAAGGCACTGTTCTGGCCAGTTTTTTTTAAGTTGAACCTGTCAGAGCGTTGTATTCAGAGCGTGTCTATACAATGCCATTTCATTCCGTCCTAGTAACATCATATGCAGTGGAAGCACCAGAGTTGAAAGTGGGGATGCATGGAGGGCAGAAGAAATTATTCGGGGAAACTGAAAAGGAACAATCCAACAGAACCTAAGCTTTTCCCCACAGCCGTCGGGTCCAGGGCAATTTCTCGGTGGGGATAAGAGAGCACAGCCCGGGAGCTCTGAGCTATTTTTAAAATTACTGACATTAGAATGAAGCAAGCCCACCAAAATCCCGATCTGGACACTTTTTTATAATCGCATGACTCGCACATTACAGCCGATCTTGTTGATTATGGAGGGGAATTGTGATGTGGGGAGGAGGTGGCGGTTTATGGTAAAATCATCACCGCCAAGGCACACACACATTACAGGGCAAGTTACCTAGATTTTTACTTTGATTAGTATGTATGAACAACCACAGCGTGTTTGTGAGACAGAATAGCTTCCCCATACCGTTCCCCTCCACCAATGATTACGTGCCTTATATATCACTGGAATGAGTATCGAGCCAAAGTGCCTTTGTTTCACCGTCACAATGCAAGACAGGTATGAAGAACACACTGACAGCAAAAAGGACTAACAAACATGCAACATACCCCGCGCCAGACACTTTACTCTCCGCCATGAAAAAGAGTGGTGAAGGGCAAAACAAGACTTGGATTTTCTTGAATTAAGAGAATCTTTCGAAAAATGATGAGGTTGAAAGATATATCACTGGAAAGAAAAAGATTAATTCAATCAAATGCAAGCCAAGACAGTTCTATACAACCAATGAACCCTGAATGAGAGACAAAAGTTTGTCAGAAGTACCAAAAGTTGGTGCTTAAGGCAAACAATGGCGGCGCGGTGAGCAGATGCTCCTAAATTTTCAATATGCTGGAGTACGGTACCCTTTCCCCACCCCATAGCTACGCTCTCACACAGCTTCACATTTCTGATGTTAGGTGAAGTACAATATTTCATCTCTCTGTACATTTCATGTACATAGAGATGAGATACCGTAATAAGGCAAAAAGGTACACTGCAATGTAAAATAAAATCCTTGTGGGTTTGACAAAGTAAAACACACGATAGCAGAGGAAACATGAGCAACTGCAGTCCGTCAATAATTTAAGTTAGATAGAATGAACTATTTCCTTTGTTGCCCTTGCCTGTTAAAATGAACATTTTTCAAGTACTCGTTCATAAACTAGATAGTCCATGAAATTTTTATTTTCCCAAAAATGGCCTCGCCTTCCATCTCTGATAGCTTGTGCTACACCGCCATAAAAGTCTTTCATCATTTCGTCTTTCGTTTTTTCAGCATTCTGGGCTAGATATGTAGCAAAATCTAGGAGAAAATAACGTTGCTCCTTAGGAGGCCAGGTAACAAAGAAAAAATGGGCCACGGATCGAGAGATGGACACACATAGGTCTGGCCATCCATGCCAGAGGGACTTAATGTTCCAAACGACAGGCCCTCCATATGGATCAACAAAAATTACGACCTTGCTTTCGTTTCCTTTGTAACTCCAGAGATCAACCACGGTCATCCCCGACTGCTGCGAACTATTATTCTGAGATCGCTTGTCTCCCAGGCTACTCACCTTAAACGCGTAGTTACCTTCACCTACCAGGACATCGCAAACATTTTTAACAACCTTTGCTAAAAACCTTATCATGACGAGAGACGTATCGTGAAGAAGAATGGTAATGTGTCTATGGTCTACATTTTCCACTTTCTTGAAAGCGTATTCCATAACAGTTTTCAGTCTCCTTTCAACGCAGCTACATTGGTAGGGATTTTTAAAATCCTCACACAAACAGGCACTCATTTCCAGCCACAAAGGTCGTGTCCCATGTATAACATTGCCTTGGAAAGACAAGTCTGCGTTATAGAGTCCGTTACCTTTGAACTTTCTGAGGGCCTTTAGCAACTTAAAATTGTTGACTGTTGTCCTCATGCATCTTTTGAAGATAGTCTTAGGAAATGTTCGTGGAAGGTATCGATGTAAAGATACGAAATTATCTTCATTTGTGAGTGTGAAAGAGCCGGTCGCGAATGAAATCCAGACAAAGACATGTTTTTGGCTCCTACAATATGTCTCAAACCTTTCCCAACCCCCTTCACATAAGCCTAAACACAGTGGCACCTCGTCGAAGAAAAAATGAGCAATGCCATCCTTTGTATGCGTAGTTTCCATTAATTCGCACAAAATGTTCGGTGTTAATTGAAATGGAAAATGGAGGCCTTGATGAGGAAAGTCTAATGAATTGCATCTTCCAACATGTTTCAAATAGTCCAGGAAACGCATTACCTTGATTTTGGTGCTTCCTTTTTGAGCATGCTTAATCATACCCTCTAAGTAAGGGACTAAATTATCCTCTTCGTCTTGAACTTTTCCAGAACCGTCTGAAACTACTGAAAAAGAAATGACATACACAAGGCCATCATGCTTGTCGGCTACTTTCCCAGCTTGCTTCGTCAAAACTACTGATTTTCCCGTCCCATAATCACCTAGCAGAATGTTAAAGTTTCGATTTTGTGCCAAGCATCTATTTTGTTCCGGGTTGAGCATTATCCTTGAAACCCTTCCTCCCAATCTGTTTATAGCTTGTGAAGGAGTTCGAAACTTAACCATGGAAGCAAGTCCAGCGTATCGACTGCAAAGAAGTTCGTAATCATCAATACTCAAAACGTACTTGACGTAATTCGCTGGATTTTGTTCTTGGTTCATCGTAAGTTTTAAAATCCTGCCTGCTGCTTTGACAATGGTATTCAAGAGAGTCGGTAATGAGATCTCGTTTTTCTTGGACAAAAAATGTTTTGATAACCAAACGTTAAAGTTTCCTTCTGAAAGATCAGTGGCGGTAAGGACGAGGCTTCGGTGAATTTTGCAAATGTTAATAAAATCAAGTTGCTCAGCCAAAAGGTTTGGTACTGCTACAAAACTATACATTGGTAGCTCATTGATGAAATGTAAATCTCTGTTCATGGCTTTCATAGCGAGAACATCTTTGAGAACCTGTTCATAAGCACACTTCATCGTCTTCCAAGCTGGTTGCCTATCCTCCCTCTCAACACTTTTCACTTGTACGAAAACGATTCCTTTCTGACGGCTAATGACCACAATGTCGTGATCTCCTTTAAAAACGGTAACCAGTTGCCTTTCAGTCTTCGGGATTGTAACGTTCTTGAAAAAGTTTTCGAACTTGAACTCGCTTACGACAAACATAGGTCCCAAAAATTTCTTGCCCAAAGAATAAATTGCCTGGGCCACTTTTTCCACAGCTAATTTTTGTTTACGATCTTCCTTAGTCTGCAGAAGTAAAGTAAAGAGTCATGTCATGTTTTGAATGTTTGTGTGTGTGTGTATATATATATATATATATATATATATATATATATATATATATATATATATATATATATATATATATATATATATATATATATATATATATATATATATAATAGATCATGATTGGCAGCGAAGGAATGCTGATACAGTGAAATTTATTATCCCAATTTTCGCTTCCCCTGGGACCTTCCTCAGGTACAACTAGACTGACAAGCAGGTGTAGATGCGGAGTGAGTTGTTGCTGATTTATTTCTTTTACATATAGAAAGACGGAAAGATTCCACGTATACTCCGGGGTAACAATAAAATAAAGGAATGAAATAAAAATCATAACTGATTGATTTTAGGAGTACATTTTGTATCATATCGACCACAATAGCTCAGTGGTCAGCAGACTTGTAATGGAGTACAAAATTGAGAGTACGAGTACATATAGTCCAGAGTACGAGTAAACAATACATGAGTACGAGTACAAAATTTCGTGAGGGCAAGAGTACGAGTACGAGTACAAAACACCGGAGTACGAGTACGAGTACACAGCTCACGATTATATATAAGGTCGAAGTACTGCGTAGCATTTCCGAAGTAGGTAAAAAGGAAGTAGTAAATAGTGCTAAAAGTTTGTGAAAAATTCCACGTTTCCGGTTTAAACCCTTGCCACCTAATGAAGGGTTTAAACCCGAAAGGTCATGGAATTTTTCACAAAATGTTAGCATTATTTACTACTTTACCTATATATATATATATATATATATATATATATATATATATATATATATATATATAGTGATGCGCTTTTGAAACCAAAAATCTTCCATGCTCACAAAAAAAAAAAAAAAACTTGCGTATTAGCTGTTCATTATAATGAAACTCATCACAACCTTAAAGTGATCTGTTGTGTTTAAAATGCACCAAATGCTATACCAAGAAAATAGCTATAATTATTACCGGTACTTAACTGTCCAGTCTCACCGATAAACTCCAGCAACAATTTTGCCCCTCCCCCCCCCCCCATCTGCATAATAAGAGTTAGGGATGTGCATCATTTGAAATTTGAAACTTTGGCTCAACAAAGTATTCTTGAGCAACACATATATAGCTGACTTTCTTTCTGTCAAAACCTTACTTCTTTAAAAGAAAACAACCATGTATGCGGCCTTTTTGAATTATCAATCATGCTGTTACTATAAATATTGATTGTAAATATATGACAATTTTCTGTGAAACAAACGCAGTATTTCCCTTAAAGCATTTTATGCTCATAGAGAAAATGTTTCACACTGAAAACATCAATAAAACCTTACACATGCGTAAAGCTTACAGAGCTTCAAAATTGCACTCTAAACCCTTATGGCGTTCATAAAGGGATTAACTTTGCTCTCTAAATGTTTCCCTTCTATTTTGTTTGTTTGTTTACCTTATATAGTAAACTTCTTGTTTTAAAACTCACGTTTTACCTTATGGGGAACACCGCTGCATCCTTTGTGGATACTTCTGTTAGGAGTGGATTGCTTTTGACAATATTAGACGGTATTTTCAATCAGCCGCCTCTGAACGGTTTCCAACTTTTTTGTAATACTGTACCCCGCATATGGAATGACTTGCCATCTATAGTTTAATGAACTTGGAATCATTAATAACCGTCAACCGAACTCTGGAAATTCACCCTTATTCTATGCTGTAAACCATTCTATGCTGGTTGTTAACTATATATCATGCATAACCCTTATAATCTATTTGCTGCACTCTTTCAAGGTTAATCACACCAGCGTTCGTTTCGAATTTTCTTTACAATTACCGAGAAAAGGGTGGCATGAAAATCAGAAACCAATGTGCTTGTCGCAAGCTCTATCCATTTATTGAACAGAGTAGCATTGATAAAATTATCTGGGACCTTTCCTCAGAGGGTTACAGTTGCAATGTGAAACAAAGCGCCACCTTTCTTACCTTACTTAATGTGCGAGGTCCTTTCCACTTCTTTGGATTTCTCTGTGTTCTGCACATAAAAAAGATGGTACTTTTGAACATAAAGTGGCTGACATGAAGACTTCTTTAGAATCCGGGTAAAGGACTTGATTAGCCGGGTTTTGTTCCGGGTGGGGGTGGGGGTGAAAACATACTCCCCAGTTGTGTTACGATAAGTGACGTATGAGAACGACTTTTCCAACAGAACCAAATTGAATTTTTGCTATTTGCTTTCCTTTGTTCCGTGTGAAGGATAAGAAAAGTGTATCAAAAATCGGAATGGATCCCTGATTATTAACTCCGCATTTTGCATGTTGCTTGTTTACCTTGGGGCTACTGATTGAAGTCCATAATTTTCCACAGTTTGTGTCGTTTCACCTTTGAACATTCCAGGATGTAAATGACATTAGTTTCATATTGTCTTTATCTAGTATCTATGCACAAAACAGGGAGCAAGCTACGAAGAAATTTAAGAAGTGTAGTTTTACTTTACACAAACTCTTATCAAAGGGTATCATTTGAGAGTTTTTATGAGAATATCGATCACAGAGAAGACGTGATCACTTCGATATTGTGTAGGGTGCAATTTTATGTCAGCGAAATGAGGGGAAAATAATCTGAGGAAGAAAATGTTAGATTGGGAATCCCGTTCATTTGACTTGTCACGAGAACAGATGTACAAAACACTTTTTAAAATACATTTCTAGACCAAATTGTTAGAGGACGCGGGCGCAAATTCTTTTCGTAGGACGGCGAGGGCAAAGTTACGCATTATTGATAGGAAAAACATTTTGAGTGGTTTGAGTAGATGATACTACTGTTATCCGGCCCATGAGTGCTTCAGTTGCGCTAAAGCTGGATCTTTCGAGCGATCAAGAGATCTAAGTGTACATACTATCATAATGTGAAGCCTTCACAGTGTCACATTTCAAAAGAGAAGGGAATTTAACTAAGAGGGCCACTGGAAAAATATACAGAGGGGCGTTGTTTATCTGAGAGGCTTCAAGTTCACTGTTATGTTCGGAGAGCATATTACACCACTGAGAACTTCTGAGAGCCACAGTGACAAGATAAACTGTGGCTTTGGTCGTGAAACTCAAAACCGTGCTGTTTGCCCCGCGCGTCGCAAGCTGAGAAATAACTTGCTTGCTTACGCGAGTAACGAAAGTCACTGCAGCGACGACGGGGGGGGGGGGGGGGATACATCGGTGGGAGAGGAATTTATCTTTGCGTAATCTCTGCCACCTACCAAACAGTTACGAAAAAAAGACTATGTATCGTACCGGCCCTTCACTAACTTAGTGTCGGCCTCAATGTGCCCCGATACTGTGACCTTCGCAATGTATACATTCCAAGGGGCATCGAGGATTAAAAGAACGAGGCGAGGAGCACAACTGACACCACATTACCAGTTATGAGGCCCCATATATCCAAATATAACAAAAAATTGCGAAAGGGAAGATACTCCTTCCCTGGGTTTTCCATACTCCCAAAGATATCAAGGCCATCCTCTGGTCCAAGTTCATCGAAACAGTGAAATTTCACCTCAGGGACACTGGGTGTGTTTGCTGGGTTAGTTCGTTTATTTAATCCTCCACTGACTGTAAAGACTGTTCACTAACTCTCTGAAGGATTATGGAAATTCTTTATCTTTTTAAGGGCTTATTAGCCTGATTATGAAATATTCGATGAAAGCAGTTCACCCACATAGCCTCAGTGGCATTCTGTGTACCTTTTTATCACATCGAGTTGTGATCAACTTTGTAACTACACGTGGCCACCGTGACTATATTAATATGACACTTGTACAGGTAAGCTATTCACTGTTAAAACACTGTTTAAAATTTTTAAACAACCACATATTAACCAGTGAATCGCTCAATGTTGTTTAAATTTCAAACAACCTTGTTTGAAATTTGAACAACATTGTTTAAATTTCAAACAACCTTGTTTGAACCTTGTTTGAAATTTAAACAACATTGAGCGATTCACTGGTTAATATGTGGTTGTTTAAAAATTTTAAACAGTGTTTTAACAGTGTTGTACTAGCATTGTTAGGGAGTTGTTACGAGACGAGGAAGCATATAAAGGCATTGTCTGGTGGCATTTTTGTAGGGGTCTATTATGAAAGATAAAAATTTTTCATTACATGTCATCCAAACCCCATATCAAAACTCCATTCCTAACTCAAGATATCTCTTCCTAAAGATTGGTTACTTTTAATAAGAAATACTTCCAAGTTTCCTCAAGGTCACAAAACGTGATCCAAAGTGGGCAAATTGCCTCAGATTCCTTTTGTTACTCTTTATAATTGGCTACCTTGTTTGTCCTTGAAATTTGATACCGTTGGAATGTTTAGATGTTTTTCCGTGTAGATATAGTGAAAAACTGTTCCATACTTACGGTACATCATATAAAGTTATGGAATATTCAATATAGTGATATCAACATTATAAAGAAACACAAAAGCTACATCAAATCCATTTGCCCAGATGACATCACAGATTTCCCGTCATGCACTAGGGAAACTGAAAATGTAGTATTTCTTCAAAAATTTGTATCTTCCGAATGCAAGATGCTATTGAGATGGGGTTTTCACTTCCTAACCCAGAAAACTTTTCTGCCTTTTTGAAAGCATCAAATTTGGTCACCAGACCATGCTTTAAGTAGGAAGACGCTATGACAGTCATGGGCAAGACTCCGTTTACATGAATAACTTTCCCCTCGCTATCCTACGAAAAACAATCTTGCGGCTGTAGTAAACATGTGCAAACACTTGGAAGCATAAGTTAAAGGGTAACATTTGTACAGGTCTCCCTCTATTTCTTGTGGCTCGGGTTTTACATTAAATTGTGATTCTCTGTCATGTTCTTTTACTGGCATTTAACTACCGACTGAATGTCATTGGGTTAATGTGCAACAGCGACTTTGACAGAATAGTGTAAGTGTTATAATTAGGTATAAACCTTACGATATACTCACAACACTGCGTGGATCGAGGTATTTTAACTTGGACTTACGTGATTTTCACACGTTTCAGCGCTTCCTCAATTTCTTCATCTGTAGTTGCAAAGTCCAGTCTTTCATCCTGATCAAAATCGAATGCTGAAGGAATTTTGTATGAATTAGTGTCTACATTTGGGAAGTAATGCCGCAAGTATTCCAGAGTGGCTTCTTTGAAAGTGAAAACTTCTTTGCTTGGCATTGTCACTGGATAGTTGTCAAAATTGAAATCATTCAATTCGCCCATAGGTATTTGAGGAAATTCTGACTTGCACATAGGACAGGAATACACCACCGGCCGAAAGATTATAAGTTTCGCAACTGTAATGAACCAAAGAAAAGGAGTTTCTAAAGTAGTGTAGAATCATTATGTAAGCCCTACATTCCAAGCAAAGTCGGATTATCCTAGGTAATGTACCAAAGGCTTTCGAAGGGGCCTATGGATATTATTCAGTTCTAACGAAAATAATACACTAAAACAATCAGTGGCGCCGCCAGGCTTTGGTGATTGGGTTGTCGTAAAGGCACTTCAGTTAACCTCTCAAGTCTGCGCAAAATGCTTTTCTTTTCGTGCCCTCCCTGCTTTCGTCACAGTGGGGGATCCTTCCTTTGTCATGTTTCACTACACTAAGGTGCAGTCTTGGGGGAGGGGTCTAAGGGGAGGTCCCCCTCCCCTTTGAGAAATTTTTGCTAATTTAAGGTTCCTTAGGTGCAAAATGGTGCTATATTTTGGAATATTTTTGGAGCTGATCATATATAGATGGAAAATGTCCACAATCAAGTGAATTTTAATTTTTGGTCAGATGAAAGAGGAGAGTATGTTGTCAACAAACCTCCTGAAGACTCCCTTTTGGATACGTTACCGCCTTCTATTGGCGAAGTTTTTACCCCAAAATACGTGCGTGGAGTCCACAGAAACATTGTTGAACTATAACGAATTTTTTCCTCCCCTTCATTGTGCATTGTAGAAAGGCATCTATGGTTGGCAGATACCTGCATAGGGCCTCCTATGGAAGCTCTGGATAAAGTACATAAAATTGAGCAATGACATAACGCTTATTACTTGACATCCAAATGATAACATATATAGAGTATGACGCAGAGCACTTTACAACTAGCATATTTTTATTAATTTTGAACGAAAATCCAGATGAACAGCTTCCAGCAATGGGAAATGGGCGGGAGGGAGAGTATAGGTGCAGGAAGGAGATATTAGACCTCCCTGATAGGTATAGCAAAAGGGGTGAAGGACTAACAAGCGCGTTCCAGAATGCTTTTTTGTCGTAAATGTATTAAAAATCACCATCTATCAGGGGCGTAGGCAGGAATTTTTCAAGAGGGGGGGGGGGGCGAAGCCCATAGATAGACTATCAGTGCTTCGCTCCACCATGGATTGGCACAAAGCGCAAGAAAATTTTGGCCCAAAATACCTCCCAGATCGCTGGAAATGGCACTTCCCAGGCCTATTTTACCGCATATAAATAGGGGAAGCACTAGCAATATTGTAAAAATAAACATTAAAAAATACCAAAATATGCTCAAGGGGCTGCCGACTTCATCCCCTTGGCTACGCGCCTGCTATCTTTACCGATAATGGCTGCGCGCAAAGCGCAAAGTAAAATTTTTTGGAAAATGTATAACGGCAAATAGGTAATTTCAACTTTTCAAATCATGCTACAACTTAGATTGAAAGATCCAATATTGATGCCAGGACCCTACAGATGTTGTGATTATAGTTCCGTGTATGACTACCTTAATAATGGTCATGAGATGGAGTGCAAACCATAAAGCATGCGCGCAAATCGCGCGAAAGTTTTCATTACATAAGGTTTCCATGACAAATCCTGCATTCAGAATCTGCATCGAGACACTTTCAATTGTCCAACAAACCTACATGCCACTCAGAAAGCCAGTCCTTTACCTGGTAATTCGTGCACAGCTTTCAACTTTTGCTGCAGCTGTGCTTCCCCGGGAGTTGCTATCAGAAGATATTGATAATAAGAACATTGTGGTAAGGTTTGAAGCGCGCGGAATTTTTGATTGTTTGCGAAAGATTTGCAAAAATTCTGATAGTTTGAGAAACATTTGTGATAGAAAATGATTAAATAGATCTATCACTCGGTTAAAGCACACCTCACCCTACCCCCCTACAGAAATCTATAGTTCTCGGGATCATTTTAAAATTTTCAAAAATTTTTCATTGGGGGCATGCCCCCTGCCGGCGCCACTGAAAACAATGCATCACAAAGACCTATAACACTAATATAAGGCGCAACTTTGTTACACCCACAGTCATATGCGGGATTACGGGGGAGAGTGGGGTGCACTTGCCTCACACTTTTTTCCGGACCTAAAACAATGATAAAAATAAAATTAAAAGCATGAACAGAACGAAGTAAGATCGTAGAAATTATGAGAGAATTTTTTAATTCCATGACAAATTTTGCGATGCAAAAAGAAGGAAAACATAAATACCAAATACCACAAAATGCCAGAAAGATTTGTCTAGGAGCGGTATGCGCGCACCTCCAGGGAAAACTATTTAACTGCTACAGTATCTGCGCTCAAAGGTGAGAGGCAAATGGGAATTTTTGTTGGGAAATTCTTTTTGGTACCTTAATTATTGAGCTTGAGCGTCAACCCACTTCACACTTCAATGACTTGGAACCCTGAAATAAGGGTCACTGGCTGTGCTCAACGTACATCATTACACGCGCCATGATCCTTGCATACACCATTCCGAAACCTACCAGTGTGTAGAGAATAGCAATTCGAGTCAATGGAGTTTTCGTCGTGCTTCCTGTGAGCTCAATATAAGGTGTCAATATTGGGGAAACTTTTGTGGAATTGCCTCCTCATAATTTCTTGTGGGATAGTTTGGGTAACTTACTGTTTCCTAAATCCTTGCAACTCATCCCGCTGTTTACTGTCCCCACCAACTACCACAATCCTCATTACATCTGCCATTATCATACCAAAATATTTCACTAGCATTTCAAATTACGCCTGCAAGGATTCAGGATTTTCTCTGAAAATGGTTCAGAATGCATAGCCGCAAAAGCCATCAAAGTTAGGAAAAAATTGTCAGAAAGGTTCCTCGGTCCCCAGCGTCTTCTTCTGCGCCATTGCAGCAAGCCACACCTTTCGAAGATGCAGCCTCAAATGAAAATTCCTTCCCTTGCATTTTACTGCCCATGCCCATTCCTATGTCAATGTATGAACTACCCATAACGAAATTTCATTGATTTTGGGATGTATAATATGCCTATTTTGATCTTCATTAGACTCCTTACAAAATTATAGTTATTTTTCACAGTAATAACTTGAGGGGTACGTTTTCCCAGAACACCTTTGATATGATTGACACCACCAACAAGCAAAACCCTCTTCATCATATAAATGACCTCTTATTCTGAGTAAGGCGATATTATAAAATGGACAAAATTGTGATTTTTGTGATCTTTTTAGTGCATATCCGATGAGTTCTAAGATAGCACCAAATGCTTCATGTATATGCTTTTACTTATTTGAATATCTCAGGGCTTTCTCGGCGTTTACTTTCTGGACCCCCAAAGGGGCGACGCCCCTGGACCTACCAGGGACCCTACGCCTTCAAGGGAACGCTTTGCATTTCGTATTCGGCCCGGGTTTGCCCCTCCTACTTTCAGACATCCATTCCCGCCGCTGTCCACAGTGCTCGCTATACCCGGGGGCCAAATTAAGTTACTATTATCTTATTGATGACACCACACGTGAAGCTGAACATTGTTCGCCGTACAGGCTTAAAGTAGTATGAATTATACGTCACACTGTCTTAGGCTTAATCCAGCCAAAACTGGTATGTATTTCGAACAATTTAGCACAGATAGTGGCTGGTAAAACCAGGGATTTGTTATTCGGAAGGAGGTTTAACGGAAAGTTTAATTTATGCTAATACGCTACGATCCGCTAAATGCCGAGGAGATTATTAATGATAAGCTACTTATCCCGTTGATGGGGAATTCTTTCTTTTTTTCGTTCGCTTCAATGTGACATCGATATGTTAGCAACATTATTCAGGTCTAGTAATCCTATCACAACTGGCTTACTCTGGACAATGCTTTGAAGAGTAGGTTTACGCCGCCACCAATTTAGGGGCAGGTGGTACAAAACTCGAAACGAATGTTTCATTGAAATAAACCAATGAGGTCTGCCCCTTCCTAAAGAAAGAACGTCATGCAAATGAGCCGCAGAGGCAGAAGTCTAAATTTTGTCGCAACAGCTTGGAAAGTTTCCGGAAGCTTCCTGAAATAATGTTCAGGGTATACAATCAGATTCAGATTTTCACATAAACCCTTACTGGTATACTCTGATCCGCGTCCACGAGCGTCCAAAGATGCAATAATTTTTAATTTTCCAGCGACTGGCAATGCTATGGCAGTAGCGACAAACCCCCATTTTTACTGTTGATGTAGCAGACGACAAGTCCCCTTTGTTTGAATTACGTAATCCAGTGTAAGTCTTATAGAAATGCCAAGTAGGATACATGAGACAGATTACTGTGTGACCTTGGCGGTGTAAACTTCACTTCAAAGCGATGTGTCTCCTTCCAAATAACAACTCCCTGGTAAAACTATCCTAACAACTCGTGAGTCTTTTTAGAACTCTCGACTGCAATGGGCACATGATCCTGAAAATCTATAGCTAAAGTAATGACACTGCCAAACCTACAACAAACGCCATAAATTAAGTTCATTTTTCAAGCCATTAAAATTTTCCGAAGTATGATATGCGTGTGTCCAACCTGCACACTACGGCTGATTTGCAAGAGAAGTTGGACTTGCAAGAAATGTGTTCACGCGTACAATTTGGCAAATACAGGTATTAGTCTATACCAACGTTTTGCATTTTTCCTAAATTTTCTTAACAACGTTGACGCGAATCACTTCCCATTGTTACTTTAAAGCAATCTAGCGCATAGGCGTAGGACGCTGTTTACGACTGGGGGCTGAACGTTGTTTCGGACTGCCGTCCTGAGTGTGGTGGTCTTAGGGGAGGGGATGTCAAATATTTTAGAGTCCTTTGATGCAATTTGGTGTAACATATTGAGCAAATTGAAAGAAAATTACTGCAAATGTTTGACATTTTTCAAAGAGGGGGTGGGGCGGAAGCACACTTCCGCCCCACCTTATTTTGCTTCTTTTCGTTTCATTTGTTTTATACAACATGTGATTCCCAGGGGCGTAGCGAAGGTGTTATCTTTGGAGGGGTGGAGATTATGTTTTGCTGACGGATCTGGTAATGCGTAGCGCGAAAACGAGCTTTAGCCGGTGGCCGCCTAAGGACCCCTGGCTGGGTCCAGGGGGCGCAGCCCCCGGAAGCGCTGAGGTTTAAGTATATCTCTGGGTGGAAAATTAAGTCTCAGGATGGATATATTTTGGTTCATAATGCATCATCAAATACAAACTAGATTCCACTAATTTTAA
Source organism: Holothuria leucospilota (assembly GCA_029531755.1). Taxonomy (NCBI): domain Eukaryota; kingdom Metazoa; phylum Echinodermata; class Holothuroidea; order Aspidochirotida; family Holothuriidae; genus Holothuria; species Holothuria leucospilota. The sequence goes on along the minus strand of CM055980.1, from coordinate 36,865,070 downwards.
TGTATTAGGCTATTCCTCTCGTCAGGCCGCTATATTTTTAAGCGGTTGGGATCCCGAGGTCCGCCAGTGCTTTAGCTACGACGTTTTCTCAATGCGACATTTACAAGGGGAGGGGGTGTCCCCCTTCCCTTTGGAAATTTTTGGAATTTGCATGTTGCCTAGATCGCAAATGGTGCAATATTTGAGTGGATTTCTGCCCTAATGAGGAACCTCAAAATTTACACCCGGGTAGAATTATTATGTCAAATTGTTTTTTTGTGCGACATTTGTCGCACAAATAGGGGCTGGCTAAAACACTGGGCTCGCCTAAGGAGGATTCCTGAGGGCGAAGCCTCCGGAAGTTCTAAGGTTTAAGTATATCTCTGGGTGGTAAATTTAGTCTCAGGATGGATATATTTTGGTTCATAATACATCATCAAATGCATAGATTCCCACTTATTTTAATGTATTAGGCTATGTCCCCTCTCTTCAGGCCGCTATAGTTTTAGGGGTTTTAATTGGATCAAGATGCCCGCCAGTGCTTTAGCTAGGACGTTTTCTCAATGCGACATTTACTGATCTGTGGCCTGGGGGGGGGGGTCATGTCCCCCTCCCCTTTGGAAATTTTTGGAATTTGAAAGGTGCCTAGATCGCAAATGGTGCAATATTTGAGTGGATTTCTGCCCTAATGAGGAACCTCAAAATTTACACCCGGCGGGTAGAAATTGCGTGTCAGATTTTTTTGTGCGAAATTTGTCGCCGTTTATGCGACAGTCTCACAAATAGGGGCTGGCTAAAACACTGGGCCGGCTCTAGGGCCCCTGGTGGGGGTCCGGGGGCTTCGCCCCCGGAAGCTCTGAGGTTTTAGCATAATCTCTCGGTAAAAAATTAAGTCTCATGCAGGATTGGTATATTTTGGTTCATAATGCATTATTCAATGCAAAGATTCCGGTCAATTCTTATGTGTTAGGCTATTCCTCCCGTAATGCCACTGTACTTCAGGTGCTGAACCTGTCGTTCAGAATTGGAACACTATGTGTTCAGCATTTGAACACTAGACGCGTCAGGCGCTCAAATACGATAAGTGGATAGGCGTCCGGTGTTCAGAAAGGGAGAAAAGGTGTTCAGAATCTTAACACAAGCGTTCAAAATATGCTTTGAATGCCAGGATCTGAAGATGGCTTCTGTATCTGTTTCATTTCGGTGTTCAAAAGTTAAAAGCCTGAGACTGCATTGAAGGCAAGTCAAGCGCAGCACGCATTATTTTTTTCCCAGGATGTTTGTGGGTAAACCGGATCCTCAGAAGTTTGCAAAATGTGTTTGAAGTCAAGGTTAGTGTTTAGAAGACGGGCTAAGGATACCCTCTCCATGGGTAATCGGCTGCTGCTCCCCATGGTGATGATTAAAGTGAGGAATAATGTGCAGAAAGTGGTTTTTCAAGAATGTCATATGACCCGATACAGTGCACCTACACGGAAGCCGTTAATTTCCTTTCTTTTCCCGAGTTCCCGACGGACTCAGTCACTCGTCCGACTACACCGACTGACCGACGGCCGTTGATACGGCCGTATAAGGTCGTCACGTGCATAATCAATTTGCCGACGAGCCTTCAACTTAAATGTACCAATTAGATAAAGAGCCGAAAATCGAAATAGCCGATAACAGACTGCCCCGTTCTCTCTTTCTCTTTTTTCTTTTCATTCTCCGTCTTCCCTTTCCTTCCCTTCCTTTCCCTTTCTTTTCTCTTCTCTCTTCTTTTCCTCCTCTCCTCTTTTCCTCTTCTTTTCCTTTCCCTCTCCTCTTTTTGCCGAGAGACCGAAAATTTGCCCGGGCGACCAAATATTGGGGGAGGGGGGGGGGGAAGATGTGACACCCTTCCACACCCCCGCTCGCTACGGCCCTGTTTCTCGAAAAGAAGGCTAACGTACTGCCTTATTTTGAATTATCTATCATTCTGTATCTGTTAATATTGGTTTCAAAAGTATGAAAATTTTCTGTAAAACAAACGCAATATTTCCTTATATGGCTCTGTGGACGATATATACACATTCATGCATGCGCACGTGGTGCTCAGCATAAGCAATGGAGTAGGGAAAACAAGCCAGTGAGCCACATTTGGAAAAAAGGCCGTGGTGGTCTCGACTTGAACCAATTTGTTGGAAACTGGGACGTTAAACCTCATCTAACTAACTCACACATCAACCTTTACCGCTGCAGTCATTGGCATGTGCTTTTCCCCTTTCGTAAGAAACCAAAAACTATGCTACTTGTTTGTGCACTCACCCAGTTAGGATATACGTAGCCGTTAGCACGCATTTTTTGAACAAATGCAGCATTCTGAATTGTGAAAACTGTGAATGCTTCGTCACAGCATTTGGACAAAATTGTGAAGATTCATAGAAGGTAAAAACTGTCTCCCGGTCTGTGAAAACTAATCTAGGACACATTGACTCTTTAGAGACTCGAACCTGCCATAAGAACGAAAGTAATGTTCTATCTTTCAGATTCTACTACCCCAAATCGTAGGCTGCCATTGCAGCAGCGTCCTTCATGGTGTCTGTCCACTGTGTGATAATCAGTACTCTAAGCATGGGAGTCACTATACCTCCGAGGTAGTACTTCCATGCTCTAAGGACGTTAGTAATATAAATTATCATTAGTACGGAGTGCTGTCTACGAGGTAATACTCACCGTCAATCAAGAAAAACACAGTAGCCTTCACAACATTTGCTAAAAACACATCCGGTCTTCCCCTTTGATTTCTTCTTGGGATTTCCCACATTTTCAGCAACACACGTACCTAACTAGGTGCTGTGCTATTTCTTTACTCAATATTTAATAATTCAACAGGATCTCGCATCTAACAATTCGAGTAGAAGATAAGGTTGGCTTGCTAGGTCGTGGTAATGTGTACTTATCTACAAAGGGACGCCATCATGAGCTGTAGAAATCATACATCCTGCTTTTCAACACAATGGTACCATGGTGAGTCACGCAACTCTCATTGCAGTATAAGCTAGCCGATCCACATAGCAAACGACTGTACACGGCATCTGCTAGTACAATTCTAGCAAGCAATGGAAATGAAGTCACAGTGTGTTGACGTCAAAATTTGAACATCAAGAACTGCATAGATTTCGCTCAGAATAGACAGGCGTATTTTTGTTTGTACCATCAAACAATCTTTTCCTGTTTGAATTGTACGTTCTATTAGAGAGTTGCCTCTAGAGGCAACTCCCTGGCTCCACACTTCTCCAGTGGCGCCGCCAGACTTTGGTGATTGGGGGGAGGGGCACAACAGATGATGTCGTAAAGACACTTCAGTTAACCTCCCAAGTCTGCGGGAATTGTGTTATTTTTGTGTGTGTGCTTCCCTGCGTTTGTGTACACAGTGGGGATCCTTCCTTTGTAAGGTCATCACACTAAGGTGCCGTCCTGGGGGAGGGGCATAAGGGGAGGGGCATAAGGGGAGGGGGTAAGGGGAGGGGATGTCCCCCTCCCCTTTGAGAAATTTTTGTTTATTTAAGGTTGCTTAGATGCAAAATTGTGCTATCTTTGTGATATTTTTGGAGCTGATCACACACCTGTACGGCTGGAAAATGTCCCTAATTTAATTTTTCCGCCTGACTGGATGATTTTTCCAAGTGAGTGGCGACGCTTAAATATTCTCTTTTTTATGCTCCCTGCGTTTGTATACAGCAGTGGGGATCTTTCCCTTGTTACTGCATATAGTTGCCTTTCTAGGGGAGGGGTTCCCCCTCCTCTTGGAGAAATGTTTGCTTTTTTAAGGTTTCATAGATGCAAAATGGTGCTATCTTTTGGGATATTTTTGGTGCAGATCATACATAGCTGGAAAATGTCCATAACCTAGTGAATTCTATTTTTTTGGTTAGGTGAAAAAGAAGAGTAGGCCTATGTTGTCTAAGAGAAGAAAACGTTGTCAACAAACCTCCTGAAGACTTCCTTTTGGCTACTTTACCGCTTTCTATTCAGGCAAAGTTTTTACCCAAAATTCGTGCGTGGAGTCCACAGAAACATTGTTGGACTATAACGAATGTTGGACTATAACGAATGTTTTCCTCCCCTTCATTGTGCATTATAAAAGGCATCTAAGGCTGGCAGATACCTGCATAGGGCCTCCTGGAAGCTCTGGATCAAGTACATAAAATGGCGCAATGACATTATGCTTATTACCTGGCATCCAAATGATAAGTAGAGAGTATGACGCTGAGCATTTTAACCGTGACACCATCGTATTTTTACTAATTTTGAATGAAATCCAGATGAACAGCTTCCAGCATTGGGTTAGCTAGTTAGTTAGATGAGGTTTAACGTCCCAGTTTCCAACCAATTGGTTCAAGTCGAGACGACCACGGCCTTTTTTCCAGTTGTGGCTCACTGGCTTGTTTTCTCTACTGCATTGCTTATGCTGAGCACCAAGCACAAAGGCAGTAGGTTCCATTTTTAAAGTCTTTGGTATGAACCGGCCAGGATTTAACCCCTAGACCTTCCGGCTGCAAGTCAGATGCTCTAACCACTTGGCCACTGCAGTTCAGCAATGGGGAACTGGCGGGAGGGAGAGTATAGGTGCAGGAAGGTGATATTAGACCTCCCTGATAGGTATAGCAAAAGGGGTGAATTAAGGACTAACAACAGCGTTTTTTTCAGAATGCTTTTTTGTCGTAAGTGTATTAAAAATCACCATCTGTCAGGAGCGTAGCCAGGAATTTGTCAAGGGGGGGGGGGGCGCGAAGCCCATAGACAGACTATCAGCGCTTCGCGCCACCATGGACTGGCGCAAAGCGCAAGAAAATTCGTTTGGCCCAAAATGCCTCCCAGATCGCTGGAAATGACACTTCCCAGGCCTATTTACCGCAAATAAATGGGGGAAACACTAGCAATATTGTAAAAAGTAAACATTACAAATACCAAAAATATGTTCAAGGGGGGCTGCCCCCTTCGCCCCCCCCCTTGGCTACGCGCCTGCCATCTGTACCGATAATGGCTGCTCGGTAATTTTTATTAAAAATTTATAACGGCAAATACGTACTTTCAATTTTCCAAATCATGCTACAACAACTTAGATTAAAAGATCCCATATTGATACTAGGTCCCTACAGATGTTGCTATTATAGCTCCATGTATTATTACCTTAATAATGGTCATGAGATGGAGTGCAAACCGTAAAGCATGCGCGCAAAGCGCCCTCGAAATTTTTCATTAAATAAGATTTCCATGACAAAACCTGCATTCAGAATCTGAATCGAGACACTTTCAATTGCCCAGCAAAGCTACATGCCACTCAAAAAGCTAGTCTTTTACTTGGTAATTCGTCAACAGCTTTCAACTTTTGCTGCAGTGTTTCTCCGGGAGTTGCTACCAGAAGATATTGATAATAAGAACATTGTGGTAATGGTTGAAGCGCGGGGAGCGCGCGAAATTTTTGATAGTTTGCGAAGGATTTGGGAAAATTCTGATAGTTTGAGAAACTTTTGTGATAGGAAATGATTAAATAGACTTACCACTCGGTTAAAGCACACCTCATCCTACCCCCTACAGAATTCTATAGCTTAATCGCCTTTTGGGATAATTTTAAAATTTTCAAAAATATTTCATTGGGGGCACGCGCCCCCATGCCCCCCCCCCGTGCCGGCGCCACTGCACTACTCGGTAACTCGAACAGAAAGAGGACCATCCACAATCGCGATTTGCACCAGTGGAGACCTAATTGTGAAAAGATACATTTTTTTGTCCACAATCAACATTTTGAAATGAAAGTCATCATTCATGCCAGGTTATAGAATGAAAGCCAATTCAAAATTAGGCGGAAAGGTTCTCACTGGGAGAACTAATGTGTTTACGTGTTTGATAAAGATGCAGCATTTATCGCGAAGTTCGGATGTAAGGAACGTGGGGAGGGGTAAGGGGACTGGGTGAAAAGTGTCATTCAAAAATACATTAAGGCAAGGGTTATTTTTAATTTTCTAGGGGAGAAAATTTGTCAAAGGGGTGCCGTCCCCTGTGGCCCTGTCTATGAACTTAGTACTTAGCCACACAACTTGAAAAATATGTTACGCTTATATTATTAGACTTCCTTTGAGCAAGTTCCCCCTGATTATCGGGCAAACAATCACAGCAACTGTGGATTTGTCCTACTGACGGAAAAATGTCCATAATAGCGAAAATGCTAATTCACCAGCGGCGGATTACATCTTTTTGGCGCAGCCTATATTTAAAAACTTCATCAACTGTCTTCACAATTCAACAGGGGTGGCGTCAGCGGGTGTGGGGCATGGACCCCGTCTGGGAATTTTCCAATTTCGTTGGTGAGCCTTAATGTGTACGGTAAAATATGTAATCGGGACAACCGTGAGTCGGTGGCCCCTACGATCTGTTTGATTTTGCCCTTAGGAAGAGAAGATTCTTCAATGAAAATCTACCCTTTTCTATTCTTCCCCATGCAATACAAATCCACATTTTTTTTTTCAAATTTTGTTAAATGAAAACCCAAATTTTCTTCAATTAAAACTCCAAATTTTCATTTTTTTTTTTTGTAAATAGAAGCCATTCCCGTCTGGGAATTTTCCAATTTCGTTGGTGAGCCTTAATGCGTACGGTAAAATATGTAATCGGGACAACCGTGAGTCGGTGGCCCCTACGATCTGTTTGATTTTGCCCTTAGGAAGAGAAGATTCTTCAATGAAAATCTACCCTTTTCTATTCTTCCCCATGCAATACAAATCCACATTTTTTTTCAAATTTTGTTAAATGAAAACCCAAATTTTCTTCAATTAAAACTCCAAATTTTCATTTTTTTGTAAATAGAAGCCATTCCCGTCTGGGAATTTTCCAATTTCGTTGGTGAGCCTTAATGCGTACGGTAAAATATGTAATCGGGACAACCGTGAATCGGTGGCCCCTACGATCTGTTTGATTTTGCCCTTAGGAAGAGAAGATTCTTCAATGAAAATCTACCCTTTTCTATTCTTCCCCATGCAATACAAATCCACATTTTTTTCAAATTTTGTTAAATGAAAACCCAAATTTTCTTCAATTAAAACTCCAAATTTTCATTTTTTTTGTAAATAGAAGCCATAACATTTTCGGCGCGTTTCACGCTCCGAAATTTTTAGGTTTATCATCCTTTCGGCAACCCGCCGCTGTGTCGAGGCTTCGGGTTGCTTCCTCCCCCCCCCCCCCGGGAGCTTGGCCCCCGTAGGGCAAATCCTGGCCCTCGGTTCCTGCTTCACAAGTCATGATCTGCACTGCTCTTTTTCAGTTTTTGTTGCTTCTGGCTTTGCAATTGTTTAACCTTCACAATTTTTAACAAACTGTCAAAGCATGCGTAATATCTTTGGCATTCTAACTTAGTATTGCTTATGTAAGGACATTTGATTTACCAGCTGATTATAAGACCAAATATTTATCTTTCGTTCTTCACCGTTGTGAGTTATACGGTGTATTTTCCCAAGAAATTCGACAACACTTCTAAATTAAGGTCCACTTACACCTGTACACTTGCTGGCGCCTTTGTTCTTGGACAACAGTACATGTTTTTCATTTATAAAGGTTGATTGTGCCAGGTAACTGACAAAGCAAAGATTTTTCACTTTTTCACTTTTTCAGATGAACAATACTTCGACATATCATGAGGAGACAAAAGTTGCTAAAATAAGAATTCAAATGTAGTGAAAGTCATAAAACGTGATGGCGGAAGAAAGAAAGCCTCAAAAGGTTTCAGACAGTCCAATGACCACAGAGTATTAATATGACCTTCATGTTCAGACAACCATTCCAGCAACTTTCATTTTAGCAAGTTATATAAGGCATTCTTTAATAATATCCGTATACCGGAAAATATTTCCGGCGCGTTTTATTTAGACGTGGCAAACCATCCATTGTTGAACTCACATGCAAAATTATTGATTTAGACCTACATTTATTTGAATGGTTGGACTGATGGACTAAGAGGCTTACAGACATTTCGATATGCCGTGTTTTACCTTTTACCTTATTTTTCCTATTCTTGGTCAGTCAGCAATTCATCAATTACTCTCACAGGTCTGCATCGCACCGATACTGTGCCATGTTATGTGAGTGACGCTTTTTAGAGGACCAAAAAAGTAAGTAATAGCTACCCTTCACTTTGGAGGATCTACGTGCAGATAACTACGTCTTGTTCCGTACCAAGCTCAAACTCTTCCATGATGGCATTACACATGAAAGACTAACCGGTGTTGTCTCTTAACACATTTATTAAATGAACTTTGACCAGGGAGTGTCATCGACCATGACATCGTCAACAAAGATGCTATTCAGAAATTGTCATTTACTCACCACTGTCTTTTTCCTTATGTTCACATTCTTGGCAAGTCTCATAACACTAGAAGTACACCGGCTCCCAAGAAGGTTCCATCCTAGGTACAGGCCAGCAAAACAAAACTATTTCAATTTTCCAGCTTACAGACAATCTTCCCAAAGTTGTCGTGACGTCACCGAAAAAGAGATTTCGCCGATCCATGTATTGTTCAATGTCTTACCAAAGACTGGGAGTAGGACTCTTTACGATATTGCTCTAGACGTCTCTCGTAAAACTGATAGGTATGCTGTTTATAATACAATGCTACTTCAAAATGAAACCAAAATTGCAAAAATTGAAGGGATTCTTAAGACTTCCAACGTTTCGACTTTTATTTATAGTCACATGCCGTACTTGGACTTCTCTTACACCGGAGCCAATGTAGTTCACATAAGTATAGTTAGAGAACCAATCGACAGACTGGTATCTCTTCATTATTTTAAAATATACGGGGACGCGACAAAATATGGTCCCTTTCGTGCTAAAATGGATGCCATGAACCTTACAAAGGAGTCTTTTCGTGATTGTATGACAAGAAACGGGAGTTGTGTGGCCGAATGGCTTCTTTGGTCAAATGTGAAGTATTTTTGTGGGATTAACTTTGCAGACGAAGGGCTAAAGTATCCCACACGTGAAGCCTGTGTTTTGAAAGCAAAGCGAAATATAATCAAACAGTACCTCGTCGTTGGACTAATGGAAGATTACTTTAGCTTTGTTAAAAGTTTAGAAAAACTAATGCCATGTTTTTTCAGTGATTTTTCACAAACTTATGAAAGAATGTTAAAAGAAGGCAGTTTCAGTCGTTACAAGACTAGGAATTACCATGGGGTAACGGCGAGACAAAGGAAATACCTCCAAAGAAAGATGAGTGAAGATTATGAATTATTTTCGTTCATTACAAAGAACTTTCAGCTGTTGAAAAAAGACCTTGATGTGTAATTAGGCACAGTTTCTTTACTGTACGTAGCTCATTTACTAAGTTAGCATTTACTTAGTATTCTTATGGTTATCACGATGTTTCTTATGCATAGGCAACTTCCGATCACTTTTGTAATTAAGCACCCGTAGTTACGCCTTTCAGGTAGTGAGGTGCACAGTTGTAACCCCTTTAGTATGGCGTGTAGATTACTTCAGTGTTATAAGGGCACCCCTATTTGATAATCGACTTACTCCCAAGAGGGCCCCTGGGATTCAATGACTGAGGCGGGAGGGGGAGTTGCTGGATGTTTTTCCGACAAAGTAGTACCACATTCGCGACATAATATCTGCTTCAAGCAAGATGAAACCATGGCTTTCACAATAAAATAATCCTTGTTAAAATTTCAGAATGGAAGTTTTAAGTAACGGTGGTCTGTAGCCAGGGAAGATAATGCAAGGGTGAGGTAGCTTCTAGGGAGGCGAACTATTTTCCAAAAAAGAGGGTAGGAGAGAGTTGTGTTAAATTGTATTAAGGTAAAGGTTATCAAAAATCTACGGGGCACCGTCTTCTTCCCCTTCCCCAACTTGGCTGCTGGGTTAAAGTAACGGGAAGACAAAATTGCCAAAAAGTATAAACAAATAACATAAAAACTATACGTACCGCAAAACACAGTTAAAAGATTGGCAATGTCAATTCGACTTTGGCGCACCCATTTCCATTTGTCTGCTTGAACATCAAGGTTTGGTCGCATAACATACGCTCACAAAATAGGAGCATAACCCCGTTTTTTTGGGTGGGATTCAGTGATCGGCCTTCTGGCCCCATTTCAGTAATATCCTCCGGTGGGGGACCATGAAGCAAAGCCCCCAGAAGCTCAATTTACATAAAGGTAGATTACACGGTTTTTTGAAAGTTCGGAAACTTCATAGCTTACTGTTTCTATTGTCTTTGACGTATACTGTACTATAAGCTACCCCAGTACGATAGTCCATTTCACCGGGCAGAAGAGGTGGATACGATACAGTGTAACAAGTTATTTCCGACAGAGGTCAAGCCGCCCCAGCGTATAATCTATTTTTGCTTTGAATGCTTTTATATGTACCCAAAAGTTTTGGCCATTCGATTCCACAATTCAGATTTCCCGGAAAAACCAGCACCCACTCGACGTTGCAAGTAATATACTCTGCAATGGAATGGCATAGTGCAAAGGTTCTTCCCGGATCCCCTCTTTACCCTCGTCGACCTCCTTCGACATCGTTCCTGTAACCCATCAAACCTGCCTCAGATCCAGGTCGCTGCCCCCCCCCTTCGGGGAGTCTGCCCCCCCCCCATTGGGCAAATCCTGTCGGCACTCCTGCTAAGCAAGTGTTTCATTCATTTTGGTTTTATTCTACAGAAAGTTATTACGAGACAATTAGAAAAGAATATTGAAACGGACAGAGGTCCTTTGAATGCACTGTCCTAATATCTTTCTGAAATTACATGAATATTCAGTGATTTTTAGAAAGATATCAGGACAGTGCATTAAAAGGAGTTCTGTCCTTTTCAGTATGAATGGAAAATAGTGTTTATAATGGATACGCGAGAAGGGTGCGGAAAGTAGCATTTAAAGGCATTTTTTGAAGATTCACATTCTTCTTTTGCGTAGTTGTGAGGCACGAAGCCACGGGGGGAACGTGCCTTCCAAATTTTTCAATGAAAGGTCTTGCACTGAAGGAGGAAAATTTATTACGAGACAAGCATTTTTGGAATACAAATGTAAGAAGAAAATAATAGAAAATCTCCCACCATATTGCATCTAGAGTTTTTGAAAAAGGTAAAAATTTTCAAACGGGAGGAGGATACCCCACCCCCTCCCCTTAGACCTCTCTCCCAGGCTGGCGAAACTGCAACATCGATGTGCCCCCAAAATTGGTTATTCCGGCTACGGGACTTGCAAATCTCATTTTCAAGTTTTAATCTTGATCTTAAGCTTCTCTTTACAATCTCTGATGATGTGATTTCTCTTTGGTCCTTGTTTGGCTCAGGTACCTCGCAGATGCGAAGTATTTGTAAAGCGAAGTTACCTCCCCCCCCCCCAAATAAATTTGGGAATTAATTTGTTCAAAATTTGCAGAAATGGATAAAAATCCTCCGGGATACTAACCGCTAGGTATTTATATCTTGATGATTTCTTTTCAAATTTTTAGACAGACCAAACTGGAGGGAAAGTTCCACCAGGTTCGATGCAGCAAAGCTGCCGCACACGTTTGTCCAAAACTGCAGGTGGGTTTAAGTATTCACCTGCTTCCCAATAACAATCCTGAAGTGTATCTTTGCGCTAAAATTACGTTGGTCTATGTCGGCTTGAAAGACACTCACCTCAGTGGCATGTTCGTAAACTTTAAAGTAATAGAGGGGTACAAGTCTTTCGATAAGGTACCTCATCAAACTTATGTACGCAATCCCTTGCCTGTGTATAGCAGGAAATATGGGAGCACATGAAAGGCGAATATCCTTCATTCAAATTCCTTTGTGAAGAATTGTTTCGTTATCTAATGCCACTGTATTTTCGACTCGAATACCGAGATTTATTGCAAACATTGAGTGCTATAGATGTCACCGTCAGGCTACCTGCTTTAGACAAAGCTTCGAAAATGACGTGGTACCCTTTTTGACTTAACGTCAGTGTTTCTTACATGGAAGGCAGTCAATACCGGTACCCTAGTTACGAAGTTCACCAACTAGGGTAAACTAAGGGAAAATGGATCCTCCATGTAACTTGGATCCCAGAGATGTTTTTGAGAATTTTGAATAATGAATAGCCCCCTCTGTCATTGAAAACGGCTTAGATTCGTCGCGTAACTAGTAAAGCCCATAAGTAAGCATGGAAGATCAAACAAAGTGGAATTGTTCTGGAAAAATGCAATAATTAAGTTGAAAGGTGAGATTTTAACGACCTAAAATTCTCACGGATGTAAATTATAACTTTGAATGGAGTAAATGAAATGCGTGGTTGGGAGGGTCATACCAAATTGTAGTGAAAATGAGAGATTTGTACACTCGTATTCAACACCTTCACTGTGTACAATGTGGATATAGGCCTCCATTACTATCCTATTCACTATCTGTGTAAGTGTGATGTCTTCAGGTAAAATGGACCCCATCAGAATAAGTGTGTAGTATAAAGACAGATGCAGATAAGGTGAATATTGTAGTCTTTGCAGACATTGTAGACCAAAGGCCTACCCCTACCCCCTAAAAACCCTATTCTAACATGTGTGTTGTGTCATTAAGTTATTTGCAAGAAAGATGATGACCAAGAATGTTTGCTTATGGAAAGAACATGAAATGATTATTTATGAGAAATAGGGGCTGCTTAGGCCTACATACAATGTTTTGACGGTGCTAAGGTGTCACAGAAGCTCCTACAGTCCAGCTAATGTAAGGGGCCCTGTGGCCTTGATATGCATTCAGCTTACTGAACTGTTGTATAGTCCCATTGACCTAGACTTGTGTTGCTGAATTGAAGTGACTTACAAAGCCCAGTCAAATAAAGATGTTTGTACTCATATTTTTCTTCCAGGGATTAGGCTACCTACTTGATTTTGTGTGAATATGCTGGGGTCCAATTTACCCAGTACTTGAGGGAATATAAGATCCTTTCGGACTTGTCTAAATATACACCTCAGGGTTTTCCCTGGGCCTTTTGAACGTCGCGGCCCGCGACGTTCAAACTTCAAAAACAGGAAGACCGCGACGTTCAAAAAACAGCCGCGATGTTCAAAAATTCCTCCGGTACCCTGAAAAAATGTTACTTAAACTTTGTCAACGATCGCCTTTCCGTTAATACAATGTGCAGTGAAATCACAAGCTTATTTCCGAAACCTTGTCACGGCAAAATTACGAGCCATGTAGTACTACCTTCGCGGTAATACTTTCGTGCTCATACGTACCCACAGTCATACACGCAAGTCTCAAGATGCAAACAGAAAGCTAAGCTCAGCGTTCGGTATGTATGCATGCCACACACGTACACGGAGTTCAGCAAACCGTCTTTAATTCACACGTTGCCCGCTCGGCGGACAATCTATATTGACTGCACTCGTAATACCACATGTAAACATTTCGAGATCGGAATATGCAGAGTGAGCATGGATGAACACCTGCGAGATTCGCCTTCCAACACAAACCTGGTGAACAATTGAACACCTCAACCAGCTGACCCGCCCAACCCTTTGAAAATCCCCTGTTTCATATCTTCATGGTCACAAAAAATAAAGCCCCGCCTCGGAATGCAACTCCAAACTTAAAACTGCATTACCAATCTCGTAACTCTCACTCAGCTGCACTGCCAACCTTGCACACTTATCACGTTGACTGTCGTGACATCGCTAAACCTTTGTACCAGGTATTGAATATGTACCCTCAAGTTTTAAATTTACATGTCATTATTTGGTAATGATTACGTACATTTCCAACGTGAGTAGTCAAGTAAACTATACCGTGAGACGCAACCACAGGTATTATATTCTGTGGACGCAACTTGCAAAGCCAAACTTGAAAACCAAATGCCCCGTTTGGCAGGTTATAGGCGGGGCTTGTGTCCTCAGAATTTTCAACCCAACGAATGAATGAAATATCAGCATTTTGACCGACAATATTATTGATAACGTGTCCTTTGTAAAAATACGTAACTTTACATTATCAGGGCCGCCAAACAATCTACTCAACTTACGCATCTGGCTGGTTTTCAAATCTTCACAATATGAACACATTTTTTGTGTCGAAACTGGGTAGAAAATTCGTACCAGAGTACCCAAAAAAGCATTACCCGTCGGGTAACCGACCGTAAACCTTGCAAAATCAAGCCTAAGTTTTAGTGCATGGTATGCACATACAATTCAAGACTCCACCCATCGGCCCCTTATCTCTGGTCGGATCGATCTGTTGAAAACAATACGTCACATTTTCCTATATCTACAATGTGCCGTTGGTTCTTAACAATCGTGAGTTTAGAAATCAGAACGGGAATTAATAATTTGACCATATTTTAGTGCAGTTAGTACAAATTTTAAAACAAGTCCTATCACTACCTCCTGTGGCTTTGTGTTCAAGTGTGCCGTAACGTGTGCATCGGAACCAAAAAATAACATCCAGTTTGTCACTGCAACTTCTGTACTGTAATGTACCTCAACCATGTGATCAAATTTCTCGTAAACTGTTTTCTTGTTACTCTTATGAAAAATCCACCTTCGTGATAATGACAGTAAAAAAACTTTCTAATGCATCTCCTAGCCGTGATTTCACCCGCACAGCACCGTTAAAAATGTACGGTAAGATACGGCAGACACCGTGTACGTACGAACGTTCGTTCGTTCGCTGCCCGAGTGCTCTCTCTGCTGTAGTGAGCACATGACTTTGGCAAGTTCCATTTTTCGCAGATGGGGGGTACGTAAAATACTGGGAAAATATTTTGCTCTTATTTTGCCATATATTTATGAAACTTTGGACGTAAAACTTTTGCAAGTAGTTTGAATAGCAATAAAAAATTACGAGCAATATTAAGATAGGAATCATTTTAGTATGTAAGGTAGTACCAGGATAGAAGTAACAGGAAAGAAGATTTTTTTCGTGCACACAGCGCAAAATACACCTTGAAAGACTTTGTACGATTTTAAATCTGATGGAGTGAATTTTGCTTCAGAAAAAAGTTTCTCCACCAAAAATACGAAGTTTTGGCGACTGATTCGAGTCAAAAGAATATTATTGGGGTTGTAATAAGTGCATACCTTATGTAGACATAACTGTATCACCAAAATTTACTTCTTCAGATCGTGAAATCATGTCATGTTAATGTGAGTGATAACTTGACAAGTATGAAATCTAGCAACATCGAAAGTCGAGCCACGTGCCGTGTATCCATTTGGGTAATGTGTTTATACGGCAGAGATAGTGTAAAATTTCTAGTCGGTCTTTCGCGCTACTTTCTGGGCCTTAGTTTTTGAAACGTTACTCATCCACACGCACTGCGTGCAAAAATTTATGAGCTGTCTTTCGACGTTCATTTCTAGAGATAGGCTAGGCTATTATACAGTATAGTAGGCCTATGTTGTTTCGTTATCTAGTATAGGGGCGGCTTGATGTTAGAAACACGCATCGCGGGGCTTGTTTCTGGTGAAAAATGCAATGTAACAAAAGCATGGTACGAAACAGACAAAAGCAACTTCATTTTAACATAATCGTGAATGAGATGGGGGTAAATACATTTTGTTAGTTGCAATAACCATGCTATTTCGCGAAGATCAAAAGGGAAAGGCTGAAAAACTCTACCTGGGTAAAGTAGTAAAGTACTGTGTGCGCTCTGACGTACCTGAACTGTGCTGCATTAGAAATTGCGGTAACTACTAACAATAGCCAATGATCGCTATCATTTGGAGAGGTTAAAATATTACGAGTTTGTGAGCACCAATGGTGGATATTTTGGCAGAAACTTAAAGAAATTCTGTTGACTAATTCGCCTCAAAAGTCCCACTATTTTGCGTTTAGACACTTCTAAAATTCAAAAAATTTCGAGGGGGACACCCCCTCCCCTTATACCCCACCCCCAGGCCGGCGATCCACCGTCGGACGCGGCAGAGCCGCGACGTTCAGTTCTAAACCCAGGGAAAACCCTGCACCTGTGCCTCAACTCCCCATGGTTTACTGCCAGTAAGTCCTGTGCCATTTACAAGAAGACAAGTCATGCAACAACTAATCACAGTAACACATGTTATTTATTTCATGGTGTGGGATATATGTACTCTTTTATGCTTAAGGGATCCATATTCCCTCAGTTTACCCTACTGTTTGACCAAGGACGTTCTTTTGGGAGACGTGCAGTCCGAAACTGAGTGTAGGTCATCAGTGATGAAATGTTTTTCAAATAACATCGCACTAAAGGAAGACATGAAAATATACATGCAGAATTGCATAAAAATGTATACTGAAAACTTTATTTTGTTGTTTGGTTTCGTTGACATCATGAGTGAACTAGATGTTTTGACTCTCTATACATTTACTTCAAGCACCTTTACATTTCATCACTCACCTTTTGTGTCTGAAGAGCAATACTCACACGGTACAAATATGACCAGGGGCGGCGCCAGGGTATTTTGAAAGGGGTGGCAAACGTGGGGTGAGTAATCGCCGTCCTGCGAGAGGGGTCGAAGGGGAGAAGGATACCCCTCCTTTTTGAGAAAATTTTGTTAATTTAAGGTTGCTTAGATGCCAAATGGTGCTTTCATTTGTTATATTTTTGTACTGTCACCCCACCCCCACAAAAGTATGCCTTAAAAACGTTATTTAGACGATTTTATTTTTTGAGCTAAAAGCCATAGGGGCGGCAAATGCCTGCCCTGCCACCCCTGTGGCGCCGCCTCTGAATATGACATGCTAATAACGAAAGAGAAATATCTGTTAGGTACTTATCTGGGTAGATTTGATCAAATAGTACTTTGCAAGAAAAGGAAACTGTGGTTTGCTGTATGCAATGCATAAATGCAGAGTATTAGTCTGAGTACATCGCAATCAGTTTAGGGATGTCTACATCAGTAACACTCTGGAAACAACCATTCAGATTTGATAAGAATCTTCCCAGTAGGGCCCTTACCGGAATCTTGTCAAAGTTGGCCAACTTTGGTTAAAAAAGGAAGAGTCATATTAATGTGCTTTGAAAGGATACTACCAAACTGTTAAAAGTTTCCCGTACTGACACAGACTCCCAATCACAAACACATACACTACTCCAACGAGTTTACTTCAACAGCTCCCGAGGAGCCGAAACCACAAAGGAGACGCAAACTTTAATCGAACTAGCAAACACAAAAACCAAAACAACGCTAAACCTCAGGCCCTATATATTATAAATTCTTTTAGACTTGTTTCAAATTCACTATGTACAATCCATTAACTCTGAATGAAAGGAAGTATCGAAAATAAGTCCCCTAGGAACCCTCGATGAGGCAGCAGTACTGTCTGATCATATTTACACCAATTATAGCCAAACTTTCAACAAGAGTCTGGCTGGTGCTGGCATTGACTAGATTGATTGTAGAGGGTAGTGTAAACTTTGAGTAGACAAATATTTGTTTCTGCTTGTTCCCTTCAGCTCTGTAGCCAGTCAAGATACTGAGGGGGTTCGAGATATGATAGCTCCAAGGGGGACGAAATTTTTTTCAAAGGGGGAGGGATGAGATATATTAACATGCATTAAGGCAATGTGTGCTTTTTGATCTTCGCGGGTGGGCATTTTATACAAGGGGCTTCGCCCCTGTCCCTCGCCCTTGACTACAAGCTTAAGTTCCCTATCACAATCCTACCCTGAATACTGCCTGCAAACCTACAATTAAGTTTTGCATTCGGCGTTTCTAGTGGGACATGGTTGTGTGGATAGATGAGTTACCCGACCAAAACGCCCTCTTGTTCTTTATTGTGTAAGGTATTAGACATGTGATGATTGGCTCCTTTGGAAATCTCTGCCCAAAATAATGTAGCTAGGCCGCTGCTATGTAACTCTCTACTCTCTGTCTCCGTAAGCCTTCCAGTGGCATATCGGAAAGTTTTCAAAAAGGCTATAGGTAAGGTGCGCTCCCCCTGTCCGTCTTGTCGGGGACTTTCTTGGTAAAGAGGACAGAAGGAACTGCTCTGTGGTCGAGCTTGGGTTATTTTAAGCATTATACGGGAATGTTAATTGTAACCAGTGGCGGATCCAGGATTTGGCAGAAGGGGGGGGGGGGGCCCAGGTCATAGTGGTTTGTATGAAAGTCCGATCAAGGGGAGGAATCTAAGGGGGGAGGCGGTGCTCCAGGGGTGATGGCAGGGTATTTTGATAGGAGGTAAAGCATGTGATGAGTGATCACCGTCCTGGGGGAGGGGTCAAAGGGGGGAGGGGGTGTCCCCCTCCCCTTTGAGAAATTTTTGTTAATTTAAGGGTGCTCAGATGCAAAATGGTGATGTCTGTGTTATATTTTTTTGACTGATCAAACATGGCTGGAAAGTGTTCATAATTCAGTCAATTTTAATTTTTGGTTGGGTGAAAGATGCTTTTCTGGGGAGGGGTCTAAGGGGAGGGGTGTCCCCTCCCCTTTAAGAAAATGTTTGTTAATTTAAGATTGCTTAGATGCAAAATGGTGATGTCTTTAGTATATTTTTGAAACTGATCATATATGGCTGGAAAATGCTCATAATTTAGTGAAATTTAAATTTTGGTTGGTTGAAAGAGTAGAGTAAGTAGCCTTTCTTGTCCATTATTAGGATGGCAGTTTCCCGAATTGAAGTCTTCTTTTCCCTTATATTACCCTAAATTCGAAGTACATTTCATTAAAGTAAATTACAAAGCTTAAAGAAGATGCTAATGTTGCAGCAAGTTATAGTTAAAAGCCCGAGGTTGTTGAAAATATTCCTCTAAATATTAAAGAATTCTGAAATTCCCTTGAAAGTAGAAGCAGTGTTCCCAATGATGTGGGCCGAGCCGGTAATAGACTGAAGTTAACAGTCTGATCCAATGCAGCGCTCATGGGTAACCCCTTGCAATGCCCGGAAAAAGTTATTGTGACCAATATAAGCCAAAATGTTATCAGCCGGAGGTCAGTAACAGAATTATTAACATAAGACTGATTTTCTGAGGTAGAAATTTAAATAATGAACAAATTTAAATTTCACTCTGACACATCACAAAGACCTTTTAATTGGAATAGGGCCTAGTCATTTGTTTTATGACGTTGAAAAAAACTTCAAAAATTTTTGGAAGGGGGGCCCGGGCCCCCTGGGCCCCCCCCTTAAATCCGCCCCTGGTAACCCAGTAACGTTGGCTGAACGCATTAGCACACCTCGAAAGTCACAATTAGTTACGAATGCTTCGCGTTTCATTGGCTGTTAAGAAAAGGGGAAGCTTCAAGTGGAGGAATGATCTTACGTTTGGTCTCTACTTGGTTGACAAATGTGTTACCATTATTTCAATGTCATTCCGAAAGTGGTGAGTACAATCTTTGCATAATGTACAGTGCAGAGCCGTTTTATTACAAATACTCTGTATTCCTGTTTATTCAAATTCCCTTTCACTGAGTTCAGTTTTTCTTCTTGGCCCACCCATCAGAGATGTTCTGACCGTCAACGATACAGTCACTGCGCCACTAGGCCTATCAGTACCTCGCCGCAATGTCAATATCAGGTTTGACCATTTACTAAAACATACACAATAAGCCGTGCCCAAAGTGAGTGTTAAAAATTAAGAGAGTACCTTTTTGGACTTATTAAAAGGGCCACATAGTGTGTACATTGCTTAACCAACAATGCAGCAAAAATCCACATCGCTTTCGTGAGAGAATAAGTCCAAATATGCATCCACAGATAATCAATTAAACAGAATTATCCATCTCTGCAAGGGAGGTGACTCTTTATTACAGCTCAGTGAAGCCAAGTTTTCAAGTTTTGCAAGAAATTTGAATATTTATGAGAAAGAGATTATTTCACCCGACCCTACCAGCCTGAAATTGATGGTTTGAGCAATTATAGTTCAAGAAAGATTTAAGTTTTCCTGTCCAATATTTTAAAGAAGATTTACGCAGTATAGCTTCTTTGATACAGGATCCTTCACTTGTCAAGGAAATAGAGATGAATGCATGTTTGACTTACTGTGGCAAAATGAGAATGAATGGTCTAAGACCAAATTTATTTTAAAAATTTTGAAGGAGAACTTGAGTCTTATCAGTCTGGTGAAAGTTTGGTTCAATTCCTACATTTTGTGGTTCAAAGCCAAAGTAGATGACGGTCATAAAGTGTAACATTAGCGACCCTTGTTTTGTGTTCCTCGTTAAACCCAGACCATGTTTTGTGCACAGCGGTCATTAACCTTAGGTTAACTAACCTTACTAGAAATCTTTTTCTACAATAAGGTTAAGTAAAACATTGAATAAAAATAACCAAAACATGGAATATCAATGTGTAGCTATTTCACATCTGCTTGCTGCAAGTTCGCGTCCGGTATAAATGGAGCTTGCATGAAAATTGCTAGTTGAGCCGTACATTCAGCTATCTCAGTTATGTTAGCACTGCATATATTTACAAAAGAAGAGGCCGAGCTTATGTCTATATGCTCTTAAATATCCTGAAAGCCGGTTTAAACTTCCAAACTTTCACACACTTTAAAGCTATAAGACACATATATTGTCACCCCTTGCTCCTTCTGGCCAATCATGGATATAACCCAGGGATGAACAGTGTTCATCTCTCATAGCTCTAAAGGCCTTTATCAAAATAACGTTATGTTCCTTTGAACAGAGAAAAACAAGAAGGCAGTCCATAGAGTTGCAAATCCCATCTCGCCCATATTCTCTACATGTCAACTTACTGCATGGCTTACAATGACAAAAGGCCACTTTGGGGTCATTTAAATTTTGATCACTAATTTAAGCCACTTGAATGCTTTAAAATAGTTTTTCAAAGCATGCTTCATCATTTTCTACATATCATATGGTTTTACTATCTCTTCTAACAAACTGATTTGCAAGTAATGGTTAGATGCAATTTTTAGCTTATTTGAATTTGACCCCTTTCTTTTGACCTATGACGCCAATGATTCAATGCATGTTCAAGTTTTCAAGGTCTGGTACCTATTCACCAACCTTCCAATTGATCTGATAAGGTTGGGGATGAGTTTAAAACAGTTTTTTTTTTCTCAAAATTATGGCAAAACTGACCTCTTACCTACATTTTGACCTTTGGTCCCACCCTTGGTAACCAAAAACACTATTTTAAAAATAATCTTACCAGTTATTAGGTATGACGTGGTTTTGCTAGTTTTTCTAAAACGCATACAGACAAATAATGGCAAATACCAATTTTTAGCAAATTTGAACTTGACCTCTGACCTCCAACCTATAACATGATCAACTATGCATGCACAAGTTTTCATGTTCAGTTACCTCCTAACAGGGGCGTCAATCCGTATTCAAATGTGGGGGGTGGGGGACGGGGACATAATGACTTAGCACAAACCAATTCCTTTGGTTCAAGTTGAAGAGGGGATGTCTTCCTATAAGCCCTTTCCTCCCCCCTTATGATGACTGACGTCCTATTCTAATAAGAATTATCATTTCAAAGTTAACATGACCATCACAGATGATCTGCCAGGTGAAATACACGGAGTCCACGGAATTACTTCAAGATGTTATTTTTATCATGTACCAAAATAGCTGAAACCACGCTTTGCAGCGTGGATCATTGTCGGAGATCATGGACCCGACCAGGCCCGTTGCTAGGGTGATATGTTTGGGGGTGTGAAGGTCCCATATTCCGACTGGCTGGATGTTTTTTTTTCCAACTGAGTGGAGGCGTGTAAATTACACTTTGTTTATGCCCTCTGCGTTTTGTATACAGTAGTGGGGATCCTTCCTTTGTCACTACATAAATGTGTCGTCCTGGGGGAGGAGTCCCCCTTTGAGAAATTTTTGTTAATTTAAGGTTGCTTAGATGCAAAATGGTGCTATCTTTGGGATATTTATTTTTGGACCTGATCGTAGTTTAGCAAAGGTGTGAAGGACTAGCAAGGGCGTTTTCAGAATGCTTTTTAGTCTAAGTGTATTAACAATCACCAACTATACCGATAATGGCTTCCGCGAAGCGCTCGGTAAAAATTTTTGAAAAAATATCTAACGGCAACAACGTACTTCCAACCTTTATTATGCTACAAATTAGACTGAATGCAGAGGCGTACCCAGGATTTCTCTCAAGTGGGGGGGGGGGGGGGAGGCATGCAGTATGTTGTTTGGCCGCCGGCCTTGGGGAGGGGACTAAGGGGAGGGGTGTCCCCAGGGGCGGCGCCAGGGTATTTTGAAAGGGGTGGCAAACGTGGGGTGAGTAATCGCCGTCCTGCGAGAGGGGTCGAAGGGGAGAAGGATACCCCTCCTTTTTGAGAAAATTTTGTTAATTTAAGGTTGCTTAGATGCCAAATGGTGCTTTCATTTGTTATATTTTTGTACTGTCACCCCACCCCCACAAAATTATGCCTTAAAAACGTTTTTTGACGATTTTATTTGTTGAGCTAAAAGCCATAGGGGCGGCAAATGCCTGCCCTGCCACCCCTGTGGCGCCGCCTCTGGGTGTCCCCCTCCCCTTTGAAATTTTTTGAAAATCTAGGTGTCCTTACATGTAATCTGGTGTCACATATGTTACCTTTAAAAGTAAAGTTTGTGTTAAAAAATTTATTTTTTTAGGAACTAAAAAAAGGCTTCAGTGAGGGGGCCCATGGCCCAATGGGGTGTCCCCTCCCCCTTTGAAATTTTTTGAAAAATTAGGTGTCCTTACATGCAGTCTGGGGCCACGTATGTTACCTTTTGAAGTAAAGTTTGTGTTAAAAAATTTATTTTTTTAGGAACTAAAAAAAGGCTTCAGTGAGGGGGGCCCATGGCCCAATGGGGTGTCCCCTCCCCTTTGAAATTTTTTGAAAAATTAGGTGTCCTTACATACAATCTGGGGCCACGTATGTAACCTTTTGAAGTAAATTTGTGTTAAAAAATTTACGTATTTTTAGGAACTTAAAAAAATCGGAATCAGTGAGGAGGGCATGGCCGAATGGCCCTCCCCTCTGCGTACGCCACTGATTGAATGATCCCATATTGATACGAGCCCCCTTCCGATGTTTGAAGATGTATGTCTGTTTTCGGAAAGTATTGTGATCAGAATAGTCCATGTACAATTACCTTTTTAATGGTCATGAGAAGAAGTGGAAACCGTGACGCATGCGCGCGAAGCGCGCGGAAATTTTATCATTAAATAAGATTTCCCTAACGAAATCTGCATTCAGAACCTGCATCGAGACACTTAACAATTGCCAAAAAAACCTACATGCCACTCAAAAAGCCAGTCAAATAGGGCCACGACACTACTCTTTTACGCAAATGTGGGGGTGGGGGGGGACATTTGATATTGTGTCCCCACCCATCGAAATGTGGGTGGGACTTTTCTCCCCGCCCCCCTCCCCAGGATTGACGCCCGTGCTACCTAACATGTTTGAACTTGACGGCCTATAGGAGAAATTCGCTACAAACTTTGCAAAATTTACGCAACTTTGACATTTGAGCTTCATTTTGACCTTTGACCTCGTCATAAGCAGCCAAAAGCACTATTTTAATACATTGCGTCAGTCCTAATATTTCACAAGGTTAATTTTTAAAGTACTGACTGGCAATTACTCATGCACAAATATTTATCGTCAGATATCTACTCATCAGATTTTACCTTTTACTTACATTTTGACCTTTGACCCCACCCTTACCAACCAAAAAGCACTATCTTAAATTTTATCCTATCATTCCTAGAGTTTTAATACTGATAGGTATGAAAGGGAAAAAGCAATTTTTAGCAAATTTGACCCTTTGACCTCATAAATTACGCATGTATAAATTTTTATGGTCAGGACCGGATTTACAAAGAATACTTATGTTTAAAATTTTATCACTTTGAGTGATCTTGCTCGTTCTTTACATGCTTTAGTATGTATAGCCTTATAAAGCTATCTGAAAGTTGAAAACTGTTCAGCTCTGAGCTTTGCTATTTGACCTTGAATAGCATGATCATTGTTCTTATTGCTTTTTCCTGCGTGAAAAAAAAATTTGGAAGTATAAATAAACGTACAGGCCTTTAGGACATTCAAGACATTTAATAGAGTTGATTAAAATTACATTAGAAACATTACTAGGAATGCTTTTTGCGCTAAGCAAAATATTCATTATGGACAAAAAAAAAACTCTTGTATGGTTTCTGCTGGGGTGGGTTATTTCGGCAAATTGTGTTTTCTTTGTTCAAAACAGCAATACGCTAATTTAAAAGATATGTTTTGAGAAAAGACGTATACTATTCAAGGATACCTTCAAAATGCATTCAAAACTTAACATAATTTTCAAGTGAGTGGTGCGACATGCCGTGAGTGGCCTTGGCTTGATTTTGATCTCTTTTCATCCTAAAATGTCTCTGTTCTGCGACAACGTCGGCCTATTTTAAGGCATTTCAACGTGTTTTGTGCGTCTTCTCTTCAATCTCAAACAAGTGATTTCTCCAGAATGTCTCAGAAAAACATAGGCCTAACATGTCCCGGCCCTCCTTTCCTTGTTTCTTGTGTAAATAACAAACAATTGGTTGATAAAGGTGATCTTAAGATGCCACATTTGTAAGATATCTGGGGAGGGGATTGAAGGCTTCTTCGAGTACTGGCATAATTAATTGTTGTAACAGATTTTCCTCAATTACGTACGGTTAGCGAGAAGGCTTAGCTATTCGGTCCCGGTAGTCGCCGGCACTACAGACTGAGTGAGTTTCGGTACGTAAATAGCGATCATAACGAAAGTTTTAAATCAAGATTTTCTGTAAAAACTTTAAAGTGTAACTTTAATTTTCGTTCCCGTTAAGCCCCTGTCCCATATTTTATCGCCTCGGCAATATTTTTTGCTGAAGTCAAGTCAATTTGCTCCAAGGCTTCATTTACCACGCCAATGACATAGGCCCTACCGAAGCGTTGCTGCTGCATACAATGTTTACTCTACTATACCCCTATGACATGCGCAGTAATAACTCTGAACTGGCTTATTCATTTCCTTCAAAGAAACATTGAATTATGTTTATGGAAGCGCAGCTTCTCATAAACAGATTGTGATAACACAGGATCAGGTCACGTGACAGTTTCTTTGTGACATGTTATCTGAAGAAGCAGTTCATGATCAGAATTGCCACAAGTACTGTATATTTCTCACCACGTGTACATAAATGTCAAGCAGTCACTAAGAAAATAATGGTCTTTTCATTGCAAAATAAGACTATAAAGTTTTTTCAATGTCCAAATGTCTGATTGACCTAGGTAAATAAGTGTGCACAAATTCAGGTATCTTAAAATGATTTCCACTAGGTGTGACTGATGCAAAGTTTAAAAATTTCAATAAAATATGCAGAAAAACTTAATTTTCAAAGTTAGCTTTGTTTATAATACTTTTGTACGTAAAAAGATCATTTACTGGTCTTCATAGAAAGATGTGACATTTACTTTTTCCTCACTTTTGTAGGATATGTTATCATGGCATAAAACACTGTTAGTACTAGAAGTAGTAACCCTTTTGACATTCTTGAGTATGTGCAGAAGATCTAGAACAAGGAAGTCAGCGTCACTGTGACCAACCGCGAAGCACGAAACACACAACCAGTTTGTGCATAGTAGTACGTACGTACGGTACCGTTAGTATGGCCATAGTTGCACAGTGCATGCAGTGCAGCATATAATTCTTATATTCTGCTCGGGACGGCCCGGCCGCGTAGTTTTTTTTTTCCCAGGACGAGTCAGGGAAAATCTGGCCAATGGACCAATCAGCTTCTTGGAAATAGGCCACACCTCTAATTCCAAAATGACAGCTTTTCGACCTTTTTTTGTAATTCTGACGCCGGATTATGAAAGAACGGGCCAAATAACCCCAATCCACGTAACCCTAACCATAATTCTAACCCTAACCTCCATTTTGAAACAAATTTAAAATATTTTGAAAATTCGATTTGCCCACGTTCGTCCTGGGAAAAAAATAATGCGGCCCGGCCACTCTTTCGGTCGAGATTGTTTCCACCCTAGGCCTATAGGCCTATATCGTACTATCGTATTACAGCCGTGTTTATCGAAAACAGTAGGCCATCTTTAGAGCCATTGTTTATGTCAGTGACCCCACAGTGGCTGACACAGAAGTAAACGAAGTAACGTTGTAGGCCGAAGAATATTAACGTGAGGCCAGTGTAAGTACGGATAGCTTCCATAAACAGTAGTTACGGTTCCCGTAACTACATTTCTAGTTAAGGTTTGCAATTATTGTATAGTATGAAAGTCTACTTATTATCTGCAATAAGTTTTTTATATACGCATATAGGCAGGAGTATCATGCGGACTGCGGAATTTCCTTTAACAGTTTTGGATTTCCCTGTTCACATCATTTGTTAGAAAGGTGTACAAAAAATCGATGTGTATTTTCTCTATACCTCAAATTTCTCAGATTCCGTAACCATATGTAAGTGGGGTATCGTGAGATCAGGGAGTTGTTAGGAGCTCCCTGGTGAGATGAGTCGCAGCCTGTCGTGAGGGAGGTATGCCACAATCCAACTCATTCTTTTCACTTAATGTAACAACTTCGAGCCTAACGACCTGCTGCCATGACTCTGCTATCAAATCGCACGTCACGTCATGCGGGGAACAAGAATATTAATTGCAGGTTACAGATGGATGACGGGGAATTTAGGAAACAACCTTGTCGCTAATTGACATCGAATACTGTGGAATCTTGGACTTATTTTAAAAGACCGTTATTTGGTACGGGGCAGTCAAATAGCAACTCCCTGGTAAAATTTGAAGTTTTCCAGAAGGAAATATTTTCAAATATTGTAGGGTTTTTATTTGTGTTTAATAAGACGTAGACTTGTGGTGTAAGGAAAGTACTTCGAAATAAGGTAACCTAAGCTACGTGATGTATTATACCAGGGAGTTGCTATGTCAAATAGCAACTCCCTGATTATACCCGCATATGGGGCGGAATGCACAATGAATTCGAGTGCAATTAACATTGACGAGAACAGTAGCGTAGGCAGCGGGTGGGCTGGTCGTCCACCCGGGAAAAAATGGTGGGGAAAATAGGGAAGAGAGAGGAGGGTTAAAAAGAGGAAAAGAAAAGAAGGAAAGACAAAGAGAAAAAAGGAAGAAAAAGGGGAAAAGAAAAAAAGAAAAAACAAAGAAGAGAGCTAGAAATGAAAAGAGGGGAAAGGGGAAACAAAGAGGGGGTAAAACAGTAAGGCAAAGGTCAAAAGGAGAGAAAGAAAAGGAAAGAGAAAGAGGGAAAGAAAAAACAAAAAGAGACGGGGAAGAGAAAGAGGGAAAGAAATGGAAGGAAAGTTTCAAAGTTTGAAAGTTGATTAAAATCCAGCATAAAAATGTGAGATCACATAATTATAAATAGGACGTAAAAACGATTAATAGTAAAATGCTACATAAGATCAGCATTGAATATATTTACAAATAATAAATCAAAAGTGCATTAAAAAAAATTAAAGTAAGTTACCTGGAAGGACACCTTGAATAAAAATGGCAACCCTATAAACGAAAGAGTTTTTAAAACGTGTGATTCTGAATTTTGGAATAACTGATTTATTTCTTAGGTTATAACTGGTTTGTTGAAGAAGTGACCTCAGCTCATTATGGAGTGGGTGTTTGTCGTCTCTATTAATTTTTTGAGAAAGCCTTTTAAAATCTTTTATGCCTGATGTTTACTTGGTCAATGAGGGTGTTAAAATCTAGGCTAAAAATTTTGGCACAGTGACGCAAGGAGGCTCTAAATCTTTCCTTATCTTTAACTAACAAGTAACGATACCATACAGGGACAGCATATGTAATATGAGGTAAAATGTAGGTATCAAAACCTTGCATTCTTACTTCTAACTTAAAGGTCGTGTGACATGAAAATAACATAGTTGGATATATGATGTAAAAAGCATTAAAAATCCAGAAAATAACCGCAATTTCCATTAAAATCCATCAAATATTGACCATTTTACAGGGAAATTTCTATTTCACACTTGTGTCATGAATAAACATGAGCTTAATATGCAGATATGTGACATCGAAAGAGGAACATACCATATATGGCACATGTTAGCTTTTGGTTTTTCAACCTTAACTTCAAGGACACTGGTAGCATTGTTATTCTCTGAGGGGTTTATTATAAAAGTTAAAATTTTTCCTTGAAAAATATTGATATCACTCACGAAACTGTAATCTATATGATCAGTAATTAAGAGATAATTTATATAGGGTTAACAAAAGAAATCATAGCACTGTGCAACACTCCACATCATTATTCTTGCATAGGCAATCAGTTTCTTCAGAAACCATCAAACTTTGAAGACGTATATTTTGAGATCGGTAAAAGATATTGAAATAATTCCAACGGATCTTTGATTGGAGGACTTAATTCTTTACCTGACAAGTGAAACAGCTCTTTGGGTGGCATGTCACACGACCTTTAAAATAGGGCACGATAAAAGATAAAGCAGAAATGATATAATAGACCCTTTGTAAATTTTTTGATACATGACATGTAAAATTAAGCTTACTATCAATACATACCCCTAAATACATTGTCTGGTCAGTACGGTCAACTTCGGCTCCCTGAATTACAGTTTTCTCGCTCTAGCGGTGAGTAGGCCCTCATGCTTAATATTAGAATTTTCAAAAATTATTTCTCTTGATTTCTTGGGATTCAGAAGATAGTTCTTCTTATCACAAACACGTACAAATGTGAGATACCACAGCTTCGTAATTGCTTTTATCAACGTTGTGTGAGAATTTAGATAATCTAGCAGAGATTTCAGTGTCATCTGCATATTTTATGGCAGAAAAGTTTGACTGAGATCGTATTTCGTCTGTGTAAATTGTAAATAACAGGGCTGATAAAGGGCCTCCCTGGGGGATGCCAACACTGATTTCAGACTTGTCGGAAAAGTCTCCTTTCAATTTAACTTGTCTTGAACACCCTTTCATGAAATCAGCCAGCCAGTGTATAATCCAGGGATCTTCGACAAAAGTTCTTAAATCATGGATTAGCAGATTAGGTAGAACAGTATTGAAAGCACAGGAAAAATCAAGAAATAAAACTTTGGATATGGTTGTGTTTTCGTTATTCAGAGTGAGAACAATATCGTAAGTAAGAACGGCATCCGTACAGGAAACCCCCTTTCTGTAAGGAAACTGACATCGATCACCGTGCATATCAATGGCATTTGTTAAAAAGGTAGTAAAATTTTCTGCATAGAGTTAAAACTTATACTGGCAAGATCTATGGGTCTTAAGTCATAAACTGATGCAGGTATATTAATCTTAGGTATCGGTGAGGTTACGGCATTCTTCCAGAAACTGGGTATGTGACATTGGTTTAAACTTTCATTAAAAATGTGTGTAAAAAATACCAGCTAGTTCGCTAGAGCAAAACTTGAAAACCCACCAAGGAATTTGGTCGCGGCCCGAAGAGACACCTTTTCTAAGTGTCTCAGTTAAATTGTCTTTCAACTTCATCCTCTTTCACAACTGGGGGTTCAGCGATTTTACCAGCAGTGGCGTAGCCGGGGGGGGGGGGTACAGGGGGAGAGTTGCCCCCTCTGAAAAAATCTTGGGGGAAATTTTGAAAGTGAATATATGGTGAAATTTGCGCATGATCTGGTAAAATTTTAAATTTCTCAACCAGTACACTTTACTTATTTAAAAGTGAATGCCACACTGGCACAACCAGTCCTCATTAAGGTTTTCAGAGATGGAATGATGACACCATGCTTATAGTTGTACTAGTTATGTTTTACTATCTGTTTTATACAGCATGGGATCTCTGGACCTCTGAAAAGGGACTCCGTCCTTTTACTGTATACATCCCATGTTTCTTGATAATTAAAGCAGCAGCATTGTGGTATATGCAGTTTGTTAGAATGGGTCAATGGTCAAGTGCTACACTCTGCTACAAGGGCAGATCCTCGTAAAATTTGGACTGATTGTGGTGAATGTGGTGAACTGATGTAGGGAAGGTGTACCAGAGAGTTCACTTAATTACTGTACTTCACCCATTGTGATTCTGATCTACCAGTAGGACTCAAGAAAAATTCACCAAGACCTGAAGACAAGCAAGATAAAAAAAAGCTTCCTAAAAAAATAGGAATTCTTGGTGATGTATTCAGTTTACATTTAGCACCAAATGTGGCACCATTTTGCATCTAGCCCACCTTATATGAGCAAAATTTTTCCAAAGGGGAGGAGACACCCCTTCCCCTTACACCCCTCCTCCAGGACGGCGATCAGTCACATCAGCCAGGTCAGAGGAAAGCACCTGGACAAAATTTGGACCTGCGGAGAACACTGATTATTAGGAAGCACATCACTTATTGGGGGAAATCTTGGTGCTCTTGCCCCCCTGACAAAAAACCTGGCTACGCCACTTTTTACCAGGTAAATGTAAAATAACATCTTTTATAACTGCAGAGTTAAAACGTCCAAAATGATTGCTAAGTTTCTCACCGAATTCTTCAGAAATTACAACTGTTTCTTTCTTTTCAGGCTCTCGGACTGCTTTAATGAAATCCCATAGGTTGTTAGAATTAGAGCTAATTTTGGTGAAGAATTTACTTCTGTTTCAGTGGCGTAGCCAGAGGGTGGCAGGGGGGCAGAGTGCCTCCACAGAAAATTTGGGACGCAATGGGCGATGTTGAAAAAAATGAAGGAAAGCAAAAAGGAAAAACAAAAAAAAAGGCGAGAGGAGGGAGGGATGGAAAGTTGGTAGGGGGAAGTGGGAGGGGTAGGGATCTAGGTCTCGGGGATGAGTAATGACGGTGGAATCTCCAGTAGGATGGACAGCATATTTATTTTATACAGGACGCATTGGCAATAGACCCCCGAAAAGTTAATCGAAACCTTGGATATTAATGATGTCATCTCGTCTGGAAACAGTGTTTCGGATTTTTTTTTTTCTCCTTTTTTCAACAGATTATGCCTTGGGGACTGAACCCTAGCACTTTTTTCGAACCTAATCCTGATTTTGAAACAAAATAAATAAATCCCGAAAGAAGTATTGGTTGTCAATGTCATTTTCACTCGGAGGGCTGGCCGCCCCTCCAGGGGTGGCGCCAGGTGGGGGCAGGGGGAATGTTTACAGTTTCGTCGGGGAGTCTTAGTCGATACGATAAAGCATGCAGTCCTCGAAGGCGACAGTCGTTTCGACGGTTTACCTGGTTTTTGCTCTCAGGAGGACAACTTCTCTAATAAGAATCCAAAATTTTCGGCGCGCTACGCGCTCTGTAGGGTCACTCCATTTTCTTCAATATTGCCATTCCACATAGCTAGATAGCACAAGTTCTGTCCACCTTACCAAGTAACATGTAGGCAGAGTACACAGCTTACGAAGAGGTCGTAAATTTCATCCCATATCGCAATGCCTAGTTGCTGTTCTCTATTGTGTGTCATGCTGCACGGTCGGTTGGTGAGCGAGTCCAGGTGGTTTCGATACAATGTATGTAATCCCCGATACGATCTTCAACCCTACATTTTTCTTTCTTTCTATTTGTTCTTAATGATTACACATGTTTTCTTTGTGAAAGACTACCAAAATTTTCGCGCGCTTTGCGCGCTTTTCAGTTTCACGGTTAAGATTCAAAAGAACGATATCAGTGCGCAACTTGGTTCTTGAAGTATTAGGTGATGTTATGCAAACTATGTCCCACAATGGCATGGGATAGTTAAGCATTAAATCCCTTTCTCACCACGCACTCCCTCTTCGTAGTGGGTTGTCGGAACTCAGTGGGGTCTCTCGGGCATGGTCCGGCCCCCGTTCGGGAAAATTCTGTCGCCACCCATGGTCGGTTTACTTATTTTGACTTTCAAAAGGATCATTTCTGAGATAAAACCTACAGATTTCGGTACGCTTTTACCCACTCTTCCTCAGTTCCGTTATTTACAGCTAAATATAGTCCAATGTCATCTCATTTCCCTAAACCTAGTTAATGTTCTCTTATGTCTGTCGTGAGGTACGACTAGTGACCCGCGGCCCACCTGCCCGAACAATTGACCATGTAAGTTTTAAACAAGTACAATTCTCTTTAGCGTAGGCTTTTTGCAATTTCACAGTTTAGATTCCGGATAAAAACGGTAAATCTATGTTCCTCTAGTATATACTAATTTTATGTAATATATGCCCCGCAATGGCATGGTATGGTGCACACGTTTTCTTCAAATCCCCCCTCACCAACCTCTTGACGGCATCGGGGGTGTCGGGGATTCGGGTCGCTGGCCTACCCGGCCGTCGGGGAGTCTGGCCCCTTTTCGGGCAAATCCTGTTGCCACCCCTGAGCCACTCTAAAAACCCCTGAGGAGAACACTGGGATGTAGTATAAAAAGAAGCACCATTTTGCATCTAAGCCGTCCGGGACAGCAAAAAATTTCCCTTCCCCCAGGACTGCGGTCAAAAATGGGGACGATGAGTCGACTTTGCCCCCTCACACCAAAAACCTGGCTACTACCTTGTTCTGTTTCTGTGAACAAGTTTGTTGGTTTCCCTCTGTATTCGGTTCCGCTAAGCTTTATCGCTTAATTGCCAGTTTCTTCTCCTTCACTAAAGCTTTTACACTCTAAAAACATCCTGGTTAAATTTAACCAGGATCGGAGTCAATAGTTTTCCATACATTTCCTGGGTAAAATAACGGGAAAATCCGGGTCAAAATTGACCATTTTTCTTGTTAAACTAACGACTGGTTAGAAATCCTGATAAGAATTTAACCTTTTCCTGGTTAAATTTAACCAAAATTTCTTTTTCCCTTTTAACCAGAAAATGTATGGAAAAGACAGTGATTTCGGCAGAAAACATGCATTAACATTTACAGTGTACTTAAATCATCTTTAAAATACAGTGTCAAGATACTCAAATGACCTTGCATGTATTCAGTTAATTCACATTGTACCCCATCTTTTACAACTCAACATGCCTTTAACACAACGTCGCTTGAAACTGAAAACATTCCCTGCCTACAAAACTTCTTTTGTCTAGTTTTAGAAATACTAACACATCCACATTTTAAATACTCATACATTATGTGGAGGACTGTCAAGAGTAATTACAAGTAAAACTTGTTCAAAAAGTCTACTGTTTTGCAGGACCAGTAACTTTGCATATTTTTCTTCACTATTTTCTAAATTTGACTAACAGGTCTTTTCATAAGTGGCTTAATTACTTTATCCGCCATTTAGGAGAATACTTAGTAATTAATGCTCCTTCATACATCAATCACAGTACATGGAAACTGCAGTAAGCTGGTCACCTGCGCTCCAACAGCAAAAGGGTTAGGCTAAATGCAGCTTACATATCTGGTACATTCTTTGCTACCTCACTTTGTTACCTGTGCCTGGATTTTCCAAGACCATGCCTTCTCACAAAACATTCAGACAAATATGATGCAGTCTTAATTTATTACAAATGTTTAGGCTTATCTATGTATATTTTTCTTATATGCAATCATGCTGTAACGAGTGGGAAGTCTTGCTACCTCTTGTTACTTTTCTTATCCTATTCTAGTTGTTTCTTAATTTTAATTGGGGGGTTTGAGAGGATGTCCTTTTGGACAATCCCTGTGGGATTTTTCAATTAGCCCTTTCCCCAAATTTCTAGTCCAACTCCTCCTCCATGTATCATGTAAAACTTAAATACCAAAGTACAAATGTGATAACAAAGCAACCATATGGAAATAATTTTAATGTATAGCCCTCAACAGCTTCCCCAGGAACAGTTAATGTTACTATAAAATGTACCGTGAATATACCATGAAAGCATGCATTGTAATAAAAGAAACATGAAGAGAGCCCTTTTCTTACTAGATGACCAAAAAGGTTACATTGAGTAAACCAATAATCTGCTGAACTAGATCTTTATGGTACAGATATGATGACATCTGCTTAAAATACACTATCATAATTACACAAAAGTAGCTAAAAACAGCACTTGAGGAAAAAGAGACTAAACTGTTTCAACTGTCAAATGGTTCATGGAAACAAGTATAAATCCAAAAACTTCTGAAGGAGGTTACGTGAGTATTTCCATTTTCTGATTACTACTTGCTGCCTTGTATTACATCCAGATGGATTATGAAAGCATCACGAGAAAGATAATTAATTACATAAGGTAACCAATTTAGGCCAACAAAAAGTTTAGATCAGTCAAGTTTATATAAGGAACTTCTAGTGTGTCATAACAAAGTCTTTGAATTAAAGTCACATTTTCCTAATGCCCCGGTATTAAACAGCATTTCTTTGAAGCTAACATGTTGCCAGTGGCGCCGGCACGGGGGGGGCATGAGGGGGCGCGTGTCCCCCAATCGATTTCAGAAAAATTTTTTTGAAAATTTTAAAATGATCCCAAAAGGCGTTTAAGCTATAGATTTCTGTATGGGGTAGGGTGAGGTGTGTTTTCAACCAAGTGATGGATCCATTGTAACCATTTTCCATCACAAATGGTTCTCAAACTATCAGAATTATCGCAAATCTTTGGCAAACTTTCAAAATTTTCGCGCTCCGCGCGTTTCAAACCTTTCCTCAATATTTTTCTAATTATCAACAATTTCCGGTAGCGACTCCCACAGAAGCACAGCAACAGAAGCTGAAAGCTGTTAATGAATTCTCAGGTAAACTTGGACTGGCTTTGTGATTGGCAAATAGGTTTGTTGGGGAATTGAAAGTGTCTCAATGCAGAACATGAATGTAGGTTTTGTCATGTTTATCTTATTTAATAAAAAATTTCGGCGCGCTTTGCGCGCATTCATCACTATTTTCACTCCAACTCATGACCATTATTAAGGTTATAACACATGCAACTATTCTGATCACATCACTTTTCCGAAAAACAAAAGTACATCCCCAACATCTGTAGGGGCCTATGGGATCTTTCAGTCTAATTTGTAGCATGATGTGGAAGGTTGAAAGTGCGTATTTGCCGTTATACATTTCACAATATATATATGTATATATATATATATATATATATATATATATATATATATATATATACACATATATAATTTTATATATATATAATTTTATATAGTCAATCCAGAGCTTCCAGGAGGCACTATACAGGTGTCTGTCAGTATTAGATACCCTTTCATAATGCACAATGAGACAAAGGAAAATTTTCGTTATAGTCCAAGAATGTTTCTGCGGACTCCACCCACGTATTTTGTCGTAAAAACTTTACCGGAATAGAAAGCATTAAAGCCTAGCCAAAAGGGGGGCTTGGCGAGGTTTGTTGCAACATACCTCCTCTAAGACAACACACTCTCCTTTTTCACCTAACCAAAGATTAGAATTCACAAAAAATGGATATTTTCCAGCCATGAAAAAATATCCATTTTGCATCTAAGCAACTTTAAATTACCAAAATTTCTCAAAGGGGAGGGGGACACCCCCTCCCCTTAGACCTCTCCCCCAGGACGGTACCTTTATGTAGTGACAAAAAGGATTCCACACTGCTGTATACCATCGCAGGGACGTACACTCTCTTCTTTCTCCTAACCAAAAATTAGAATTCACTAAATAAGGATATTTCCCAATCATATAAGATCACTTCCAAAAATACTCAAAAGATAGCACCATTTTGCATGTAGGCAACCTTAAATTAACAAAAATTTCTCGAAGGGGAGGGGGACACCCCCTCCCCAGGACGGCACCTATATGTAGTGCCAAAAAGGACTCCACACTGCTGTGTACAATCGCAGGTTCACACAAAAATGGTACAATTTAAGCAGACTTGGGGAAAAACTGAAGTGGCATTATGACATCATCTGTTATGCCCCCCAATCACCAAATTCTGGCGGCGCCACTGCATGTTGCAAGGCATTTCACTTCATCAAAAACAAAATGAACAAAAAACAAAAACATTAGAGTGGCTACAATATTCATGGTGTTGTGATCTTCATAAATGCTGCTAACATGGTTGAACAGAATAAGTTAATAATCCAAAACAAGAACTTAATGTCAAACAAACGAAAATATAAGAAATTGGATCGTTTACATCAGCCTGATTCAATGTCCCAATCAGCTTCAAAAGATTTGATTTGCTTCAACAGTTTGGGATGGGGGATGAAGTCTTCTGTCTTGATTTGGTGCTACTCTTCAGTTTGATCTCTGCAAGGCACCTACACAATTAAAAACATTGTACACATATGTCAATAATTCGAATTTTGTCATCTCTAATTCCTGTTAATAATTTACGTTTATTCCTTTGTTCATTTGTTTTGAAGATGTGTCTCACTAATACACTCCTTAGGAAGAAATAATGCTGACTTTTCAGTTACACAAGAAAAACTTTAACTCGGCGTTTCCACTGCCTTTATCTACAGAGAAACAAAACCTTGGGCAAGGCAGGATTTTTACCCATATTGATGGACAATTCTCTGGCAATTTCATTTTACTGATCACGGATAACTTTTCAGGTTCCCGGTATCCTAAAGAACTACTTTCTGTATATACTTTCCTAAAAGGGGGTTTAAAAAATGTCCCAAATTTAGTGTAAATTTTACATGGGATTCACATGGTTTATTTTACAAGATTGCAGTTTGGTAAGGTCATACTGCTAATGTGGGATAATATAGTTCCAGGACTTTTCAAATGACATATTAGGAGTTTTGCTATTGAGCCTCTTTTCAATATACTTGAAACTTTGAAAGAAATATCACAGACTGGATCATCTACTGTTAAACTCAATATACAAGGATTGATGTATTTAGGCTTCTTTGAAATTTAGGCTTTTTCTCTCAAACCGCGTGTTTGGTCTAGCGGTAGAGCATCCGCCTCTCACACGGAAGGCCCGGGTTCGATTCCCAGGTCGAGTCATACCAAAGACTCTACTGCCGTTGTGCGTGATGCTCCGCATAAGCAATGGAGTAGGGAAAACAAGCCAGTGAGCCACAACTGGAAAAAAGGCCGTGGCCGGCTCGACTTTAACCAATGGGTTGGAAACTGGGCCGTAAAACTCCATCTAACTACCTAACTAACTCATAGAGGAGAGACGGATTTCTACTATAAGAGCAGGAAAAGACTGTACACACCATGGGCATGCATGAACTGAGTTCATTCACATATACCAAAAGTAATATAACAAACAGTACGCCTACCTTGATCAGCGATCATTGTTTTGGTGGTTAATGCAAGCGCTTTGTGATTGTTTTATGTAAGGCGCTATATAAATCTATTGTATTGTTAAGCATACAGAGATATGGGTGTAACTTTGGTTTTTTTTTAATTACACTAATTTACTTTTAATCAATCAACCCCAATTTTCTTCAATATTGCCAGTTTCTCGCAATTTTGGTGGTTAGTGCAAGCATACAGAGACATGGGGTGTAACTCTGGTTCGTTTTAGTTACACTAATTTACCTTTAATCAATCAACCCCAATTTTCTTCAATATTGCCAATGTTTTTTGCATTTTGCATTGAACTTGTTACGTCTTTTTTGGTTTTTAAACATATTTTCGATATATCTCCTTGCATTAATGATGTTGAATCCAAACCACTGATTATCAGTGTTAGTTGTGGTAATATCCATGAAAACTTATTTACAATATTTTTGAAAAATGTATTCCTATATTGTTTGATCCATCTTTGCGATAGCAAACACCTGAACCCGGAAACGTATTTAAAGTTCCTACATGAATTCTTATTTATACTATGTCTATCTGGGTTATCAAAATTCTAGAAGACAAGAAAAAGTAATTAAAGTAAAATGTCAGGGGGCCCATCTTAAACTCGTTTAGCAAACCTATGGCATTAAACAGTATTAAGTGCACAATGCACAACATAAAATGAAAATTGAAAATCTGAGCACTAACAGAAATACAACCTTTGAACAAACTCAAGAGTGATGTTTGCTCCTTGCGGATACTCTAGGCTGAAGTAATAGAAAGACCCAAAAAGCATCAGAATGCCATGCGATGGAGACTAAATGGAGGTGCACTTTCCTTTCAATCACAAGATACACAGGATTTGTGAAGAAGCGATCCCCTTAAGAAAAAGGAGTTAAAATTTCATGGTATTGTGATGTTGGATACTAGATTGTATCAGACAGTCTGCAATGAATTTGATCCTATAACAGGAAAATAAAAGGATTGAGAAAACCAATACAACCATTGTTAATTAATTGTTTGATTGATTAGCAAATACACCATCTTGTAAAGCCATTAGAACAATTAAAACTTCATACACCTACAGCCAGTGCATGACAAATTACTGATTCAAAACGTTTGCAGTGCTAAATTATTCACAGGTACGGTACATTGGGCTGAAAATGTCCAGACCCAAACGTACTGTCCCCTTGTATGAAACTACTGTAGGGTGTTTCTACTATATTTTTCTTCTCTTGGTAGTCCAAGTCACATGATTAAGATCTGTTTTAACACTAGGTTTTCACTGGAATTTTTATTTACTGCTCTTAACACAGGAATTTATGCTGTTATCCTGTTTTGTTTATATTTTTGCACGTATCTGCAATTTTTTGTTTCTAAACACAATAGCTCCAGATGGGTAGTCTAGAGGGACTGCAAACTTTGCAGATATTTTGTATCAAGAGAGGAAACTTAGATGGATGTCACATAAGAAGTATGTATACCTTTTGTTAAGTAGACGTGTTTCTGGTGGAAGCTGGTAGAAGTTCATTTGAGGACAATCTGAGGTCAGCAGATGTCATTGGGACCTTTGAAAGCATTAGGCAAGACAAATGGCTGGATCTCTTCAGCATGAATTGTTAAATATTAATTATGCAAGAAACTGAGTTTTGGACCATGTTATGGATGTTTTCAACATCCTTGAAGAGAATACATAAATATTGCATGGTTCATGTCAACACGTTGAAACTTTTACACCACACTGACACTCAAAAAATATTTTCAAGTGACAAGGAATAGCTGCTTATCCTTCTGGTTCTTAGTTTAGATACAATACTTCAATATGCATGTGGGGTATGTGCCATTTGTGTGCCAACATTAATCCCTATTCTATTAAGGAGGTTATGAATAAATATCACAACATCACTTCAATGAAGAACTTCATGCTTATGGTAATTTTGGAATGGATATAGTTTGCCTCCAAAATATTTTGTCGTTTAAGCAAATCTCAACATTGTAAGACTATAGAAAGCAGTTAGAGAGTCAGTTATAAAAAGAGACATGTAAACAAATACACCATAGGCCTGGTTGTATGTAAAACATTGCTAAAGTTAGAAGAAGACTGTCACCTTGTAAACCTTGGAATGCAAAAGCAATAAGGAGTGTAAAAAATAGAACATACTTACCAGAGACAGTCAAATAAGGTATAATTGGCAATTGATCAGCTTTTTCTATGGTCAACACATCTGAACCCTCCTGAAAGAATAAGTTTTTCAAAAGATAACAAGAGGTTAATCTCACTGTGTATTTTTGGGAAATGTGACCTGGATACTTTACAACTGAGAAAGGATACATCTTCATTCTAGATATAAGAATTCCTTAGAAAGTGAACTGTAAATTTCTTATGAGAGGACTATGAGCAGAAAAAATATAAGTGAACACAGTGAACACAAACTGGCTTCACACAGTTTTGAGATTTTAGATAAATTGAAGACGTTTTCAAAAACTTGGTTTTAACTAGGAAAAGTATGTACTAGGAAAGAGCAAAGGACAAAAAGGGTACATTTCACCCATATTACATAAGAAATGTTGCACCATCATCTTAAGTTCATGAAGTCTGAGACATTTTAGTTTTCTGGATGGAAATGTGTCTGAACAGACCATTCGAAATTCAAAGACTACAATGACCATGCAACTTACCAAAGTTATGGACATTGAGAAATCATTAGGTAGAATGTGCAGTGCAGAAAAACAAAAACTTAAAAGACACCAATATGAAATAATATTATTGATGTACTTAAAAAGTACAAAACTACACTTTAATGAATATTCCAAGTGCACCCGAAATTTTTCATATCCTTGATCATGTGTTGACTAAATTTGGACTCAAAGCAGGTTTTTTTTTTTGAAAAAAATATCGGAATTCCTGGTGAGTATGTAGACTACAATCCTAAACTCAAAACCAGTATTAATACAACCGTTTAAACAACTACCTAAATTTGTGGCATTTATGTCAAAAAAGCTTCCTCTTTAAGAGTCTAATAAATGTCTAAGAGGGCGAACTTAAAACCAGCGCACTGTATGGATTTAAAGTATTTAGAAGATTACTAATCTTGAGGAATGTCATAAGTTACATATAGCCTCACCTAAAAAAATAATGCGTAACTAGTCCACCGTCTTCTTTTTTTCTTCTTTTGAAATACGGTGGGACATCCACAGGGGCATTAGTTCACCACGCCAAACGCGTGCCTAAGTGACGCTAACTTTTATCTTAGTCCCCATGTCAGCAACCAAGGATGGTTTCTTTGAAAAAAAAACCCTGCATAGCTTAACTTTTGCTCGGTTAGTTTGGAAGTGATGTGAGTTTTCGTGACTATGCAAGGGGAATATGACCACCGGAGTGTAAAGCCGCGGTCACACTACAACGAATTCGGATCGAATTCCGATCCGATTTTTGTGAGTTTTTATTAAAATCTTCTCCATCTCTGGTCAGAAAGAACCCAAAATTTGCCAAAGTGTAAATATTATGATTTGCATCACAGGTCTATGAAAACAAAATGTTAACTGGCTTTTTTCGTGACGTCACATCGACAGACAGCGTTTATCGGACACGCGAAATCCGATAAAAGCTGTCTGTCGATGTGGCGCCACGACATAATTCGTATAATTTTATTTTCGTAGCCCTGTGATAAAAATTATATAATTACACAGGTTGGCAAATTTTGGGTTCTTTCCGACCCGAAATGGAGAAGATTTTAATAAAAACTCACAAAAATCGGATTGTAATCCGATCCGAATTCGTTGTAGTGTGACCGCGGCTTAAGTACCGCGTTACTATAGACTTAGACCTTCGTCAACGTTAGGCTTAGGAACCAGCGTTAGGCCTATGCTCTAAGTTGAAAGGGTTTGGAGCTTACGTTTGTTTACTGATTTTGTTTCAAGTGTATGTCGGGAAAAGTTATAGCCTTGTAGGTCTACCATTGTCAAAATTAACCAGTTTTTTCTTCAATTATGATGATACTCACCTTAAATGTGATGCTCAGTTTGAAATGGCGGTGAGGAAAACAAAGATACCACAGTCTCATCGTCAAATATCAAACCAGCTGCAACAACAATTATTATGTGTACCTACGTAATATGCTCTTACTCACCTCTCACCTGACCTAACTTTGACCTTGGTTGCCATAGCAACCACATATTTTAGTCGTACTAGATATGTTTATTACGTATGTGAAATTTCATGTCAATGGCATGTTTCCTCCTGGATTTATTGTAAAAAAAGGGATTTTCACATAATTTAACCTTTGCCCTCTGACCTTTGACCTTTACTTCTGGAAGTCATTGCAGCACTAGTGTTTTACCTAGAGCACCTTCCCACTAAGTTTGAAGAAAATCGGCTCCACCGTTTAAGAGATATTAGCAAAATTGGACACACACACTCTCACCCATAAACACAC
This sequence comes from Holothuria leucospilota, assembly GCA_029531755.1. Lineage (NCBI taxonomy): Eukaryota > Metazoa > Echinodermata > Holothuroidea > Aspidochirotida > Holothuriidae > Holothuria > Holothuria leucospilota. The sequence continues at coordinate 36,823,650 of CM055980.1, read as the reverse complement.
ACACATACGGACACGTTTTGACCCCTCCTTCAGTTTGACTTTTGGTCACCCTGGAGTACCCCACCATGGGTTAGCCCCTTGGAATAGTAACTTGAGAAAGTGTTACCATGGCAATGGATGCTATTTGAGCTGATATTGACGTATATAACCCAACAGGCAAAGTAACTACAATATCTCATCCTCCTCACGGAGCGATGAGATAATTACTTTACTCATGTGACATCGTGTTGCCGCGCTCGCCGAAAGCTAAATCAGTGTTGCCAAAGTAACGTGCAGGTTTGTGTATTTGTTCAAAATTACGTCATGGGGTTGTTGGTTACAAAAACGTCTTTCATTAATGAAAGACATTTTAGTTGTCGCACTCTTTATTTCTATCGTGTTTCACACGGGAGTTGCTCTTTGACAATAGCAACTCCCTGGTTCCACCTTCCTAAAATGGGTACAGTTTTAATCAAATTTCAGCCATAGCTCTATTCATAATCAAAACTAGGTCATTACCTAAAATAGGCAGGACCCGCTCTGTTCACAGAAGACCTAGCCTATGCACAGTATCCGTAGGAGCGTAGAATACCTGCCTTTCCATCAATCATGAGACTATGGTAGAATGGCATTACAATATAATCCAAGTCTTTCAGGGTTAGCCGCTTTCAATGAAATGTCGATCAGAAGAAATTTACGGTACTTGACATAAGGTGTGTTTCTACGGAGCTCTAGATAGGACATGGCAAAAAAAAATTTTATTACGTACGTACGTAATAATTATTACGTACGTACGTGATATTATTACGTACGTACGTGATAATTATCACGTACGTACGTAATAATTATTACGTACGTACGTGATATTATTACGTACGTACGTGATAATTATCACGTACGTACGTAATAATTATCACGTTCGTAGGTCGTGGTACTTACTACGTACGAACGCAGATACAGCACTGTGGTAATCAGCCCACTTATTATGAAGGCTTTTAAGGGATTAACTTGGACACTTCCATTGTGTTCTAAAGGCGTACATACAACAAGGTGGTGAACCGCAGGAAATACTAGGGTATCAAATACTGTCCATGTAGATTGGTGGTACTCAGGGGCGGATCCAAGGGGGGGGGTTTAGGGGTTTAATTTTCGAGGATTTTTTTCATTTTGTAAAATATATTGTTTATATTCCCCGGTATGTTTTGAAGGTTATTTTCAGTTACAACAATGAATTTAACATGCCATAATAAGTTTGCTGACAGCGTATTTTTTTCTATCGTCCCGATTCTCTCTCGTTCAAAATCTTTATAGAGTCAGTGAGTTCTTCAAGAGGAGGTCCAGCTCTATGATTAGCTCACCAAAGAAACGTAATGTTTCCATGGAAATGACAAACATACGAAACATGAAACATGGAAATGGCCTAAGTATAGATTGTAAGGTCTGAGGAGGGTAAATTTTTCTTGGTTCACGCCGCGCCAACCGATGGTCGCGCTCCGCTTAGATAACGAGAGAACCAAAAATCCCATGCATGCGATCAAGCCTATACCAGTTGAATTTTGAGGCCCCAATATCAAAATACTTGCAGAAGATTTCAAAAAGAGAAACCAAATTTTCTTTATTGAGCACAAGCGAGTAACTTTCAGTGGGTCACTGTGAGTGCCTAGAGAGAGCACAACAAAGGACTCAATACTCCTAACTCCTGACGCCCAAGATCGTTATCGGCATTGGCGTAGCCAGAGGGGGACCATGGGGGCCATGCCCATCATCGAATGCTGAAAAAAATAGGAATTAAAAACAGTTGTCGGCTCTCCAGAACTTAGTGACTTGACTGAAGTGATGATATGTCGGGATATACAAGATACCTATAATGTACGGTATCCTAGAACCGTCAAGTTACCATGTTATGATAACTAAAATAGGCAATCATGATACCAGGGATGGGTCTGGTTTAAATGGTATAGAGTGACCTTACTTGGTCAGTGCCGTAGGAACCGGGGGGCCATGGCCCCCCAATGTGTTTTGACGGGGGGCCAAATGTCATAATCGCCGTAGTTTACAGTTTCGTTTTACCCGTTTTTTTGTTCTCATGAGAACAATTCCTCTAATAAGAACCCAAAATTTTCGGCGCGCTACGCGCGCTATAGAGCGACCCTAGTTTCTTCAATAGTTCCATTCTGCATAGCTAGATCATAGCGCAAGCCCTTTCCACCTTTCCAAGAAACATGTAGAGAAAGTAGTTTATGTAGAGGTTGTAAATTCATCTCATATCTCAAAGCCTAGTTACTGAAGAGGTCGTAAAATTCATCTCATATCTCAAAGCTTAGTCAGTATTCTCTTGTGTGTGTCATGCGGTACGTTCAGATGGTTTGGGACTCACGGAGCAATGTTTGGCTACCGGCATTTCATCGGGTAGTCGGGATGGTTTCGATACTAATGTATATTATCTGCCATATGGTCTACAACCTGTCAGCCCCTAGAGATTTTCTTACTTCTTTTTATTCTTAATGATAACATATGTTTTTTGTGAAAACCTACCAAAAATTTCGAGCGCTTTGCAATTTTTCACTTTAGATTCCGGGAAAAACATTTAAAGAACGCGGAACTATGCTTTTCTAGTTTACACAAATTTTATGCAATAGATATATGCCCCGAATGACATGGTCTTAGTACACAGGCTTTCTTCAAATTCCACCTCACCAATACCCGACGGCAATGGGCTGTCTGAGCTTCGGGTCGCTGCCTTTCGAGAAAATCCTGGCGCCACCTCTACTCAACTTGATAATAGACTCTGGCTGTGGAAAATCTCCAGTCCAATTAAACCACTGGAATCCATGGGGATAACTCCACTCTGAATAATTTTGAATAAATTCGGATAGATTGTGACAAACTTAATGTCTTTTTAGAATAAATTCAAATCAACCTTCACAAATTTTCTACAAAAATTGCACATCTTGATGGCTGCTATTAAGGCCGACAAGTTCCATTTCCGGCGATCTTGGCTGTATTAAAATCTCAAATTTTCTTGGTACGCCACCTATGGTGGCGCTCCGCTTAGATACTAAACGAGAGCCAACACCAACAAAATTCCCCAGCCCTCCAGAGCCACCACAAAACATCTTAGCTACACCACTGCTGATGTGTTGTTGTTGCTGTTGTTTCCTTTTTCTTTAAATATACTACTTTGAGCAAATATTAATTTGGAGTGTGGAAAGGGTCGAGGCTCAAGGTCGAGAAATCGCATCTTGCCCCCCCCCCCCAATGTCAAACATCTTCCTACGCCGCTGTTGGTAGTAAGCCATAGCTAGTATGCTATTGCTAGACGCGTTTCGACCATGGAAGATAAGTGTGGTCTCATCAGTATCGGTAAGGTAAAGTCCGGGGTCTTGTTGTTATCACGCAACCGATTTGTTTTTCTCTATTGCTAGCTGTGCACCAGCTTATCGAAAAATAGGAGAATTCAGATTTCACGATCAGTTCACCAAATTTCTACGTCAACTCGTTGGCATTCTATCGCCTCCCAAAAGCAGTACTTTACTTGATGGAATGATTTCAGAGTGTTACGATTCAATGCTTCTTTTCGGGTACTGTATGTCGAGTTTGTGCCAGTAGCGGTTAGAAATATCACGGGTGAATGAATATTTACGTAGCACAAGACTGCATCTATAAATGGTTTACAAAGGATAAAATTGCGGTGAAAGAAGCAAGGATGTAACCGACTGCATGTAAAATTATTTTTCCAAAATAGAGCTAATTCTTTGTAGGTGTCGAAAGTTTTCTGAATTTACAGAAGGATAAGTTTCAGTTTTAGGAAGTTTCTCGAGTGCAGATAAACCTTGATAGGTTGGTTTTCTCCCTGGTAAAGTATAAAAAATTCTTTTGGGATTTTTATATTAGCTTTGATAATACACATGTCTCATCGGTATGACCAGAGAGGCGAAAAATACTCACGATGTGAATTTCTTCAGATAAACAAAGCACACTCCGACACGAGTGATGTTCCCGTGAAAATAGAAAATGCCGTTATTCAGTGTATTTGTATTCGGAAGAGATTTGGTAAAGTTGCTGTGGCACTTTAAATGTAATTGTTACAAACGCATAGTACGACCAGTGTTCCGATGGGATGGAAGCGTAGTGCGCGTTAAGGACTTACAATTCTGTGTTGTTAAAAGGTAAAAACTTTAGCAATAGCACAATCGCATAGTCAACCAACTACATAAATTAGACCCTACACTGGTTTCCTGAAAATTTACTCCTACACACCATGAGATATAGATTGACTATTTCTATATCAAATTATTTTATCCCGATATATCATTACTTTGGTCACTTCACTGAGTTCTGGAGAGCCGACCATTTCCTCTAATTATGCTAGTGCTCAACCCATGGCTTTATTAACATTCTGAAGCGAAAACTATTGGCTATGTTCAGTTACAACGCGTATGACTTTTGGTAATTTGTTTGACATTTTCTTATGACTGATTTACACCAACAGCCCCGGAAAAATCTGCATATAGGCTAGTGCCTACCTCGAGAAAGGCCTGACTACACAACTATACACAAATGTACTGACAACCTTTGATTTGCTAAGCATAATTTTTCTTATGACAGTTCAGGGCCGGATCCAGGGTGCGTACGCATCCCCCCCCCCCCCCCATTCTTTGCAGAAGAATGTTTTTGTAATGGAACAAAAAAATGACTTCAAATGATGCTAAATGTTGCACCAGATTACATCTGAGGGTACTTAAATATTCAAAAATTTCTCAAAGGTGGACACCCCCTCCCCTTTGACCCCTCCACCAGGCAGGCGATCAGGTCCTGCGGTTGGCCACCCATATAAAAAATCCTGGCCACGCCAAAGGTTATCGAGCTGTAGAGCATGCATCTCGCACAAAAGCTTGTTTTTATACGGATCAAAGAGCCTAGGAAACGCATGGGAAATGCCATTTCCTGCAATCTGGGGGTCTTCTGGACCAAAAATTTTCTCTGTACTCTTCGCGCCAACTCATGGTGGCGCTCCGCTTAGATAGTAACTATATCGCAACCCCCCCCCCTTTGGTCAAAACCTGCATCCGCCCCTGGTACTAGTACATGCTGTCGAAGTGCTTGCACTTACTGTGCGCACCCTTGCCCAGGCTATACTCAGTACGGCAGAAAACAAAATGGCAGCTCTCATGTGGACAGAAGAACAAGAGATGAAATTACTGGAGCTTTGACAGTCAGTACCATATCTTCATGACGCCTCTTTATACTGCCCTACCATTCTTTTCGGCTTAATTTCACTGTCAAAGTCTTCATTTAAAGCACGGGTAAAGCACTAAAGCAACAATAAACGCCGACGTATACGCAACGATTTGTTTGTGATACCTGCCATTTTTTTTTTGCGAGACGCGAGATCGAACAATCATGAGTTTGCAGGTGGCAGTCGGGTTCGTGTATAGTGTACGTGCGGCTAGATCCGACTGCAACCCGACGCAACTGGTCACAACTGCATGCAACTCTACGAGAAGTCGAGTCCTGTTGCATCTGATCGCAGTCGGGTCGGTGCAGTGTGCACCGGCCCTAAGCAATCTAGCACCACTTCTGGAGAACAAATTTAAAATGAGTCAAGTATGACTTCAAAATAAACGATTTTACATGCATGTCAGCGAGGATTATTGCTCCTTATTTCAAATTTGCCAGGTTTTTTACTTGTCGAATATGATTCTTTTCCAAAACGTAAAATCAATTCAGGGGCCCCACCGACAGTGTCCAGGGGCCGCGTTTGAGAATCACTGTATTAGCGCATCGAAAGTGCATGCACAGCGGTGGATACAAGGCCTCGCCTGGGAAATTTGAAAAAAGAAGTCTTGTATGTAATGTAGTAGGCTTTGACTTTGGGGTGTCTTAAAATTGTAGAATGAACATTTTCCTGTATTTTAATCTGTAGTAAACTGAGAAAAATTGGTGGCTAATGCCCATTCAGACTACCTTGGCTTTGTGCACGAGCGAAGCGCGCACAAAAGTAGGCCTAAGTGACATAACTGGAAGGTAGTTGTATCGACATTTATTCCTGCTGAGGAGCATGGGTGGTTTTATGTAGCCCAATGCAAACCATAACTAAATCCGACGGACAAGCTGACACCCTTACACCCGAATCAGTATATTGTCAGTCCGAGTTGGGTAAAATTGTGATTTTTATTTCTGTGGTCTGCTTAGTGTCCATGCAATGCCATTTACAAATAATTTGATAACCCAGAGCCTCTGGGGACATTCCCTTTTGAAACCGCACTGGGGATTGTCTTTGGACCCCACCAGGGGCCCTTTGAAAGGTCCCTGCGCCAAGACGCTTTCATGATATCACTTTGTGCCAGCACGACTTCTTTAGCGAGGCTCAGTTCTTCATATCGATGTGCCCCTTCGGTGGAACATTTTGCCACCGAGTCCCCCCCCCCCATTTCGAAAAATCTGGCGACACCACTGCGCAGGAGAAACGTGACTACTAAATTTGTTAATGACTGCTGTCTCTGATTGTCTTTTTTCTTAGCCATTGGCTTAACTTGATTGAAACTTTAAGATATTTTGACCACAGGCTCTCGGTACTAGCAGGCTGGTGGTATTAGATAGCGTACACTCTTGGCAGACACTTACTAGCGCTCGGTACTAGTAAAGGCTGGCCAAGGGTATACAGTAACCGCATAGCCTACACTCTTGACCAGCCTATACTAGTACCGAGTGCCTGTGAGTTAGACAACCTAAAACGGGTGGGGAAGCTTTTTTCTCTGGCGGGCCGTTTTGAAGGTCATAATCTACTCGCGGGCAGCACATAGAGAGGGCGCAGTAAGCTTTCCCACCAAGGGGACAAGCCAAGGGGCACCAAAGGCCCTAGTGGGGTCTAGGGGAAAAGTCTAGGCAAGAACTGGGACGCAGCCCCAAAAAGATCAGGGATTTGTTCTAATTTGTGGACAATAGAATGCTCATTCACCATTATTAAATGACACAGAATGTGCAAGGATAAACAAGACAGAAGTATCACAATATGATCGTTTGTCTTTTTACCTACGCGTGAAGTAATAATGAATGAGCACAAGTAAAAGGTGCGCGCGAAGCACGCCGAAAAAAATTGCGTATTTTTGAACTGACTTTATTTTTTCCTCATTTACATTGCAAAATTGTCCACTTTCTGACTTTAAATTCACTCTTCGAAGAGACAGTTCTTAAGTCCCACAACCCCTTTCAATCTACCTACACGTACAAATGATAGTGTGATTCTGTACAATGTTATGTAGCCTAAAGTGCCACGCAAAGCTTCCATTACCTACTGAAGTACAGGGATTCGGCACCCGATTTACGTGTAACGAAACGGTTGGCATGTTACATCGAGCATACAGGGATTTAATATACTGGTAGTGTTCCACAGCAGATTTACGTGAATAGACGAGAAGTGGTACTGCATAAGCAGGATAAACTGTGCGTACGGTAGGGTAAGAGATTATTATCAATTAGTTTAAGTGATTTTGAATTGCCATTTATGAATTGCCTCGAGGGCCGGATGAAATGGTCTCGCGGGCCGCATACGGCCCGCGGGCCGGAGGTTCCCCACCCCCGAGTTAAAAGGACAGTATTTAACACCTAGTAATTCCTGCGGTCAACCACCTTGTGATTGTTAGCCTGCGGAGCAGACTCTGTAGCAGATTCCAAAAGATGGCGCTCTCTCAGAAATCATAATACACCCTGTATATATATTCTATACAGAGTCTGCAAACCTTCGTCCAGTTTTCATTTACACGAATCCCCAAAATGCGGGATAAATTATTATTCATAAGCAGGTCACATGGTGTTCACGGTACTAACTATTCATGTCTATCAACGGCCTGCGACGACGCACATACGAATACTTCTGAAGATACGGTGACATCTTAAAAAGGTACGTAATTATCATGTATGGGATAAACATCGAGCTAATTCTTGCAGTGAAAAGTCAAGCCTAACGTTAGGCGGAGGATCTTGTCCCAGATCTTGCCGGTTTGTACAAACTGGCCTGTCTATAGGCCCTCGCATGGCCGCAAGACGACAACGTTCCTTGCTAGCTGTATATGTATACATTGTACACGGTAGCAGCTAAGCCAGTAACTATACAGTAATAGCCGTACTGCACTGCATAACGTGTATACAAGTGAAAAGAGCTGTCTGCTGTAGCGGAGCAACCGGTCGCTCATGTTGACTCCACCCCTTACCAACGTTGATGACGTGTGTATTAATTAACATGAAGTTATTTTTGTCTCGGAAATGAGATTGGCTAGAAAGTTGGCAGGCTGTTGTATTGTATTAAACTTCGTCTGTGTACTGTACATTAACATTAGGTAAGCAAATACTAAAAATTGTACTTGTAGCTGATAAAACTCAACAATAGCCTGCTTACAGCAGGCTATGTGATTGTATGAAGGTCAATTAGTGCACAATTAAAGTGTCCAGAATAATCTACCCTAAGATGAGTCCTTTCATAATAAATGGGCTTATTATCATAGCACTGTATCTACATTCGTATTAGAGTCACGTACTAAAGTGATAATTATTACGTACGTACGTAATAATTATCACGTACGTACGTAATAATTATCACGTACGTACGTAATAATATCACGTACGTACGTAATAAAAAAAATTTTACCATGTCCTATCTAGAGCTTCGTATGTTTCAATGAAACCCCGAAAGAAAAACCTCTGTCACACCAGGGATGCGATCGCGCTGCGCTCGAGCTGCGACCACTTAATCATGGAAGCGCAAAGGTGAGCGCAGTAAGGTTTCCTAGAGCGTACCGATGTCACAGTGGAAACTCTCTTCGTCTCCAGAGGAAAGCCGTTGTCGCCGGGAGACGCATGACCGCGGTTACCGTTTTGTGCATGCACAAACTGAGTGGTCGCCGAGGCTCTGATCAGGTAGCTGCAAGGACGCATACGGTCGCAGCTGCAAGGCATAGAGAGCGTCGTGATCGCAATGCAAGCCCAGCAAGGACGCTTCACTGGCGTAACGAGCGGGTGGACTGGGTGGACAATGTCCAGGGGTCCCGAGGGTTCAGGGGCCCCAACCAAATACTCAAAGCAAATATTCTCCAAAAATTGTAACTCTGCCTACCGTCTAACCACCCAGTACAGACCCGAATGGGACCAAAAAAGGAATCATCAACTGCAGACCTGCTTTTAAAGAACCAGGCAAGAATGGGATACTGGATTGAACCCGGATCTGGGGCGTGCAAGATCTCACTCTTACCAAGTAACTATGGCGATTAGGTGGGTCTTAGGAAAATGGGTTTATGGTACCATTGGTTTGGGGGCCCCTCGCTGTCTCTTGTCCATGAGCCCCGAGGGTCTTGCGAAGCCGCAGGGACGCATGCGAGCGTACTGTGATATCTCCAAAATTGGGCCTATGCTGGCAATTCTTAAGGAATATGCACCAGAACAAACTGCTCTGATCGCAAATTTGTATTTATTTTATGTTTAGACTGTTTTAGAATAATACACCATATTTAGATAGGAAGTACCTTTTTACCGTAGAAAGTTAATTCGTGCTTGAAAATTCACTTTAAACTGATGGCAAAGTACCACATGGCCAGTACCGATTCAAGGTGCACTGTCTTTTAAAGTTTTAGTACCCATGGTGACCTTACCACCATTAATGTTTCCACACAAAACAGATAATAACTCGCTCTGGCAAGAAATACTGAAAACCCATTCTGGTTGGCAGGTTTCACCTCGTGCAGGCATCGAACGTTTCGAGAACGCATTGCAAAAGTCACAAGGGCGTAAAGATATCGCGCTTCGTCTCGTTGAGGTATGTGGGGGCGCCCTGGGAGCCTTGTCGAATTGAAAACTGGACGAGATGGATATCCGGTGAGTCGCAGCGGGTGCGCACTGGAAGCGCAGTGAACGCGATGGAAGCGTACTAAAATTTCCTTTGTTGGATATTTTTAGGCGTTTCCGGACAGTTTTCGGCGATAGTAATGCGCTTTGCCAAAAATTAAAGCGCATTAAAGCGCACTGTAAGCGCCGTCCCGTCGCCCTAGAGTGTGACAGGGGATTAAAGGAAGTTATCTATCCTATGAAGGGAATTCAAGGAGAATTTGAGGATATCGACTAAATCTAAGAAACGTTACAATTTATCAAAATGCAAGTTTACCCTGTTCTTTTGGCTAGTAATCTATATTATGTTCTGAATAGAACCATAACTTTTAAGAGGTCGCTTCTTAGTCTTTTGGGTAAGATTATGTGTAGTAGGCCTATCTGTTCTTTTCAGTTAGTGAAGAACATGACAACGGATGGCAGACCCTTGATAAAGAGGTCTGAGGGTCGAAAGGTTGGTCAGTTGAGTTTGTTGTCCTTTCGGCTTTCGGAGACGTAGCCCCTTGGGGGATCAGAATCCCTTGAGGAACGCTAGGTTTCGCCACTTGGCTTTTCGCCAGAGAGTCAAGGGGACTTTGGAAAAAAAGAATGTGCTGAAATAGAACCAGGTTACCTTTGGAACTATTGCTAGACTGCAGAAACGACAGTGCATGTAACTTTATGAAAGTTTTTCGACTTTGAAGATGATGTGTTAGTAGCAGAGAGGTGTTTCTGAAGAAGGTGAGGTAAAAATCTAATTTAAATGAAATCTGACAAAACAGACTAAGGAACAGAGAAAAGATCAGACACCGAAGAGAGAGAGAGAGAGAGAGTTACGCTCAGTCCTGGCCATACGTGGAAGATAAATTCATTGGTATAGGAAAATTGGCACCATTTAGCATCCAAGTATAAGTAGGCCTATGCAAAATTTTTCGGCGTCCATTATAACTGGAAAATTTACCCGAGAGGGGGTGGCACAGCATCCGCCAGGGGGAAGTGGACGAATAATTGTTTTCCAAAATATTTACTGTAAATCTACAGAGGCTTTTGTGGTGTTAGTATACCTCATTTCTATAACAGTTCTGTAAATGATATTTACTGAAAGTTTTCCGTAAACCTGTTTCGTTTTATAGTAAAGGTATATGTCATTTTACAGAAAGCTCACAGTAAATTGGTACTGGTTGCTTTCTGTAGTTTCCTACAGTACTGCTTTTTAAAACTGTAGGATCAAGTTACAGGCGATACCCTGTAAAAAGTACAGAAAAATATACTGTATTATTTTGTAAGTCGGCCTTCTGTAAACTCAAGTAACAGAATTATTCCTGTTAAGAAACCCCAAATTTACAGTAAGCACAACTGTAAACTTCTGTTTACAGGCGCTTCACCGTAAAAATTTACAGACGGTTACCTGTATATTTACAGTAATTTTTTACAGTGTAGGCCTACAAGGGCAACCTGTACAAATTATTATGCGATTGTATTAACTTGGGATGTAAAAGAATGAAGAAACTAGGGAAACTGAGGATGCGTGCTCTGACCCATCAGCCGCGATTTGTTCTTAATAATGGGGGAGGGGCGGGGGTGTTCCCATTTTCAAATAATTTACTGTGTGAAAATTAATGTCAATGGGCGATTTCTCAGATATTGGGGGACATATTGGGGGACATGTCCCCCCAATATGTGTCAAAGTGTCGCCATGGAAACAAACTGCCCATCCGTATCAAGAACAAATAAAAGCCCGACGCAGTCCGAACACGTCCGGTTGTCTAATGATCACCTCAAAGGAGTGAAACTCGCAGTAACAACATGCTGTAAGTAGCTATATTTACCACATACTTGTATATATATATATATGTATATATATATATATATGTATATGTATGTATTAAGTTTATATTTACATATATATATATATATATATACATCGGACGTTAAGGTTTCGTTCCTTTTCCTATGCCCATATTATGTTATGAATTCCTTCCTTCCCTATTTATCAAATATTATAATACGGTTCCCTTCTGTCCTTGCATTTTATCTGTTGATGCTTTTTCGATCTCTTGCCGTTGAGGAGATCTATGGACAGACAACGAAGTAACTCTCACTGATGGTGCTTTAACTGAATTCAGACACTTATGATCAATCCTGACATTGTCCATGGCCACCCATGGCAAAATCGCAATGGTCTTGTTAAAGTGTGATTATCATCAAGACGGGATTGACAAGGATAGGGGAAAGTTTAAAACTGAGGTAATTAGAAACTTTGTACTCCGCAAGATTTTTGTAGCAGTGTCCAAAGAAGCAAACTTTGTCCTTTCAGTCGTACCATGTACAACCACTTACGATATCAAAATATATCTTTATCCCAGTTCCTTTGGGTGAGTTGACGTACAAAAAGTCAAACTAGGTATTCACTACATTACACATCCTGCAAGTGTGGCGTTTGCTGGCAGTGGGGTTCAGTTTAAAGGTCTTGTGGTGATGGAGCAAGTTTGTAATCGTCCCCTAAATTGGACTTTGATTAAATTAAAATTAAAGTATATTTTGTGTCTTATACTCTTCACTCTTACTTGTACCTGTTGTAACGAAGTAAGTTTTAAAGAAGAATGTACCGAAAGAAAATAGTAGATATGTCGAACTTTCTTTCCTTAAGATTTTAGCAACGTATCCCAAGGTATTTCGGCTGGGGAGGGTAAGGACGTGGTTATTTATTATTAAGTTGAAAGGTTTTCTGCTAATTTCAAAGTAAGTGTGTTGTTCACTGAACAGGAAAATTATTAGAATCACCCACGTCAGTTCATATTGTGGCATTAACACATGCAGGTGTAAATGAAGTCTTGTCACGTAGAATCATTACTTATAAATGAAGGAAATCCGACCATCTTAAATTGCAGGCGTGTGTAGCAATCACTAAGCTACCAACAAGCTGGTTGAATGAAATCAGAACTACTGAGAGGGCGTGTGCGCCGATGACTACTCCAACGAACTGTTGTCTGTAGTAAGTTTGACAGTATTATAGTATTTTGTTTTCACAAGTTTGTTGGAAATTTAGGATGCTTTTAATGAAATAATATGACGATGGCCTGGCTCTAATAGGGCAGCATACTTTCTCACATAAGGTGTGTGACAGGCATTAGTGCAAACACAACCTGTAATTTGTGACAATTCTCATTGCCCATTACTGTCACAAGTTAGGAATTGTCATGCATTTTCAAGAGAAAAACCAAATGCACCGAAAGCTAAACCAAAGGTGCGTTACTCAAATTCTGAATTTAAAATACGGCAAAAATACATGCTATGACAACACACTCCAGTGGAAATTCTTTTAATTGTAATACTCAAGTCAATTTGTGCTTTCATTGTGTAACAACATGCATTTTCAAAGGGATCGTGCAGTCAATTCAATTTAGTTTGAAACGTTAATGAAACTTGAAAAATAACACACTTTGGTGATTATCACACCATTTCAAAACCAATTATTCCGGAACATAAATTTGTATGTGACGAAAATAAAAAAGGTACAGCATGTCCATTTCACATGTAAATGATAGATCAGTTCCTTAACTTAGCTAAAAATTGCCTTCATTTTTTAGAATTAAGAAAATGAACCAGTCTTGTATGATTTAACTTGGACTTTGAAAAGGTCAGATTTAAAGCTCGAACGCATTGCTACTGAGAGCACCATAGGGACAACATGCTCAACATCTCCTGCAAAACTTCTACAGAAGCCTGCAGAGCAGCTGTCTGTTACCCCTACCACACCGGGCAGCCGTTCTTCCTTACATGCCAGCGACAGTGGAACTTTTTCTTCTCAGAGCCCTTAAGATTTTGTAAGTAATATAAAGTGAGTTACAGTTAAGCTAAACATCATAGGTGTATCCCTGAGGTACATGGTGTTCAATGTTTGAAATGTCATTCACTTGAATTGAAAGTTGATGTCTACATTTGGTTTACTTGGAACCCTCGTGATGTTGGGCAGCCGTCGACAAGCGAAAGGCATAAGTTACAATCGCTTCATTCAAAAGTTCGCAAGTAATCGTCGTTAAAAATGATATAGACTGTTGTTTCTCCTAGTTGTTTGCCACTGAGGGACTAATAACCTTCGTAAGTGTATTAGCTCCATGGTTATATATAACCCGAGGCACGTACTACCAGGGAGATCCTCCCTGGTACCACCTGAATGGTCACAACTCGATGGTATGGGCCAAGTGCTGAGTACTGTTCTGAATAAGGGTGTACCAGGGACGTGGCGGGGCAACACCTTTCAGGGAGCTGCCACTCCTCCCAGCACTGTTCTCCTTGACTACATTTTCGTACAGCTTTGCAAGGGGAATAACTTGTATAATTCAGTCAATCAACTTCTGGCTATGTAAGTAAATTTTCATTCAGATTGATGTGGGGAAGGGACTGTTTGAGAATCAACGTCTTGCGCACTTTTGTGCCTTCGAAGTGGACTATCATGCAAGTTGTCATTACACCTATTTATACCGAATCAAAAGAGTCATAATTTTCAAACACAAGGAAATTGTACATATAATGTAGTAGGGTCGCACCAATATCAATAATAACCGATATTACCTGTATGAGATGTTCCGATTTTCAATATCGGACCAGGAGGTTGTCACTCTAGTGGCACATCCCTGATCGGACTTGGAACCGTGACCGATCCGATACCAATATTTCAGAAATAAGCGTACTAAATTGTTAGGTTATTGACTGATGTCCAAGAACTGTTATTTCTGATATTATGAAGTAAAAATTTGGCACAAATAGTCAGACATAAGAAAATAATGTGACCTTTTTCTGTTTTTTATGAAGTACGGGCTGTGAAATGCTCAGTTTCATTACACACAATGACCAATTGCCACACACGTAGTAATGACTAATTGCAACACACGTAGAAGCTATAGTGAGTATCACTGGCCCTTGACAACACTTGTACTGAAATATAAACATTTCTTTTAAGTGGCAGTAACATACATTACATGTGAAGTAAAAAAAGTCTTCCTGTGACTTAATTGCAAACTCCCAAAATAGTGACAATTAATTGGGATTGGAACCAAAGCTACAGCCATTGTCTCGTGGTGCTGTTGATTTACTTGAAGTCTCTCAGTACCGCATTGTGTGGTCACCGGGTCAGTGTGACGCTTCTCCACAGAAATGTGAGCAAGCTTATTACATAATTGCAAGAAGACATAATCATTACCAACATAATCAGCTTTACCTAGGTGACTTTTCCCTGGCCAAACGATTTTGTTGTCGCATTCGTCACACTAGATTGTGCCCGCACTTGTACTGCTCACAAATTCTTCCCTTACAACATAGCCCGGCTTATTCTGGTGAGTATGATACTCACTTGTAAACTTCTCACAATCACCCTGTAGGGGGTAAATCGGCAATTCACGAGAGTGCCACTCTCAGATGTTATGATAGAAGTACAGTCCTCAAATTTGGCGCACGGTGTAGAAGCGAGATACTCTCTTTATTATGTTGAAAAACATTGAAGCTCAGTTTTGCACTTTTTGTGCATTACATCCTTCTGCTGTGGAAAAAGGCATTTTTGAGTGAAATGTCAAAGGAGCGACCACCACACTGTTTATAAAAGTCTTCATTCCCCAAAATCGTAATGGTTTTTGTACAAAAAATGGAAACTTTTCAAAGAACCTTGTGAGCTTTCAAACGAGGGGTTACGTATCGTACATCTGTTGCAATCTTCTTCTTGGGATCAGTGGACACGAAGCAGAAAGAATGCAGTGTACTTTTCCCTTTAGGGGTATTTTCTGACGAACTATCGAGTGTTGACGAGGATGCAGGCTGACTCTGCTTTGTAGGGCATGCTTCAATTTTGTTTTATTTTTTCGATTTTTCGACAAACTTTAGGTGAATTAGCACTGAGATGACAGCTTCCTGACGTAAGTAACTGATGACAAAAATATTGCTTACATGATATCATGCTTCTTTCATGAATAGAATTTATTCACTACTAAAATCAGTCAACTTTATTCTGTAAAGGAAACTAGTACTGTTCAATTCAGACATAATAAATTAATCGAAGGAGAGAATTATGGCGTCGAATTTTTATGAGGCTGCAGTGGTGGCTCTGCTTTGTAGGGCATGCTTTTTCAGTTTGTGTTCTTTTTTCGATTTTTCAACGAACTGTAGCTGAATGAGCAGAGAGATGGAAGACAGGTCCCTGACATAAGTAAACTGATGACAAAAATATTGCTTACATAACATCACGCATCCTCCATGAAAAGATCTATTTACTACTGAAACAAAACTTTTTCTGTAAAGGAAACTAGTAATGTTCAGTAACTCAAAATTAAGAAATTAGTCTTCCCCTGTCAAAAGAGAGAATTATGGCATTACCTATTTGAAGAGGAGCAACTCGAGGGGGCGTCGACCAAGACAAAAGGGGGAGGACCGCCAAAATACAGATTAGTAGGAAATTGTAAAACAACACATTATTTTCGCAGTGTAAAATGTAGTAAAACGTCACCAAAGTGTCTATAAGATGCCATTTTTCAGCGCCCTATCGCGCGCATCCATCATGCACGCTCATCGTCCAGTTTTTAATATTTCAAGTAGGAGAGTGGTGACTTAGATTAATGCAAAACTCCGTATAACTTCTATCCTCCCAACCCTCAATACCTTGCATCATGAAAAATGCGCCTGGCCTTTATTGTGAATTAGGCTATGATGAGAAAAGAGCAAACTCCGATTTGAAGTCGTTAGTGATGATTCTTTTTGTTCTTTTGACAGTTATTAACTACATATAAAATGACATTTCTAACATGGCTTTAGTCTACTAGTTTTAGGCGTGCTTCGAGCTCTTCCACAACGTCCCTTAATTTTCATTATTACTTCGCCCCTTACCTTATCAGCTACCCTGCCTGTAGGCTCATTATAATGTTATATATTCCCGTTGAAGAAAGTGTGTGTAACTCTTGCCAAATCCCAGAGAACTTCCGCGATGATCCATCCTCCTCACCATGCATCAAAGCCGACGCAGCATTAGTCCACATTAGGTCCCCTTTAAAAGTCTTTAACTGCGAGTAAATGGTCTATTTAGTGCGTATTCATTGCACTTTTCAGAGATTCAAATGCTTTATTCTAGTGCCCACAATTTTGATAATAACCAGCGCTTCGAGGGCTTTGTCACCTGATCCCCACTGGGGCATTGCCCTTGAACACCAGGGCGACCACTGGACCCCGCCCTGACAAAGTGGCGCTTCACGCTCCCACTGCGCCATTGGATCATTTGCAGGTTTTTCCCAACCTCAAACTCGAATACTGGTTTGTCGTCTGCCTATGTTGGAAAGCCCAAAAAGCTCTGGTGAACTTTGTTCACTTTGGAAACCCAAACATCTCTGAGGAACTTTTGTTTCACAAAGTCTTCCACTCATACTTCCTTAAAAAGTTAATCTGGGTTTATAGTTCCTTCCTATTTGAAGAACAACAGAGTTGACATTGAATAACACAACTCCCTACTATGGCAAGCATAGTGAATGCCAAAATTATGCTAATCCCTGGAAATCTCTTTTTCGAACGATGTTCTACCTTGTTCTTCCTTTAACTGACAATTTTTTTTATCCCTTAGTTTCCTTCCCTCTCTCTCTTTAACCGCATAAGCAGTACTGTTTTTATCTGTATTAATTGGTGTCACACACTGTTCATGAATATACTTACAGTTAAAGACCAGTTACAAGTAACGTAATGTTCTTGCGCCATTCTGCAGAAACATGGAGCTATGACGTAATAGCCCCATTACGCTTGGAGGTTTTGAGTGTAGAGCTTACATTCTCTGTTTCTCGCTACACGCATTACCGTGCGGTAGTGCATATATACAGTATGTTGTACTTGTACCACTGCCTGACATCAATTGATTGGTCCATTTGCGTACGCGTGTACAAAGGTAGTTTGCGCACATTGCTAGCAATAACGTATAATGTCAGTGAAATGGATCTAAAATTGCATTTCTGTATGTCATTTGTTTTTAAAACAAAACATTTGGCCTGAGGACTGTCTCTGCAATAACTGACATAAGACACGGGATTGTGTCCTCAGTTATCAAAAACCACAGAAGGCTGCATATTCACAAATGCAGCGGGCGATTATTTGTATCCAATAAGTCTGACCATTGTAGTTGTAGTTTTGTCCACTTTGGTTCAATCACTTGACCCATTCCCTCACTATTTTGTCACGATACCCATTCCCCAGACCATTAGTGAGAAACAACTTGCAATGACCGTGATCAGTTGATGATTCAATTGTTGTCCACATTATGAAGTAGTTAAGTTATATGCTGCATCGTCTGATCAATATATCAACAGTTTGCTTTTGAAATCAAATAATCCATGGAATGGTCAATCAATTCCTAATTTACTTTTCAACGTATCGAACTCTCTCTTCACGTAATCATACAGTTCGTACTCTTTTGCCATCCTCGATCGAAGATGGTGTCTAACTTTATCGGATGGCCCAGTTTTATTCTTTGTCTTCATTACGTCAAAATAACTAAGTTTAACAAATTGTTCATAAAATGAGACAGCTCCCTTAAAAAAGTCTGGTAACAGTCGTTCTAATACTTTCACGAACCCTAGGTAGTCATCCATTACTCCTACGACAAGGTATTTATTCCTGATGTTCCTTTTCGACATAGTCAAGCAAAAGTCGTGGGATGGATACGCTTTTCCTGGTGAAATCCCACAGAAATGCTGAATGGTCTTATGAAACAAGGTGTTGCTAATACAGTCACCTTTCTTCCTAACACACTCATCAAAAGTGTCCTTACTTAGATTCAATTGGTCCATTTTTGCGCGAAAATATCCAGGTTCCGTGGAATCACCGTAGCGTTTATAGTAATACAGTGAAACAAGTCGATCGATGGGATCTCGTACAACACTTATGTATACCACCTTTCGATCTGTTCCGTTTAATTCAATGAATGGTAGATGTGAATAAACAAACTGTGCCGTAGTTGTTTCGTTTAATAGTCGTTCCATTTTTTCTAGTTTGGTTTCGGTCGTCAGTGCCATAGTATTCTCGACATTGACGCCTTGTTTGGCGGCTACATTCATTGCGACCGAATTCAATGTTCGACTACCACTTTTGGGAAGAACGTTGAAGAGCACAAAGCGTTTTGGAGATGGATATGATCCTTTCAATTCTGAGTAACTGCTATTTGCAGTATCTTGACCTTCAAGTGACGATCTGCCCATTTCATTGACCCAACCGAGAGTGGTTTTCTCGGACATGTCACGTGAGTGAAACGGTGAGTATGTGATAACCAACGATCCATGAGTCCAGAATTCTAGGATAGCCCAAAGGGCAAATACCATTCCCGCGGCCACAGTATATTTAAACACTAGTGATATACCCTTCGAAAAGCCTGCCATTGAGTAAAACTTATTTCCTCTCACTTCTCTCCCGGCTAAATAAAACTCTTTCCAGAGGTTGACGCAACGTTCGTTGAGGAACAAACGAAATCTGGTTCAGAGTCAATGACTTCTGTCTTCAAATTACTACTGCATTACACGTCTCATGTGCATCCGTTGGTATATCATGACTCATGTGACGTTCCTGCATATAAAAGGCAAACAAACTGGTTAATGAGAACATTCAAGAGTTGGGTTTTGAAGCAGGCAAACACATTGAAGACAAAAGGAATTGACTGTATAGAAATCGGAAGAAAGTCGTCAAACAAATGCTTCCTTGGCAACCGCTTTACAGCAGTGTATTGTAACTGCCCTGTCACACCAGGGAGTCTAGCGGGAGCTCGATCTGGTTACAGGTAGTCTTGGTCAAGACGGTAAATTTTCACGTCTCACGGTTTTCACAAAAAGAGGGCGCTTGTCAACTAGACTGTACGTACTCGAGTATTTCGTTCATTATTACTAACGTACTAGAGAACAGAAATTTTAAGACGGACAGAGAGCTTCTGCACAGTAGTTCCCAATGAACATTGTGTTAATGTGTCCAACTAATACTACGGTCTTGCGCAAGACTAGGTTACAGTCAACGAAAGTTATCACAAACCTAATAAAATAATTTTTAGCGTTTAAGTTTGATGCCTTAGTCAACTGTGTAGAACTAAAGCAGTTATGTCAAAGTGAGCCTGGTGTCTAAAATGTGGAAAGGGAGTTTGGGTTCAAATTCAGTTTTATGGAATTTGAAGACAAAGCAAAGACGTTTGCACGCAGCTTGGATCTGAATATATCCACTTTTCAATATCCGTTATGCATATGACATTACAGTGTACTTTGCAGTTAGTTTTATCTTTGTAATGGTACAAAATTCTACCTTAACTTTTCGTTTGTAACCAAACGCATGACATAATTTGGAGGTACTGCCCACTGTCCATTTAGTTTACCTCACATGACACCTTTTGCCCTCACCAAAAGCAATAGCGATCTTCTTCTTGATATGATAATTCTATGTACCAAGTATGAAAATTATCCTTCATTGCTATCTTAAGGTATTGTGTTTACAAGCCAAGCGTCACAAACACACACATACTGGTATTCATCACAAACCGAGGACCTGCGCATGTTTTCATGTATGCATATTCACCTGCGGACCAGCACATACAACTATGAGATTGATGAATGAACACATGCATTGTATTACTACCCTCTAGAGGGCCCTATACACACCAATTGGGAAGCCACATATATCTCCTAAGTCCACTATATTGGCAATACAATATAAGTCCACCAGTTGTATCCTACACACCTGAGGACCTCTGAAATTTTCACACACCTATTTCAAATTCATAGCCAGTAGAGGACTCTGCCCTTACCTATACCTAGATAATGGAAAACGTGTGTAGAATGCAATGGAACTAAATTTACTCGAGGACCTGGGTTTAGGTCCTCAGGTGGAAAAAATGTCCTCAGGTGGTACGTGTGTATTCTGGTCAAGGTCCTCCGCTGGATATCAATACAAGTGCACACATACACACACACACACAACCGCTAGCGTGATATTGTATAGATTCCTTTTGCCTCCGGCAAGGGATCAATAAAAAACAATGGCGTTAGATGAGTGTACGCCTTTTTAGGTGGGTTATGCTATACAAACGTTAATTCGCCGAAAGGGATTGAGCTTTCAAAAACGTAAATTAATTTTCGCTTTGACTGGATTTCTCTTGCTGGTACTGGGCACTCTGCAAGTTGTGAATACACACACTGACCTATGCTGTGTTACCAACATGTTTTCCACATGTCTTATCTGCCCAGCCTTGATGATTCGAAAAGGAAAGTAATGCAGATGGCTAACCGCAATTCTGTTAGAGAAAACCCTTGTGGGTCAGCGTCAATTCGACAGTGGCTGACAGAAGTTTCTGAAGAATGACTTCACCAAGAGGAAATAAGCAAATGATGAAATAGATATCACTATATAGGGGTAATGTTTCAGGAATAAAGTAACAGTAGTTTCATATCCCTCTTCGTGCAAGCTTCAACCAAAACTAGAAATTGAATTTGCATGGCTAATCCTACGTAGCCTCACGATGAGTTCAAAATGTTGGGGTTTATGTCACTTGGGATAGGACGGGAAGGGGGAACAAAGCCAATCTAAAAATAAGTAGTCAATGAGTCTTTGTAACTTAAGCTGGCTGCTTTTTTCGTATTCCGAAATTGTGGAGCTCAAGCCCATGATAGACAAGAGGGGAGGGGCAGACCGGGTGATGCGCCCCTTGGAACCTTTTGGCCCACTAGAAAATTAAATATTATTGTCCTAATGCATTTTAGTACATATCGCCCCTTTAAAAGTTGGTCCCAAGTTTTCTTGCCCATTCGGTACCAGTTAATATGTGGTCCGCACCTCGTTGAGCTGCGCATCTGGTTTAAGTTGTGATTGTCGGAAAGTTTCATATAATATGCATAATACCTTCTAGTACTAACACGTGAAAAGCAATTGAGTTCTGGCTATCCGATTGTTTTAAGCTAAAGTGCAGAGCCGGATTTACCTGGGGGCTGGGCACAACTAATGTGGGGGTCCCCTTTGACTATAACTCTCTACAAGACTACAGTGGCGCAAGTCACGAAAGGTGGGCAAATGTCATTTCTACGCAGTCGAAAAAACTTTCAATAATAGCCTATAATTTGGTGGTGACCCGATTTTTGGGCGGCTCCGGGCATGTGCCCCACTGGCCCTTGCTTAAATCCGGCCCTGCTGAAATGAAAACTCAGTTTAAACTGGTTTTTGATCATGCGGTTGGCCTAAACTGACTCTTCAGAACACCTTGACCTTGCTTCTCAGTAATCGACCAAAGGGTCTTGCGAGATCTGTGTTACGAAAAAAACATGCTCTTTATACAAGGTGGCAATTATGCTCTTCATCAACTAGGACTCTGCATTCTTCCAAAATCATCTTTACCAACAAAAAAATGCATCACGGCACATGTACTAGTCTATGAAGGCCTAGGCATAACTCTTTAAATAATACCAGCCAGATCACCTCTCTGGTAATAATACACAGGCTTGCTGCCCTTGCTACTACTCTATAGTGCAACGGACACGTCAATTTGTCAACTTCCTACAGACGGCGAGAAACTATTTACGTTTAAGTCTATGCTGTAGTGTTTATGCAGAGTGATGGTCCGGGCTACGAATGATAAAGTATGTAAGGCACGTGCGTCCGTTTGATCTAATGACTTTTACACGTGAGTGCACTTTTTCAAAAGTCTCCTCAACTCTCTGGCGAAGAGCCAAGGGGCGAAACCAAACATAACTCCCGAAGGAGTTCTGCTCCCCAAAGGAGCTACGTCCCCAAGGGACAACAAACTTAACTGACCACCCTCTCGAAACTCAGCTCAGACACGTCAGTGGTTCATTACACTGTACTTGCTGTGCCAGTAGATCCATGAAAGCACTTGGTGAACATCAGAACACGTAAGTAGATAAGTGCATATTGGAGGCCAAAACCAGAAAATTACAGTCATAATGCTGAGTTTTAATCGTTTTACTCGGCGCATGTATCATTTAAGGGTTAATCAACGCTGGACCGTGCATTAAGAAGAGGATAATGCACGATCGGGGGTTAATGCAAGCGATGCACGAGGGCGCAGCCCGAGTGCATCTAGCGATGGCATTAACCCCAGGAGTGCATTATTCTCTATTTAATGCACGGTCCAGCGCTGATTAACCCTGTTCATTCATACACAAGAATTTGATGAAAAAAGACTAAAAAGAAAGAAAATTTGTGTTTGCAGATAACCACATTTCTATTGAAATCAAAACCCGGAGGAAAGATGAGACGTATTCACAACCTTTCAAAACAATAGGCCTATTCGTGCGCAATTAATAAAGTAGCCTACTTTTAAACAAAATGAATTCAATGAAATATTCATAAATCATGAAATATATTAACGATGTGACTAAACTTGAGAAATGGTATTCTTCTTTAAAGACTTCAACAGCCGAAAAGGGCAAAAATTAACAGTTGGTAACGTAACTACAGGTATTATGACTCCATGGCAACCCCTTAGCCACGAAATCTTGCATTTGTATGATGTACATTTGCACTGCACACAGAGCATATTTACTAGGCCTATCATGGTACGTTGTGTACGCTGTGGGTGCACATGCTATGTACATAAACACATCCGTATCCACGTACGACGTATATACTGCAGTAGTAGTGACATATCCACCAGTATGCTTTAAGTAGCGCGGTCTTTTTAAAATTGTTCCTCATTTGTTCAAACCCTAATGGACTTGTTCAGGTATTCTTGAGCTTTTAAGTTACTTCAAATGATAGAATTTGCCTAGGATTCAGCTACTGATTTTGGGAGATAAACGGTCACAGCATTTCAAACGTACATTTGGAGAAAAATTTGGAAATATTAGAGATCTCAGCCCTAACAGCGGTAACGTTAGTAACGTTGATTTCGTTCGAGGATTCAGTGCTCGTCAAGGAACTTTTGTGTAAGTTGTAACTTAATGTTACTGAGGCTTGGGCCTTGGCTATTTGACTGTGAATTATAATCGTTTATAGATCCTTTGCTCTATAGGGTTTCACGTAAGATTTGGGAACAAAAGTGTCTCTTAGAGATGGAAGCGTTTTCGTAGGTCTTGATGTGACTAGGCCTAGCCTAGGGTACCTAGGCCTAGTTCTCACGTACACTTTGCTCCCTGAACTAGCATAGACCTTATGCAAAATAGCAGATCGTGAAGCACCATGGGAAGGATAATTCCAAAATGGCGAGCTTGAGCATTGTGACGATCAACCTTCACCATGGTAACGATCTACTTTTGCCGTCTGATCATGGAATAATCATTCCCAGAATGCAGTTTTGAAGCGCCCTCTTTCTATGTGGCATAAGGGCTATGGAAAGCTCTAAGGCGACCCAAATACTAGGTCAGCGGACTGCGGACTAGACTAGGCCTAGTGTGTAGTGTCCATAGAGCAGGATATAGAGGGACTTCAGTCACGTGACTTTAACCAACTAGACGCAATTTTGAAGGGCAAGATCGCGCGTCTCTTTGGTTTTGACGGGCACGCGTCCATTGTGTCACAGCAGTATCTATGGTTATGCCGTGCGCGTGAGCTGTAAATTCGCTCACTGCGTGTGTGTTTTGCCCTTCAGTGCCTGGGAATCCATTGCGCGTGACGTCACATGAAATCCCTCTATAGGAACTATATCCTGCTCTATGGTAGTGTCACACCATAGGCCTAACGTTGGAAATATCATATCATGCTCAGCTAGGCCTATATGTGTGTCAAGCCAGCCATATATAAAGCTAGGTGATCATATAAATACAGTACAATGTATATTGTACAGTACTGTATTCATCCGCCCCGTGATTTTATTCTTAATTTACCGTGGGTTATCCTAGGATAATGCACGGTCACCTGACCGAAATGAACCAATAGAAGTTGAGGATTTTAACTAAGTATGAATGAACCAAAATTAATTATTTAAATTAGGCTAGATTGTAAGCGTAGTGGCATTTTGGCTTTGGCATTGCACTCGTTACAAAAAAGTGCAACGCAACGACAAATACATGCTATGAATGAAACCGTATATGCTACTCATGATATTACATTAATCTAAGATACTCCATTGATGCAGGGTCCACGCAGAGGTCGGAGATGTGTTTTGGTCAAAGTACTTTATTATTGCTCCAGTAATGGTTTCAAGATATGAAGTGTGTACCGTGACGTGTGCGCGAATCTGGCCGAAGTTTTGCATAAGAAATCATTTCCACAGCAAAAGTTGCGTGCAGACTTTGCACTGGGACGCTTTAAATCCCTACACTTATAAAACACTGGGAAATGTTTTTGTTGGGAGAAAGTAATTGCTTATATGTTGGTCCAACTTTGCTCATATAAAGATAAAAGTTTCCCTTCCATGCACGTGTATTGTACTATCCAATTACTGGTTAAACTGGCGACAAGCTTTTATTCAACGGTTGGGCATATTTTCGCTTTACCTACTTGTTGGGCAATTAATTGCTAATTAGCATAATGTTTGCTTAAAGTTGGGTAAATTTTGGCCTCAGATTTTGCGTCGTACAACCACACACTTGACTCGATTTTGTTTCACATTTCTTCTCATAATCAGAAATTGGTCCCGTAGTCTGAAAATTCCTTTTGACATCTTTGACATTGGCAAAAGAGGAAAACTCGTAAATTATGTATGGCCATAACATCGAGCTCTATTTCTATAAAAGTGTTGAAATAGTACGAACTAGCACACATTTGTATCAACTTCGACAATTTGGACTTAGCGCCAAACGGCTATCAAATGAGAGTTCAGAATCTTGGGTATTCTCTGTCACGTCCGAATGAGAGTTGATATACCAGACTTTGAAATATTTATGCATAGTGATGATTCTATCATTACTCCAGTGTTTGAACGATACTGAACTGCTACAGTAGTTCTCAGTTTGCAGACTTCTGTTTTAATTTCAAAAGCATCATTCCACAGTCCCTTTTAAACCTGATTGTTTTGGACATATAATGAAGTCGGTGACAAACTTAACAGATTAGGCCAAGGCATTTGAAATGTACATCGCAATATAGGTGTATTTTTGTAATGTTTTGATTTACATTAAAGTTATTAAATTACCATATTTTACTCAGACTTTCATGACCTCAGTTTCCAGTGATAGAGGCCTAGATATAATGGGCCAATATATAGTGCACAACAAACATCCATAGATAAACCGCGTAGGTAGTGGGTAATATCTTTCCCAAAAAATTAATACAATTTCAACATCTATTGTAAAGAAAGTTCACCCACTTCTCCTGGGAAAGAATGCCCAGTATGCATGCTATTCTAAAGTAAGGAAAGCACCAACGGTTAGGCAAAAATGGTTAAAATAAAACCAACGGTTGTTTAATGCTTTTGTCCAACAGTTTGATGAAAGAAGTGCCTAATAACTTGGTATCTTTTAAATTGCTCATTTACTTAACAGTTGGGTAATTTTCCTTCCAACGGTTGGGTTCAAACTTTACCAAATTTGGTTGGTTAAAATTTTGCCCAACTGTTTAGGTTGTTGAATAGAGGCCCAGTGTTGGTCAAAAAGTTGGGCAAATTTTGCCCATTTTTTAAGAGTGTAGCAAAATACATGCGCCAGTTAGATGCCTTCTGCTTAAGTAATTCGTATAAGTTTTCAGTTCCATAAAATGTGCCTTCCCCTGAATTCCACTAGTTTGCATTCTTGCAATGCTGTGTTCCTCCATAATGACTTCTATGCACAAGAACAATCGATGTAATTGTACCCCACCATTGAATAATAGGAATATGTTTGAAACGGTATTGATGGTAACACCACCATGTGGTAAGGCTGTAAAGGCGTGGAGCGCGCGAGATTGTGGTACTTTGAGAAGGATTTGCGAGAGTTTGAGAACGACTTGTTGATAAAAAATGATTAAAATAAATTCATCAGTGAGTCAGAAACAGACCTCACCCCAACATAAACGCCTCTGTGGCTCACTGTAAAAATTTCGGGAAAATTTTCGGAAATCAATTTGGGGTGCACGTCCCTCATTCCCCCGTGCCAGCGGCACTGGTAAAAACAGTAAAAGGCAACCGGGTAGGTGAAATCAGAAAGTTGCTATTTGACACAAAGTCCCTGATGAGATCAGGGAGTTGGTATTAGCTGGAGATACATCGGAAAAACTTTGATCCACTTCAGCGAGTGGGGAATATCCCATAATCAGGGACCATTGCATTTAACGTTATTTACCTCTTTGTGTGGTACCTAGGCAATCTCAGCCTTGCCAAGTGCATCCTAAAAAAGGGACTTGACAGACAACAAAGCTTTCATGTCTAATTGCCCACAGTCAGTAGCAAATTAATGTACTTGAACACAAAACGACTGTTCATTGCCACGAAACAATCAGGTATACGAGGAGCAGAACTCTCCTGCTCTACGCAAATGACACAAAAAGGTGTACGTCTAAATTTAAAAAACTCATTTCGATCATATATATATATATATATATATATATATATATATATATATATATATATATATATATATATATATATATATATATATATATATATATATATATATATATATATATATATATCGAAATAGTGTGCAAAATATTATGTAACTCGTGTAGTACACTCTGTATGTATAGATATATACAGATATATATATATATATATATATATATATATATATGTATATATATAAAATATTGAGTCCTATACACTATTGAGTGGTTGCTACACGGTGATTCATGCCCACGGTGTTTCAGGGCATGAAACACCGTGTAGCCACCACTCAATTGTGTATAGTACTCAATATTGTATGAAAGCTCTGTCTTTTAGACATTGAGCACTTTTCTGATTTGGAGATATATTAATATAATATATATATATATATATATATAATATAAATATACATATATGTATATATATTTACATTTATTTATTTACATATATATATATAGGACAATTTCTTATTTTCCCTTTTTCTCTCGATCCCTCTTTCTGCTCTCCCTCGCCCTTATTTTTCTTTTCTTTTTTCATTTTTTCTCCCCTTTGAAACATTTTTTTTATTTTACCTCATTTTTCAATGGGGGGTCATGGCCCGTTGGGCCCCCCTTCTCACAGTGTATAAATATATATACACATATATGTATGTCCCATTTAATTGCATCTTCTTAACATATGCGTTTATTATGTTTTTTGAAGCAAAATGTTAAATCTTCTATATTGCATCCCTTCTCTCATGTGTCTTTCCAGGATTATTAATTTTTAAGTTTTGAACAGTTGAAATTTATACTGCAACATAAAGTTCCTGAGTATGCAGTTTTTCCATAAGGACGTCAGTCCGATGATTCAGTATGTCGTGTCAGGTAATACTAGTCGGAAAAATACAAGGTCAGTGTCGGATTTATACAAAAAGGATTGCTTTTATTCCTATACCTCAAAAGAAATATTGGAAACTTATGCACTTCTTTGAAATTAACGCTCTGTATTTTTACTCGGAAGGGGACACTTAATCGTAGTTTGTCAAAGGTATGCCGAATGTTAGTTCTATGGCTCATGTCAATAAGCATCTACAACATGCACTATTATCATAAAACGTATCAACAAATACTGCCATTTTATTAGAAAATAGAATAGGGAATAAACTCAAAGAGAGGAGTGGTGAACGTTTTTCTGATGACCTCTCAGAAGACTTTGTATAATTCAGAAGAAATGGTATCAAAACAACCAAATGAGGAATTCCGGAGAATGAATTCGCCTAATAAGACACGTAATAACTTACCGACCATTACTAGTAAAACCAAATCGCTCGTCTTGCTTTCTTATAAGTTGCACTCAATGACTTAATGCCCACTGAATGTGTGAAATTTGCAGTACAAGAAGACATATAGTCATAGAGTTACTGAGAGTTTTAACGTTGTTCTGCACATTGTTGAACAGGCTGTACCATCAATTGCAACATGATACTTTTCGGAAGATGTGCTGGTATGGTATAGCCTTAAACAACATCTCGAGTTTCAAAGCTGTTGATCACTTTATCTGACAATGAACTTTCACCTTTCTAGCTTGAATTCTAAAAGGGAGCTGCAATCCTTGATGATGAATTCTCGGTCTTGGTATACCTACCCAGTAGTATGCCAAATCAGTTTCATACATTTAGTGACATTTCCAACTGACACGTAAAAGAAAGTGCCGACTTATCATATTCCCACAAAATTCAACTCTTTACATAAAACTTTATTTTCCTCTAAAACTCTCTTCTTCTTCAGATGAACAAACAAACATCAAGGTTTAGCCTAAATGGAAGAAACGCGAGCAAACTGTAAATAAAAATACAGCTTCTGGCAAAGCTGCTGTTACACATATCTTGAAGAAGCCAACTTTGGACAGTAATGACCTGGCTAACTACCAACCGTATCTAACATTCTGTTTTTGTCAAAAGTAATTGAGGGTGGTCAAAATTCAAATTATATATACAAGCACCAGGCCCGTATCCAGTGGGTTCAGGGGTTCGTCCCCCCCCCCCCCAGCACGACTTGGAGTTCCGCCCGGACATTATGAGTTACCCCCGAAGGCCCGAAAAAGAAAGATCCTCACTTCGTCTCGTCGAGGACACAAAATAGGGCCTCTAAAAGGGTCAAAAGCAAGAAAAAAAAAGATCTTCAGTTTTTGGACATACCAAATACCAGCTGAGAAGGGCACTATACCGCGCGCCCGGCGCGCGCAAAATTTTTTGTTCCGCTTAGCGTAAAATCGAACCTCCCCACGGAAAAAGCGGCATACGGGCCTGAGCACAACTCCCAGTCTGCTTACAAGGCAAATTCAATCACCGAGACTGCACTGCTGAAAGTCAGAAGCGACATGTTGGATGTTGTGGACAGACAAGAAGTTGTTTTTTGCCTTAAGCCCGGGCCACTCCGCAACGACTACCCATTACGACACGACGCGACAAGCCGGCTGCAGTGGTGTCGGTGTGAACACTTCCACGACTACGATTTCTTCGAATTCCGTCGGGTCGCATGCCGTCAGCGAGATTACATGTTTAATTATGTTTAATCGTAGTCGGATGAAGTCAGTAGTCGTACTGTGGTTTGACCAATCAGTGAGTAGCGTTCATTCACATGGTTTTCCCCATGGGCGGCGATCCCGGGGGACAGGGGGACATGTCCCCCCAATATTTGAGAAATCGCCCATTGACTTTGATTTTTCACACAGTAAATTATTTGAAAATGCTCTCATCCCCCCCCCCCCCAATATTGAGAACAAATCGCCCCTCTTGGTTTTCCCGTCCTACAATCAGTAATGACCACAAGCTCGTTGCACGTTTAAATACGGGGAGTAGGCTCCTGAAAGCGACTTTCTTGCTTCGAGTTACAAATTAAGGCAGTTAACCTTAGTCCTGTGATGTGACGTATGCACATGCTTGTGTACACCAGGTTTCTTTACTAAGCTTTATCCAACATTTTAGTAAAGATAATTTACTTTTATGTCGAAAATACGTGTAAGTATATAGGCGCCCAAGCCAGGGCCTCGAAAAATTTTCTAGGATAGCACAGATTTCCCTCTGGCAAAAACGGCGCAGCACCAGAAAAATATCCCCACACTTATTTGTGTACTGAATGATTACATTTAACAGGGGTCGGTTGCAGTGGTAACGCCTTTTGTGACGTACAGACGTTTCCAGCGTGTACTGGAGTAGTAGAGCAGAATGCAAATATTTACAAACAATGCAAACAATTGTATTGTTAGGTCACCAGGTCACGAGTGTTCGAAATTATAATTCTCCTTTTCCGCTGCTTGTGTTACAGGTAGCGTACCACTCAAGAGTATAAACATATAGCACATTCCCACGTATGTCCTATTTGGGACATGGCGCAGTGTGGACCAGTGTGGGTCGTGAAAAGGATATGACTTCATGTTTGAATGGCTGTTTGTAGCATAGCAAATAAAAGAGACACTACTCTCGATGCAAAATGAAGCAAGAAAAATATTTTGAACTCTTTTGTGAAGTGTGAAGGCGTCGGAAAATCATCCTTTAAAGACGCTTTCGTACGCGTAAGCTGAAACTTCCAAAGGACATGGTACACAAATTCGGACAGTGTAGAAGGCTTACTTGTAAAGCCTGTACCTGTCGAGAATTTCTGCAAGAGTCCAGGCTACGAAATGGGTCATCTTCAGGGTGCATGTCAAAGGAGGATAAATAGATGGCGGGGGTACGTGCAGCTGGCTTATGACGGCCCGTTGGTAAGAGTCGGAGCAATGGGGGATGGTGTTTTCATAGGTTTAGGAAGGCACCAAAACGATTTACCAAATTGTCTACCACGGGAGAAGCCTTGCCGGGTCGTACGTAGGTAGTCTTCGCGGTGTGAACAGGGAGTGACTTGAGCGGCTGTCTGCAGTATTTGGTACTGTTGACTATAACTTGCTACTAAAGCGCCCGCACTGTGATATAGGTGTGCCATGGTACTGCTCTAAATTGGTACTTGAATGGTATAGATTGAGTTGTGTTTGCATTGAAAACGTTTTCTCTGCGCAGTCTAATATCATCTATGGTGATCCTCAGGGTTCTGTTTTCGGTCCCTTTTTTACAATTTACACCAACCAATGGGTGATATCAAACGTAGTTATAATAATAGTTTTAATTCTTACGCTGATGATACTCAGATCTATGTCTCATTTAATCCTAAGGAAGCTGGTGCTGCTGAAAGGGCATTACATGTTGTTGCAATATTGCATTCATGATTTCAAACACTGGATGAATCCAAACAAATTATGATAAAACTTGATGATATTTTTATAGCTGGGATATTTTTTATAGCTGGATTTAGGCAAAGCCTCCTGAAGCTCCCGAAGGCAAAGCCTCCTGAAGCTCCCGAAACTAAATTTTACAGTATAGGTCATAGCCAATTTGAACCATCCTGTAGTATACTTAACCTAGGAATTTTCTTTGATTCTAACATGTCCATGACCAAGCAAATTATTAGTCTCATATCAGCTGGAAATTTTCAACTCAATGTCCGTAGCATTTGCCATTTTCTTGATAAGGAAACACGTCATCTCATTCTCCGTGTCTTTGTACTTCCCTAGATTAAATTATTTTAATGCCCTCCAATATGGTGCTAATGCTCGAGACCTCAACCGTCTGCAGTCATTTCAAAACAGAGCTGCTAAAATGATTTTTTCTGCCTATACTCGATAATCCTTCACCTTTAACGAAGAAGTTTCACTGGCTTACTACGCATTAAATTTAAAATATGTCTTGACGATTACAAGTTTACAAATGAGTTAATAGCTGCGGACCAATTTATCTTATAAACTCGTTGATACAGACACCACTGTCTTCTATAGGCTTCGTTACAAGGTCTGCCAGAGATACAACTCTCCAAGCAGTTCCGTCTAGGAAGAAACATATTGGTGATGAAGCTTTCTCGGTAGCGGCCTCACTTTGGAACTCACTCCCGTGAAACATCAGGGGAGCTCAAACAGTCACAACTTTTAAAAAGCTCCTCAAGTCTCACCTGTTCTAACTGTACTTTTGAGTTTTTTCAGCGCTTTGATATTTTGGAGTTAGCGCTTTATAAATGGTGTATGCATGTTAATACTGTTTGTTGGTATTTTCCTTGTCCTGCAAACATCAGGATTCATCACTCAGGTAAAACTGGTAGTCAAGCTGTTCCGACAATCTTGGTGTTAAAGGGCATGACTTTCTTTTAAATTACTTTCAGCATGTTACTCGGCCTTCAAATGTAAATTCTTAAAATTCAAATGTTGTGTAAACGGAAACTTGCATTAAATTAAGAAGAAGTATGCCTTTCTTGTCCGCTTAAATCGAAATTACACTATTAAACTGGGTTGTCGGAACCGCTACGGCACGTACCACACTATTTCGTACCACTCTTCAGCCTCTCAAATGAAATAAAAAATTAAAATAAAAATAAAACTAAATTTAAGAAAAAAAAACAAATATTCAACGACCTTATTAAACATGAAATTGAGAAGACAGAAAATAAGTTTATTATGGATAACTTTCGCAATGTAAAATAAACATGTTTTGAGGGCAGCGCCTCCGTCGTTAAATGTTATTTTATAGTTACTAGACCAAATTGAATGGAGTAAGTGCTCCAAAGAAATGCAGCCTCTACCATATCCATACTCTTCACCCTAAAACTAACTTTCCTTCATCATGACGTAAGTCCCAATAAGGCTGCTATAAAAAGGGTCGAAGTGTAAGTTTTGTGGTTAAGTCAGTGTCTATCCAATGTCATTTCCACATAGTGAAATGTTGCATTAAAATGCCAATACATTTTAAATATCCAGAGCTTCCGGGGCTTCGCAACTGGTTCTCAAGGGGGCATTGCCCCTAAATACAACTGCTGGTGCCTAAATACGGGACCCTCGAAGTCGTTCTCTAGGGGTTCTCCTTTTGGGGATTTTGGCTCATACAACCTACGAACTCTGCCGTACCTTTTTCACATTCCACGTTTCTACCAACGGGCTGACAAACATGCATGAAGGCAGTGGCACCGGCAAGGGGGGCATGGCGGCTTGCCCCCAATTGATTTCAAAAAAGTTTTCTGAAATTTTTAAAATGATCCCAAAGGGTGCTTTAGCTATAGATTTCTGTATGGGGTAGGGTGAGGTGTGTTTTCGACCAAGTGATGGATTTATTGTAATTATTTTCCATCACAAATGGTTCTCAAACTATAAGAATTATCCCAAATCCCTCGCAAACTATCAAAATTTTCTCGCCCTCCGCGCGCTTCAAACCCTACCTCAATATTGTCCTTATTATCAATAATTTCCGGTAGCAACTCCCGCAGATGCACAGCAACATAAGTTGAAAGATGTTTACGAATTCTCAGGTAAAAGACTGGCTTTGTGATTGGCATATGAGTCTGTTGGGGAATTGGAAGTGTCTCAATGAGGAGCTTCAATGCAGGTTTTGTCATGGTAATCTTATTTAATGAAAAATTTCGGCGCGCTTCGCGCGTAGCCATTACCGCTTCAGATGGTGATTGTTAAGACACTTACTAGGAAAAAGCATTCTGAAACGCGCTTTTTAATCCTTAATCCCTTTTTACTACACCTGTCAGGGAGGTCAAATATCATCTCCCTGCACCTTTACTCTCCCTCGCATTCCGCATTGCTGGAAGCCGTTCGTCTGGATTTTCGTTCAAACATATTAAAAATACGATAGTTATAAAGTACAGGGGCATCATACTCCATAGTATCATTTAGATGTCAGGTATTAAGGATCATGTCAGTATCCCATTTTATGTAAATAATCCAGAGCTTCCAGGAGGGTGTCTGCTAGCCTTAGATACCCTTTTACAATGCACGATGAAGCAAAGGACAATTTTCGTATTAATCCAAGGATGTTTCTGTGGACTCCATGCACGCATGTCTACGTAAAAACTTTCCCTAATAGAAAGTATTAAAGTAGATAAAAGGGGGCTTCAAAAGGGTTTATTAAAGGTTGTGTGATAAGAAAATAACATAGTTGGATACTTGATGTAAAAAGCATAAAAAATCCAGAAAATAGCAGCAATTTTCATTAAAGTCCATCAAATATTGACAATTTTACAGGAAAATTTCTATTTCACACTTGTATCATGAATAAACATGAGCTAAATATGCAAATATGTGACATCGAAAGAGGGACATACCATATATGGCATATGTTAGCCTTTGTTTTTTTAACTTTAAATTCAAGGACACTGGGAGCATTCTTATTCCCTGAGGGGTTTATTATAAAAGTTAAAATTTTTTTCCTTGAAAAATATTGATATCACTCACCAAACTGTAATCTATATGATCAGTAATTAAGAGATAAATTATATAGGGTTACAAAAGAAATCATAACACTGTGCAACACTCCGCATCATTATTTTTGCATACCCAATTAGTTTCTTCAGAAACCATCGAACTTTTGAAGACGTATATTTTGAGAACGGTAAAAGATATTGAAATAATTCCAACGGATCTTTGATTGGAGGACTTAATTCTTTAAGTGACAAGTGAAACAGCTCTTTTTTGTGGCATGTCACACAACCTTTAACAACATACCCTTCTCTCAGACAACTTACTCTCCTCTTTCACCCAACCAAAAATTATTAGAACCCACTAAATTATGGATATTTTCCAGTCATATATGATTAGTTCCCTCCTAGGACGGCACCTTAAACCCCTCCCAGGACGGCACCTTTATGTAGTGACAAAGGAAGGATCCCACACTGCTGTATACAATCGCAGGGACATATACTCTCCTTTTTCACCTAACCAAAAATTAGAATTCACTAACTTATGGATGTGTTCCAGCCATATATGATCAGTTCCCAAAATTTCCCAAAGATAGCACCATTTTGCATCTAAGCAACCGTAAATTAAAAAAAATTCTCAGAGGAGAGGGGGACACCCCCTCCCCTTAGACGGCACCCCCTCCCCTAGGACGGCACCTTTATGTAGTTACAAAGGAAGGATCCCCACAATTCTGTATATATAATCGCAGGGCGCATAAAAAGTTACAATTTACGCACAATTGGGGGAAGTCTAAGGTGACATTACGACGTCATCTGTGGTGCCCACCCCCCATCACCAAATCCTGGCGGTGCCATTGCATGAAGCTCACCTATGGCAGAGTAGGCATATTCTGTTTGGAACTATATTGAAAGTTAATCAAGAAACTTGATCTTAAGAGAGATCTGCAGAGAATCATGTACGGCTGTGTTTCATATCAAGTACAAATGAAGCAAAGTGATCCGTTTACATTACAGTAGCTGTCATCTTGAGGATGTGTAAAAGTATCAACGTCACACATTGCTCAAGACTAAAGAAATGATTACCCCCAAATACCCACGACTATTTTCCTACGCTTGACGGAACTTGTTCTCACCCAAAATTGTTTTCAGTTCAACAGGCGCAATTACCGTCATGTTAAAGGAGTAGCCTTGGGAAGCAAAATGGGTCCGTTTGTTGCTTGCCTGACCATGGGCCAATTTGAATAACAACTATTTTCTGGGTGAACCGGCGTTCGTCCTATGCTTTGCAAAAGGTATATTCATGATATTGTGGGAGTAGCCAATGACGAAAAGAAAAGGCAAAAGTGCGATCTTTTTAGAGAGGAAAGTGAGGGT
Organism: Holothuria leucospilota; assembly: GCA_029531755.1. Taxonomy (NCBI): domain Eukaryota; kingdom Metazoa; phylum Echinodermata; class Holothuroidea; order Aspidochirotida; family Holothuriidae; genus Holothuria; species Holothuria leucospilota. The sequence goes on along the minus strand of CM055980.1, from coordinate 36,787,725 downwards.
AAACTTGTCCAAAATACAGCTTTTCAAAGCACTTTTCCATGGTTTTTTCGATATTGTAGGAACTGTATTAGACAAAAGAACGCTATCTTAAGTTACAACGTACAGACAAGTTTCCGTGATGAAGGCGTTGTAGTAGGAGTCTTCAGTAGGAATATGTCCCGCACTAAATTGTGTAACTTGCATGGGGAAATGGCTGCAGACTTGACTTTGCACACGTCCATTTGTTTAACCTAAGTTCCTCTGTCGTTTACATAGTTATTCAATGTGTTATCTTTCATAACTCAATTGACATGCAGAAGGGTGGTAACCTATAAAGAATGTTGTCAATACAGTGGGGCGGGCAGAAAGGACTTTGAACGGGGATGAAAATTAGTGGATGAGGTTTTCACATAGGTTACCGTGGGTATTTGTCCCGTAAATTTCGCCTTTTAAGGAGATATACATAGAAAACTAGTTGGATATCAGAACTTTCATTTTAAGCCCACTCGTTTGGTCGATAAGGCTGTCCCATTTTATCACATTCTTACACACCCAATATTTTGTGGTAACTTGTCTTCCAGCTCCCTGCTTTGTAGGTGCACAGTGTCTAGAGAAGATCATGTTCCCTCGTACCTAAGCCAAGTGACAGCTCGTTACTAATATTAAGCACCTAGCGGTCCGGATCCTAGTCATCTAAAATGCCCTGCCGTCTCTCTGTTAGTGTCTTATTTGTAATACATTGGCCTATCTCACAGCCATGATTCCATGAGCGCATCCTCCAGTTTTGCACTGCTGCACTGCGGTTGGCGATGTGTATAACCAGGGAGTTGTCAAATAGCAACTCCCTGGTATAACCAGGGAGTTGCTATTTGACAAATAGCAACTCCCTGGTATAACCCGTACCACCAGGGAGTTGCTATCAAATAGCAACTCCCTGGTACCACCAGCATTAACACCTGCTGTAGCCAGCGACACCTATGGTATTACACACTGCATCATACTTTGTCCAAATTAGCAGGAGCCGAGGATGTAAATGTTTGACTTTTATTAACACGAAGGACGTGCATCCAGTGTAGATCTAATCAATTGACGCGATCTATGGGAAAATGTTCACGCCATTTTTCCCTGTTTAGAAGGACGGTGGCATACTTAAATAAAACACTCCAAATGACGATTACTGGCCAAACCAACTGGGAAATCCCCAACCTGTTAATAGTCTTTTACGCCAATAATATGCTAATGAGCCTACCAGCGCCTTGTCAGAGAGCAGCTCTATCAGCGTCTTCTGTAAGGTCAATTTGCACCTACTGATAGTAAGAGGCTGATAGCGCTATCAAAGTGGTCACTATCGGGCATATACTTCATATAAGCCTACATGACTGAAGCAGGGAGTTCTGTTTGCAACTCCCTGCCTGAAGTTAATCTATTATTGTATGTACATATCACTAAATATTCATATGTATATACCTGTGAATATTCATATATACTTGTATGTATAAATAAGTACATAATTAAATATGTAAATACATTTAGTGTATGTGTTTATGTATGTATACAGGTGTGTTTTTAATCGTGTATAGGTGTGTTTATGTATGTAAATGTATATATGTCAGACATGTACTTAAACACATACATACATGGATACATACACACATACACTATATACATTTGCATATTTAATTATGTACGTATTCATATAAATACACACGAAACAAGTAGAAATGAATATTCATAGTATTATATACATATGAATATTTAGTAATATGTACATACATTAATAGATTAACTTCAGGTAGGCTTATATGAAGTATATACCCACTATCGACGCTTCTGTGAGGCCGCTCCAGCTGGTTAATTACAGTACATATCAACGATCGATCTCTACACTATTCGCAGTGTATACGTCTAGGGCGATCATTATTCTACAAAGAGGTTATACACAATATGGATTTCGGATCCCCAGCTGAAAATTCCTTTTGAAACACTTTGGAGTAAAACCCTTTGAACCCAAAGGGTTTCAAATGGAACCCTTTGGAAAACCCTTTTCATTCAAAGGGTTCCCTTTGGATGTCGATGGATATTGGACAAATCACAAAGGGTATTACAAAATTACCCTTTGCATAAACCAAATCCTTTTGAAAACCCTTTAAAACCATCTGGAACCCATTGAAACCCTTTGATTAATGGAATTTGGACAAAAGGTCTCAAAGGGAATTTTCTGCTGGGGACCATTTCAGTATTTTAATAACCCCAAAGTCTACTGAAAATTATGATGGTACTATAAAATGAAAACCTAGAGTGAACAGGAATCTATCAAGAGAGAACACTGAAAACATGCTTAAAACTACTGACTGGGATGTTTCCAAGAAAAATTGTGAAACTTTGAGTGATTTCACTGAGACAATTTCAAACTACATTTGCTTTGTAAGAGATGTATGTATACCAAAGAAACGTGAAAACTCTAAAGACATGATTAAGAGAATACCTGCTGATGGTAAGATAAAGCAGTTTGAAAAGGAAAAACAGAAAGCAATTGAAGAAGGATGTAATACCCTTCTAAACAAAATCTAAAGAACAATAAACAGATATGTCCCTGAGCCTTAATAAAACCTATTACATGGCCAAATGCAAATACACTCAAAATATGGAAGTGAGTTGATTTATATTTTGGACGGTTTAATATATGAAGAATGGAATTATCATTATCACGTAAACTATAGTTTACGTGATAATGATAATTCCATTCTTCATTTCCTGCTGCATTTCATTTTCCTTTATTAGATGTCAACGAAGTAAGAAGACAATTTCAATAAGTAAAAATGGTGTTGCGTGTGGTTCTGACAGATTGCCTTGGTGGGTTTTTAATTCTTTTTACACTGAATTAACACCCGTATGTACATTCATTTTTAAGAAAGTACATTAAAGAGCAATTAACCTTGCTTGTGGTAGAATGCTCTTACATCGCCTGTTCCTAATTTAAAGATTCCTTCATGTGTGAATTAAATCAGGCCAACTGATCCCTTGCCAGTATTGCTTTTAATATTTTGCAAATAATTATGCTCCCTAAATTAATGGATTAGATAGAAAAAGTTGGGGACAAAATACAATTTGCTAATAGGAAAGGAGTATCCTGTATTGAAGCCGTTCTTGTACCGGTCCACAATATTGTTTCAAATCTGAATAGTAAGGAAACAACTATATCAAAGGGGCTATTCCTTGACTTCTCTAGTGCATTCAACACAGTATTACCAAATCAATTGCTGAGAGATCTATCAAAATTTATTGATGACCTATGGCTACTTTACTGGTTAAAACAATATTTAATGGAAGAACAAGCCGAGTAAAACTTGATAAATGGTTATCGAAAGCTTCTGAAATTAAGGTTGGTGAACCACAGGGAGCTCCTTTATCTGCTATACTCTTTACTATTTGTACAAATTAAATTAAGTCTAATGAATGTGCTTCAGTCATAAAATATGCTGATGATACCACATTTCGTGCAACATTTCAAACAATACTGTGACCAGGAATCAACTAAATTGTAAACAGACTATAAATAACCTAACATTTTTCAACGTGCAATAAAAAGAATTTAATACTTAATCCTCAGAAATCATAGGAATGTGTTTTCGTCTAAATGACATTGCGTAAAAATAGAGCCTTGGGATCAGATGTGGGAAGTACTTCTAAAACCAAATATATAGGAGTAGCCTATGTATTGATGAAAGACTGAATTTTTCTGATCATATTTCAAGTCCTTGAAGCAAAGTTTATGATATTGTGTCTGCAATGAGGAGGCCAAGAAAAGTGTGTTTTATCTGTCATACTCTCACATCTTACTTATGCAGTGCCAGTCTGGTATCATTTTAATTTAAAAAAGACAATCACAGAAGTATTCTGCAAGGTACTTCACATCAATTACCTGAAACTTACTGTGAATGTCCCTGCCAAAGATGAGTTAATAAGAATGGCCAAAAATATTAATGATGATCAAAATCACCCGTTATATAACTCTCTCAAAAAGCCCTAATGTGCAATCAAGGAACAACCTTAGAAATCCATTCATTTTACCTAAGAACAGAATAACTTTATTTAAGAATTCCTTTGCCTACATCGCAGTACTTTTTATTCAATAGAAAAATTAACACGATCTGTTGTAGACTTTAAGACTTCCAAAGCTTTTTTATGTTAATTAACTTTCTGTGCATATATTGTGTTATCATTGTATTTGTACCCTTCTTTTATTACTCCTTTTTATAAATGTTTTATATTCATACTGGAATAAATTCAAACTTAAACATATACATATAAACATACCTATAAACACATACATACAGGAGCGCAAAAATGTGACACTACTTTCTTAAAATTGTTTCGAAGACTGAAGAAAGTTTTCACCTGTTGTGTGGGGTTCCGTTAAGAACTGCCCAAGGCCCTTCCCATAGATATGCTGATATCAGCTTCAGGGAAACCTTGTATTTTGCACACAAGTTATCATTCAGTAAACTAGAATTATGGTCGTGTCTGTTGCATGTTTGTTCCTTTTACAATCTTTTCTTGAATGTTGTTTCTTTTGATTACCTGGTAACATGGTTGACTAGTAACTATTACTGTCACGATCATCGATCATATGTTCAGAAAAGTGCGATCAATCATATTTCTCCCAACGTTGTCGTGATCCAGTTTTAAAAGCTTTTCATTCTTTCTTAATTCTGCTCTGTTGGAAAGCACTTCACCAAGACTTACCTAAATGCTTAGTCCTTCGATCGCTGACTATTCGATGTATCAGTTTTATCCTTGAAGCATTGTGATACTTATCTCTTTCTTCCCTCAATCTGGTAAAACTTTACTGTCTCTCTGGATTTCTGCTTACTCTGTTGGAAGACTCTTTTCTTTCTCCCTTTGCCAGACCAGATTTGCATCATTACAGGTAAATGCACGAAGATCAAATGCAATTGAATTTAGGTCGTTATCTACGGAGGGAAAAACAAATCGCTGTGTTTCACCTTTACCACGATTAACCTGATAAAACCCCTGTGGTTATAATCTCTTTCCAACGATATTATTGTAAGATTTTATCGTAAGATCTTGTCAACAGATCTAACGCGTACACGAACTAACGGAGTCGAATTTTCCAAAATGATTATCTGAAAATAAACAGTTTTGGTCATTAGGTTGTATTGCAGGATGTTTTAACAAAATTCTTAAGTGGAAATCCTTCACACCACTTTCCATTATATTGCTGGTCAAAGGCGAGTCACTGTAACAGTCTGCTGGTCGTATTCAAGTTTTAATTATGTAGTGTTACTTGCAAACGTTCGAAAACTCGTAGCTAAATGTTTCTTGATTAAAATAACTAATCAGATCCACACCTGCGTAATAGTACATCGAAGTCCTTTATAAGTTGATGGGTGGCTGCGAGTGTTACAAAAAAAAAAAAAACACCGGCCTCTCCAATTCTGAGCAGAGGGCTAGTTCCTGCATAATACTGGTTTTCATTTACCAGTACTGCAGTCGAGTACTCTCATTCCGAGTCCGAGTCCGAGTCCTCACCTGCTGAGTCTGAGTCACTGGGATTCGAGTCCAAGCCCGAGTCCGAGTCACAAGCTCCGAGTCCGAGTCTCCCCTATGGAAAAGTGTACACTAAGAACAAGAATTTACAAATAATCATTTTTTACACTGCCTTTCATACAATGTTGTTGTTGTGTTATGATTTAGGTCGTGCGTCTGAATGGCAGTGCGTGATTGTCGTCCTTTTATTGATCATGTGGTGTTACTGTATGTATGCAGAACACGGTGCTGCTTTTGTGTCCTTTCAGTGGGTAAATCGGTGCAGGCGGGAAAGCTGTGGCCGGAGGTGGATGGTTGCCATTTTTAAACCATCGATCTTTTGACACTTTCTATTAAAAATTGTTACAAACTGTCAAAATTTTCTTGCGTTAATTGCTCTGCTCATTATAGTTGAATCGGAATACATCGACGCCTTTTTTGTAAATGTTCCGGACCCAACGAGCCCTGCACCCACAGATGTACTTTGTTACTATGTACGTGAGAGTGCCTAATTTCTGCAACCGTTTCCCCTTGTGAAGAGGGTGCATTTGGGATACAAATTTGCTAACAAAATAATTGTGCAGACAACCTGACAGCACATCAGTTTTGGGAGCAAAAGGGGTGTTCTAGAAGTGAGGTGTGTGGCTACATCTTGGTAAAATTGAAGTCTATAGATTGACCTGTACGGAGTAAGGCAATTGGAATTCTAGGTATTCAAACCCACCTTGAATTTCAGCCCCTACATACCATCACCAAACCCTACGCTACATCCCAGTATGCAAACCGTACCAGAATCCAATAATCCCCCACCTACCCACCCATCCACCCACCCACTCAGATGCTCACTGCAGTCAAATCGACGGGCCATATAGTTTTACGTATGTAATCCAGTGGTGGTGAGGAGGAACTAGGCAGGTCAGTAGAAATGAACTTGTACCAAATCTTAGGAGGTCATGTGCCCTTTGATAGAAACATATATAGGCCGAATATCATTTTTTTCCTCTTATTTGCCTTTTCGTATTTGATATTTCTAAGTAATGATATTTCAGAATAAAGACTACCGGTGTGGCATTGAGATACAACTTTTGCAACCTGGCAACTTGCCAAAAGTAGATGAGAAATGTGGTAGCACCATTCAAAGTCTACACTTAATAAGGATGATATTGAAATCATTTTTCCAAGCTCAATGTTTCTAAAGCTCAGGGTCCAGACGAAATTCATCCTCGTATTCTCTATTAACTTAGGAATGAAATCTCCACTGCACTGCGCATTATCTTCAAATTGACAGTAACGGAGAAAACTCTAGCGTCTGATTGGAAGTTGGGTCTAATTACTCCGATTTTAAGAAAGGAAGTTAATGCTCTCCTTTAAATTATACGCCTGTCAGCCTAACTTTAGTTGTATGTAAAGTTATTATAGACATTATATCTGTGACCTTGTTATGACCACATGTGTTCATACGACTTCTTCACTCCGCACCAATATGGCTTTTTTGTCTAAAAATTTTGTCTCACAACTTATGGGGGTGTTTCAGGATTGGAAAAGCGTTTTGGACCATGGACGAAATGTTGGTGTTATTTTATATACGGACTTCATGAAGGCCTTTGATAAGGCAACTTATGGCTGTGGTATACAAAGCAGTGTTCTTACTTGGATTACTAATTTTTACCTGACCGTAAGCAAATAGTTACTGTTGACCGCTCATACTCAGATTGGGCTCCTGTTACCAGCGTTATACCACAGGGTAGTGTCCTTGGACCAATATTACTTCTCATATACATCAATGACCTTCCTGATGTTGTTTCTAAGTTTGGTGTAAATATCTTCGTCGTGGTTATACAGTCATGGCATATCAGTTTCTGGGCCAATATACCATGACTGTATAACTACAGAAAAATCTACCAATAGCCAGCTTTTTGCAGTATTAGTTACCACCTTTTTCCTGAAGGATAAAATGGCCTATGGCCAACAGCATCGAACCTGATAAATTTAGTCACGCCAAACCACCTTCTTCCTAGCCATACACCTAAAGGCAAAATAATGGATACGCACTCGCCTGTGGCCCGTGAGATCTTCCCGATGTGGGCCACCAGCGAAAATAATTAAAAGGAGGGTTTAAGCAAATATTCACTTTTTGTGTGTGAAAGAGGAACTACATCAATGAATTTTGGCGAAACTTTCATTCAAATCGGACTTTTATTACTCGAGATATCAGCAAAAGAAGTTACAACATTTGTGACCCAAAAGGCAAGTGGAAGTTATATTAGTAGGCAGCTCCCTGATATCACTTCCTCACATTGATAAGGAATGCTTTGTTTCCTTTATTTATTCAGTCTGTTGTGTTGACCTTTCAATTAATAGGGATAGGACCTCCCCATGGGGAATGAGAAGTTTGTAATTTTCCCATGCCTCTCATGCAATCACATTGCGATAACATTCGATTGTTGAGGAGAAAATTGATGATAAAATTTAAAGAAAAACAAAAGACTGCTCATTAAAGTGAGGGTATGACATCATAAGTGCTTGCTTCAAGTTCACTTTGTGTTGAAAATGTGACAACTTTATCTGCTGATATCTTGAGGACCACACATCAGATTTCAATGGAAATTTCACCAGATTGCTTAGAATAAGTACCCCTCTAATATATCAAAGCTAAATTTGAGCTTAGACCCTTCTTTTAATTAAGGCTCACATATACGTTTTACCGTAGGACTTTTTAGAATATCATCTACACTACACAGCGGGTATTGCAAAGACGTAGATACCGTGTGGAGTTGTATAGAAACTGCAAAGGACAAGGTAAAGCTATGTGACGACGGATTAATTGCATAAAAATTGCTTCCCAAATTCTGCCGGTCTCGAACCCGGTCTCGGGAAACTTAAAGCCGAGTCATGAGTCCGGACTGTAAAAGACCAAGTCCGGTCCGAATCCGAGCCCTTAGAATCATGACTCGAGACCGGTCTACCCAGGGGTGGATCTAGGGTCTTTTCTGAGGGGGGGTCCAACATAAAAAGGGCACATTCATTTTTTTTAAAATTTTGGTTCCCATAAACGTCAGTGATTATACAATTTACGGCATATTGACAAACAAAGGATAAACCAAGAGACATGCAAAAAATGGAATCAAAACCTGGAATCTAAACGGTGAAAATGCAAAGCGCGCGAATCGCGCGAATTTTTTTGGGTAAGCCTACACTTATAAGAATTTGTACTAATTTAAAGCTTATATAGAACAATTGTCCAGACAGTTAGGCCCTGTCGGGCATAACTTTATTGTACTTCCCTCCTCGAGTCACTAGCCGTACCGTACGACAGACACAAGTGAACGTTAACCAGGTTTAACGAAATGCGATACAATTTCCGACATTTACATAAATCCATGTATACATAAATCCATGTATTTCTACTTGAAAAGGTGGAAAGGGTTTGTACTATATTTAGCTATAAGTATAACGGAACTAGACTGAGGAAGAGTGGACAAAGCGTACCGAAAATTTTGGGTTTTATCCCAGAAATTACCCTTATGAAAGCCAAAATAAGTAAATCGACCATGTGTGGCGGCAGAATTTCCCCAACAGGAGGCCAAGCCATGTCAGTAACCCCAATTAGTTCCGACATTCCCTATTTCAAGGGGATGATGAGAAGGGCAAATGGAGGAGCCTCATTATGCTATGCCATTGCAGGTATATTTTGCATCATATCACTTAATACTTCAAGATCCGAGTTGCGCACTGATAGTGTTCTTTGAATCTGGATCGTGGAATTGAAAAGCGCGCGAAGCGGGGGAATATGTTTGATAGGCTAACACCTAAAACATATAACGAAACGAAAAAAGAACTGTCAGACTGTGGGCTTGTAGACCGTATCGGGTGTAACATACATTTGTATCGAAACCACCTGGACTATAAGATGAAATAGCCAAACTTTGCTCCGTAAGTCGCTCACCAACCGACTCTACCGCATGACAAACACACAAGAGAACACCAACTAGGCTTTGCGATATGGGAGGAAAGTTACGAACTTTACATAAACTATGTACTCTGCCAATATGTTACGTGGTAAGGTGGAAAGGACTTGTGCTATCCTGCTTTGCGGAATGGAACTATTGAAGAAAATAGAGTGACTCTACAGCGCGCGTAGCGCGCCGAAAATTTTGGGTTCTTATTAGAGAAATTATCCTCTTGAGGGCAAAAAACAGGTAAGCCGTCGGGTCGACTAGTTGTCGTCGGGGACTGCGTACTTTCGACTAGGACTCCCCGACAAACCTGTAAAACTTCCCCGATAGTTGGCCAGCCTTCCCCGACGGGGGGCATGAACCTTCCCCCACCTGGCGCCACCGCTATCTCGACTGGGGAAGGGGGTTAAATACTGTATGTTGTGTTCCCTATATAGTTGCGGCGCGACTGTCAAAAATGCTCTGTCAGAACAAATGACTGAAGTCGAATGTTTGCTTTTTATTTGCGACAGCAGACCGGTCGTCGGTCCAAAGACGTCAAAAAAATTGAACCGACTAACATTGCGTTATTTGACCTGGTGGTGATTTTATATAGTATTTTTAAAATGAAACAAAAGCCGATTCGTCCATTGCGACTTCTGGTCAACTCTTGGCTGTGGACTTTTAACTAAGATTGGCTTTTTATTCCCATCACTAGGGCAACATTAATAAATGAAGAGAGTAATTCCAGACCATGAATATTATATCGTGTTCATGAGAGGAGGGATACTAGCCGGTAGAGGGAAGGTTTCGTAGACGTAGCGTTTAGGTAGTGTGAACAGATCATTATTTTGTTAGACCAAAAGACTAGCAGTGACCTTTTGGAATCAATATTAAAACTCAGTAGTAATACTTGCATAAAGCGCTAGCTAGTGAGTATGACGTAATATCTGCGCGTTTTACTGTATTACTTTGAAAGCCCAAGCACGCCACACGTGGTTCCAAGCGAAAAGTGATTAGAATGCCTGACTGTCACGCAGGCAGTGAGAATTAGAGTTAGATGGGGTTTGACGGCTCAGTTTCTAACCAACTGGTTTAAATTAAGTCGGGCCGGCCGCGGCCTTTTTTTTGCAGTTGTGGCTCACTGGCATGTTTTTCTCTACTCCATTGCAATCAGTAAGACATACTGTAGTCACATTCTCTGTTAAACGATTGCGCTGTTCGTGTTTCAGGGCGGGCAATATAGGCTACCATAGTCAAATATATTGCTGAAAGTTTCTGCGATACATAGCTAGACTTTTACGGGTGGATTGATCGATATTGGATGGGGGTAACCAAAATCTCCTCGGAACTGGACAACTGTCATTACCTGTCAAACTGTCGTGGTTTTTTTTTTTTTTTTTTTTTTTTTATTTTTTTAGGCTAGTGTGAAAAAAAAAAAATTTGAAAAAGGGCAAATTGGGAAATTTGAGGGGGGTCCGGACGTCGGCGACCCCCCCTCTGGATCCGCCACTGCTACCCGTCTCGAGTACTACAGCACTGCCATTACAGGCCCGTATGCAGCTTTTTCAGTGGGGAGGTTCGATATTACGCTAAGCGGAACAAAAAGTTTACCGCGCGCTGTGCGCGCGTTATATTGCCCTTCTCAGCTGGTATTTGGTATGTCCAAAAACTGAAGCCTTTTTTTTTTGCTTTTGACCCTTTTAGAGGCCTATTATGTGTCCCCGACGGAGTGATGACCTTTTTTTTCGGGCCTTCGGGCCGAACTCATAATGTCCGGGGCGGAACTCCAAGTCGTGCTGGGGATTCGGACGAACCCCTGAACCCCCCGGATACGGGCTTGTATTAACATAATTATCCATCACAAATTAAGAACTGTGCTAACATGATAATTTTCTCTTTATCCCCACATCATGCATGAATAACCATTATTATACTGAAAGAAATAATACTGCCTTCTATTGGTAAAAAACAAAAAACGAAAGAAAAGACTATTGGTGACGTTTCAAAGGGCGTGTTCTAGAATGAAACCACAGAAAAGAGAAAAAAGAAAACAACTATAAAACAAAAGAAACTCCCAAAAGATGTTTTTCAATGGTTTTCGAATATTAGTGACATAAGCAGATTGACGTGCAATACCTTCTATAACTTGGGGGCCATGGCGGGGAGGGATCAGTGGCCATGGACGGGGACTAGGAGAAATTGTGGGATTTGGATATCAGAAACTTGGTTGGGAGTTACTTACTTGTGATGTATCTGAAGATAATAAGTCGAAGCCAGAAGTATTGATGTTTTGCGGGTAAAGATTTTTAGGATTGGTCATGCAGGCTATTTATCAATGCAGGCGAGTACCTGAAACTACTCCGAAGAGGAGTTGCTGTTTAATTTGACCCTGGAAACATGACTTACCGAGAAGCCATAAGACAGCCTTGGAACAGATGAAGAGAGGACTATTTTGAACAACTTAACAAAGTTTAACTTAGGAGAAGCATTTTAGTGCGTTAAGATTTTGGCAGTCAGTAAGGACTATGTTTTGAAAGGTTAGCTACAGAAGCAGGCCCTTAGCCAGACAAGGTTCTGGAGGGGGCGAAAGAAATTTAAGGGGGGGGGTAAATGTGTACAAATGTATTAAGCCAATGGCAAGATTCAAAGTCTCTAGGGGGCGAAACAAAATTTCAGGGGGGCTTGGCCCCCTTGGGCCCCCCATTGACTACGGGCCTGTACAGAGGGGTGGCCGAATCTAAATATGCTGGAACTTTATAATATCTGTAGATAAATACATCCTTACGTGACTTGAAATGAGCTGTATTTCGTGTGCTTTTGATTTTTAATGCAAACTTTAAGGCAAGGTTAGCTGATATTGACATGAAGTACAGCAGTAATGAATTTGAGAGCGTGGTGGCCTATTGGTTAAGGCGTTGGACTTGTGATCTAAGGATTGCCGGTTCAATTCCCACCTGGGTCATTATGTTGTGTCCTTGAGCAAGATGCTTTATCTCGATTGCTTCTCTCCACCCAGGGGTTAAATGGGTACCTGTGAGGTAACTTGTATAGTGATGCGCTGTTTGTGGCTGCTCCTATGGGAAGTCCCCCAGGGGACACGATGAAGTGGCATTACTGTTCAGTGTGCCGGGTACGAACAGCAAGGGATGTGCACTATATAGTGTGGGTTTGACAAGTTACCAATGACCAGGGGTAATGATTGTGAAGCGCTTTGAGATGTTACATATAAAGGCGCTATATAAATCCAAATCATTATTATTATTATTAATTTCCTTTGTAACAATTGTCTTCTTGAAACATGACGTCATCACACTCCAGACCGTGAGCTAGCTGAAACTAGCTGACAGCCAATGGTCGTATCATTTATGTAAGGTTAATGGAAGAATTACCGACAATGTGCAGTTCCCATATCGTCATTTTGCAAAACTAACGAGTAATTTCTGGAATGGTCTTCTTTATAGTCTTTATAATGTAGGAGCTAGGGTATATTTTGAGATTTGTAAAACAGTAACTGTGTTCTAAAATATGAATAAGGGGATCTTAATCTGTTAGTGGCGGGTACAATTCGGCTAATTTGGTCACATAATCCAGCACGTTTCTAGCACTTACGTCAATTAATGTCACGCGTTTGACTCTCCCCACGAGCACCAATTTATGTTGCAGGTATTTATGTTATTTCTGTGGCGTGCTCAAAATGAATTCAATGCATTTTATAGTGGCGGGGTTTTATTTTCTTGTGAACTTCATAGTTATTCCGTAGCCATCGGGGCTATTTCCCCAAATCCCTATCAACATAGTAATGGACGATCTGTGATTACACATCTAGATATAACTTCGAGATACTGTTCAATATCCAAGGTCTGTCAGGGAGCCGTGAGAGATGGGGAAACAACGTTTGTTCTTCCTTTGTATCTAGGTGTTTTGCAGACATTCAAGCTTCGCATTGTCTGTTTCCTGCAATTCCTCTACAACATAGAGGGATTAAGCAGTGAAGACAATTGATCTTGTCGTCTGGTACATCTGCGAGGGAGCTCAAAGGATGGTTTCCCCCATTGGTCTTACATTGCCAGCCGTCAAGGAGAGCAAAACTTTTTTCAACTTGTGCCGCCAGGTACCACGTTTTAAAAAAAGGGTACAGTGTATCTTTTTATTATTTTTTGAACATAGATACATTCTTCGCTATTTCAGGAACACCCCGGAAAACCTTTGGAATGTCATCATCAAATTTTAGACTCCCATTGGTTTTCAAACAGGTATATTCCTTTCTTAATGAAGAAAATAGAATAATAATGTAATTGTGCACCTTAAGAGTGAATGAACAGTCGTTTTGATAAGAAACAGTAAAAACGTTTCACATTTATCGGCTGCGCAGTCATCTTCAAAGCAAGATCTTAACAATGGTCTTTGTTACAGGATTACTGCGCTTTGAAAGAAGAAGATCATCATTAAGAAGTAAAGTCAAGAAAAGTCAAACAATGAAAATAAAGTGGCCTGTCAATCAGATTTTGGTACCTGAAGAGCATTTAATTATTCTCAAGTACATATTTTGTCTGGCAGATGGTCGATGTTTCTCCATCTCTCACAGCTCCCTGGCAACTCCCCGCATCAATCTATATCCTTGGTTTGAACTCAGCTGGTACAGGAAAGATTACCGTAAGTGTTCTCTTATCGATCACGTTAAACCATCTTAGAAAAGTTCGTGATGTTTGGAATCGTTGTTATTACAGTACAGCATCCGCAATTACCCGAAAGGTGACTTGAAACAACTGATTTTTAGATTGCCGCTGTTCAGACACATGGTATCTCTTTCATCATGCAGGAAATAACGTAGTGATCGTCTGTTTCAGTTCAAGCGGGTTGTGAGTTTACTCTGTAACAACACCGTAGCGAGGGTTTATAGACAAGGTCGCTTGCTGGGTTCAGGAGCAAGAATCAAATAAGGAAGGAAGAAGAAACCTTCACAGCGGACTTTATGGAATTTGAAATGCAGGGGAGGCGCCACGGGGGGGGGGGGGCAGGGCAGGCATTTACCCCTTATGGTTTTTCAACCCAAAAAATAAAATCGTCTAAAAAACGTTTTAAGACACATAATTTTGTAGGGGCTGGAGTGAGGTGTATAACCATGGAAGTACTACCTCGGAGGTAGTACTTCCATGGTATTACATAAACACTAATGTCATTATACATAACGTGCAAACAAAAAGAGCACAGGAACCGAGAGTAAAGTTAAAACAATCCAGTAGTATACCTTAACGCCAAGTTATTGTGAGACCTTATACATATGGTGTCACAGAGCAAAAAGTTCTCCCTCTCTTGGAGAAAAGGTGCGTATCATTGCACGTTACACCAAAAAATACAGACAGCTAATTTGTGCATCAGGGGATACGCCTGATCCATGAATCTCTATCTAACCAAAACCCCAACGCTACCCGTAACTCGGAATATATTTTCGTCCAGGGGAATCTTCGATCTTGAGTGAATCTTCGACCAAGTGAACCTTCCGTCTATGGATATTCCCCCCTGTCCGGATTATGTAATGTTTGGCAATCTCAAACATTTACTGTCTCTCCATTCCCAGCAAGTGACCATTTAAAGTTTAGAACATGAACATATATACGTGGGTTATCATGAGTCAATCACTTAACGAACATTTTGGCAATAACAATATAAAGAACATTTAATAAAATGAATTAAACTTTGAAGTAATATTATATGTCTCCTTTATTGCATAAGCGTAGGAAGCGGGGGGGGGGGGGGGGCAGGGAGCTAAAGCCCCCAGTCAAAAATTTGGGGTGTTGAAGTATGCTTCTCCCCCCAACATCCAAGGCCAAAACCCCTTATTTGTCTCTTTGGTAAAAAATTGTAAAAAAAAAAATTGCAGTAATTTTCCTGAACATTTGTCCAAAATGTTGCACCAAATTGCATCTGAGGACCCTCAAATACTCAAAAATTTTCCAAAGGGGAAGGGGACACCCCTCCCCAAGGACGGCGATCCGAAACAAGGTTCAGCCCCCAGTGTCGAATAGCTACCTACGCCTATGCCCTATTGTGCTTTATTTTGGTGTTGTCTCGACTGAGTAATCCATAGAAAACGATTTTTAAATAGTAGGTGCTTGGCCGTACACAACACAATCTTTACTGTATGAAGAAATCTTCAGTCAATCAGAAAAAGAGCAAAGGAAATTAGGGGCGGCGCCACAGGGTTCAGGGGGAGACCGTCTCGTATCATTTGCAAGAACTTTGGGAGAGAGAAGGTAAAGAACAGGAAAAATGAAGAAAAGGAAAAAATGAAAGAGAAGAAGGGAAATCGAAGGAGAAAGAAGAAGAGAAGAGGAGGGGTGGGGTAGGTATCTATTTGATCCATATCATTAGTCCAGGGCTTCCAGGAGGCCCTATACCGGTGTCTGCCAGCCTTTAGTTACCCTTTTATCTGTTTATATAATGCACATATTAATCAACGAAAACATTCGTAAAAGTTCGTGCTTCTGTCGACTCTACGCACGTATTTTTGAGTGAAATCATACCCATACACAACTGCACAAAGGGGTGGACTTCAGGAGGTTTGTTGACTCTTCTCTTAGACAACAAAGACTACTGTCCTCTTTCACAAAACCAAAACTTAAAATTCAATAAATTATTAACACTTTTCAGTCATATATGATCAGCTCAAAAAATACCAAAGACATCACCATTTTGCATCTAAGCAATCTTAAATTGATAAAAATTTCTCAAAGGGGAGGGGACACCCCTCCCCAGAAAAGCATCTTTCCCAAAACAAAAATTAAAATTACTAAATTATAAACTTTCCAGCCATATATGATCAGTTCAAAATATGTACCAAAGACATCATCATTTTGCATCTAAGCAACCTTAAATTCACAAAAATTTTTCCAATGGGGAAGGGGGACCCCTCCCCTTAGACCCCTCCCCCAGGACGGCTATCACCTATCCCATGCTTTGCCCCTCTATCGAAATACCCTGGCGCCGCCCCTGTTGAAATGTATTACCTGGACACTATATTTTGAAATGACGAAAGCAACTTTGTTACAAGGAGAGTATATAATGTAAAAAGGTGCTTTCGCCGAATTATTTGTCCGAAATTTCTCCTAGCATATGACGATCCATTTAACCTTGTGTTTCCAACAGCTTGGAATACTCCAGCAAATCTTGTTCTTCTCGTTGTTTCCTAAAGTTTATAGCCACAACTTAGCAAGGGCATGTGATATGTCACCCAATCATGTTTTGAAATATCAATTTCGCCTGGTCAATGCAAACACCTGCCTTAAATAGCTCATATCATAAAATGAAGACAAGGGAACTTCACAAGAAAGCAAATATCTTAATAGAACAAATAAACTGAGTCGAATCAGGGAGTCGCAACTCCCTGGTCGAATCAACCTAATGGAACCAGCGCTATAACGCCAACATCACCTAACGTACCAACTATAGTACCACTGTCCACTATCGTTTTCCCGACTGTCCCGCATGTAAGAAACAGTGTCCCGATATAAATGTTTAAACTTAAACAGAAAGTACAATATAACGAATCCTGGTTTTTGTTCTGTGTAGGGGCCATCTGATTTGTTATACTGGTTTGTCCACAATGGATGCACCAGGGTATGTTTATATTGCACTGAGATTTGACCTTACTCTGCAGGGCTTATAATATACTATAATCGTACTACCGGGTGTACTCTGGTTTGTTTTATGCACCACAGCTTCATGAGGTATTAGTCTCCTTAAAACTACTAAAAACCCCTTTCCCCTTCTCTGTTACACCAGTTGCCTCAAGGCCGGACGTTGCCATTGTCCAGATCATGACATGTAATACAGCTTTCTGGAAAGAGATAATTAATTGGCTCGGCGATGGAGATAGCCTCGGCCGTTAGAAAGTGACATATAATCCTACCCCACGAAACTCCAGTTTGGGGGGGGGGTCGGAAATCTACCATTTTTAACGGCGGGGTTCAATACGGCATGGTGGGGGTTTATGCCATGTTTTCTGCATCTCTAATGTAGACTACTCTAATTTTTGAGTGAGTGTAGCATGGATTGTTCATACCATGCTTAGTCTCTAATGTACCCTGGTTTGCATATAAAGCAGTATGGTATAGTTTGTCTATGATATGCCGCGGTTGCCTATATTGCACCATAATTTGCTAGAGATGTGCCGTGGTTTCGTCTACAGCAGGGTTTTTAATTATTTTCGTTGGCTGGCCACATTCTTTACCACAAAAATCTGGCGGGTCACAAGTAGGCTGTTCATTCTCTCCAAGGGGGTGGGGTGGGGTGGGGGTGGGGGTGAGGTGGGGAGGGTCTTGGTTTGAAATGACTAAACGACGCCGCGGGAATACCAACCCTTCATTTCAAAATCGTCGTGTCTATAGCCTGGAGCCCTTCCAATATCCCCAAGCGGGGTCCAGGGCATTCCGTTGGTGGAACAAACGGAGCGAAGCCCCAGAAGCTATCTCTAAGATCACAAGTATCACAATTTGGACCATTATATTTTATAATAGCGAAAAGTCTGTGTCTAGTAACTACAGAGCAGGTTATAATTAGTACAAGATTCAGTGGTGACCGTCTGCCTTGAAAAGAGTGTATAGGGGTGGGGCCCGGGGCGAAATTGTCATGATACTGTTATGAGACGCGAACGGCGTCCCAAGAATCCCGGTCCGAAGCCTTCGTTGAGTCTACGAACAAAGCTCCAAGAAACTTCGATTTGGTTGGGATATTCATCGCCTACATAGACCCTTTTCCAAATAGCAATTACAAAGGATTATGGGATAGAGTTTTGGTATGGGTTGTTTTTGTCAATGGGATTTTACTGTGGCCAAAAGCGACGCACTTCAAAACTCTATTCCATGATCCTTTGAAATTCCTATTTGGAAAAGGGTCTATTGGAAGCTCTTCCAAAAAATACTGTGCATCTACTTCCAGAACATTCGATTCCTTTTTGGAAAGGACTGAGTACCTCGAAATTCTATTTTTAGTGATGATCACCTCTAGATTCTTCTTTACGAGGAACTCTTCTACAATGAATGCATTGTTTACGAGAACATGCTGGAATTTAGTTAGGGAGAAATCGCTGGAATATACTAAGGGAAAAATCTCTGGGACAATTGATGATCAATATAAATGGAAACACTCACAATAATAAGCCAGAGAGAGAGAGAGAGAGAGAGAGAGAGAGAGAGAGAGAGAGAGAGAGAGAGAGAGAGAGAGAGAGAGAGAGAGAGAGAGAGAGAGAGAGAGAGAGAGAGAGATCAGGGAGCTTACAGCTCCCTGCACAGTAAGCTCCCTGCACAGATTAACGACAAGAAAGAGTGGCGTTATTGTTCACTGTATATAGCCTACTGAGAGGTACCACTATATTGTAAAACTCAGAACTCTAACATACCTTTGCCGCAGCAAGCTGTTCCTGCATCTAAACACCTCCCTGATCTTACGAACCTTGAACTGTGTAAAAGCTTGAATTCAGCCACCAACGTCGTGCCTGCCCCCTGCAACCAAACTAGTGAAATTGCACTTGGGGCGCTGGGCATGTTTGCTGGGTTGCAGTACCTTAATTTAATCTTCTACTGACAACAATAAAGATTCTCTACTGACTCAGAAAGGCAAGCGAATTCTTTGTCTTTTTAGGGGCTATTAAGGTATCATACTGCTATCAAACCAGTTGACCTCCATAGCCTCCTTATAATTTTGAAGCCATAGGTACATATCACATTCACCCTACAAAAGGTCTGGTTAAATTTGAACTGAGTCTGATCAGAGGTCACCAATTAGAAATCTGATCAATTATTTGACTAGATTTGGTTCAGAAATGATCAGACTTGGTTCATTTTTAAACCGGATCTAGTCAAATTTTTTACCAGATTTCTGTATGGTGTCCCTCTGATCAGACCTTTTTAAGAGTGTTGAGTCGTGATTAAAGGGAAAATGCAGTCACCCCAACTTGAAGTAGTGTAGTAGTCTGTCCTGTTCCATGATTGGCTCTTGAGAGTCATGTGACAATATTTTTTCTCCTCAAATGTGAAATTTACTAGAAGTAACTGATTGGTTTACCTTGACTATGCAATATTAAAGTCCTAAAATATTATGAAAGATACTTTGAAGAGAAATAAGAAGACAACTGTGGGATTTAGCTGTTGCTTCAAAATAAGTTTGGGGCGACTGCTCTTGCCCTTTAACTATACATTGCAAGGCTGTGACCACTATTCACATGTTACTTGTACAGGTAAAACTACTAGCATTCAGTGCTGCGGAAGTTTTATGAAGCACGTAATCGACGTTGAAGTCGCTATGAATAGTCATGAGCAAAGACTTCGATAACATTAATAATTTATAATTTTCCCCTCGCTATCCTACGAAAAAATCTTGCTTACACCACACTGAGCCAACACGACCCAGTTCACCCACCGTGGTGTCCATACTGGGGTTGTAATGATTACGACATTCTATAACCGTCTCATGATTTCACGACGCTTTCTTATTACTATTCCAAGCAAATGGTGCTACAATCCGGCTGTTGACAGCTGCATGCTGCCAAAATTCACCTAAACTGCGACGCAACTACTCCCGACTCCCCGACGACTATCACACCTGTTTGATATGCCCAATCAGTCGTAACGAGGCACGGACGGTCGGATCGCAGTCGGGTCAGGAACAAAATTCCCGCAAACTGAAACAACAGGACCGAGTGTCAACTGATTTTAGTCGCTTAGAAGTTAGGTTTGTTCTTTAAAACAACATGCTTTGTCTGTAACATACAATGAATGCACGGTCTGCAATAAGCCATGGTTTATCTTAAACGTATCCTGCTTTTCAATTCTGGGTTGTACTAGGATGTATCCGCAATGAATCAAATTCTGTCTATAATATAGCGTGGTTTCTCTGTTTGTATAATGGTTTGTGTATCGAACACCATGGATTGTCACTAATTCTATTGTGGTTTGTCTGCAACGCACTGTGGGTAACCTTAAATGTGCAATGTGTTAACTAAAGGAAGGGTTTCAGCACAAATTTAATTTTTATATTGTGAAAGAGGAAATAAATCTACGCAATTTGGTGAAAGTCCATTCAAACCGGACATGTATTACTCGATATATCAGCAAATGAAGTTACTACATTTGTGACTATAAAGTGAGCTTGAGGAAAGCAGCGGTTAGGCTATATCACTTCCTCACATTGATAAGAAATGGTTTGTTTCCTTTGTATTTTTTCAGTGTGTTGTGTTGACCTTGGAGTTAATAGGGATATGACCTCCCCAAGGGGAATGTGAAGCTTGTAATTTTCCCATGCCTCTCATGCAATCACATTCCGATAACATGGGACTGTGGAAGATAAAAAGTTTAAAGAAACGCAAAAGACAAGTCATTAATGTGAGGCTATGCCGTCATATGTGCTTGCTTCAAGTTCACTTTGTGGTGAATATGTGACAACTGAAATTGCTGATATTTTTAGAACTACATATCGGATTTCAATCGAAATTACACCAGATTGCTTAAAGCCAGGTGCTCACTGCACGACTTTTTTCCACGATTTCTCACGATTCCAAACGATTCTTCACGACATGGAAATCGCGAACATTGAAGAAGAATTGTACGATTTTCTGCGATATGCTGCGACTCACGACTTTTCACGATGTAGGGGTGCACACTACACGATTTTTTTTGAGAGAGAGTTATTGACGACACCATGGCGGTTTGAGAGAACCAGGTAAACTGCATAGCTGGGGCATTTTCCGGCTTGAGTGCTTATTCACAATGCATGTTATCACTGCTCCTGGGATAGAAACTCATCATGACGCCCTTATCAACTGCTGCTGACGTGCGGATAATGATTGATCGATAGCAGGGGCAGCGAAATGCTGATGCAAATAACCCTACTTCAGGCGCGAGTCCAGACATTTTGGAAAGGGGGGGGCTGAAAGCCCCCTTGAATATTCTCCTAGATTAACATTATGCTAATTTTTGCGTATTTGTTATTGCTGATGTGGCGAAAAAGGGGGACAGAGGCCGTGAAAAGCCCCATCCCCCTTGGATCGGCGCCTGTTCTTTGCGTAGGCGCAGGGGAATTAGGAAGAGAGGCAACGTCGATGTTGGTGGCTCGCCAAGTTTTAGGCCACAATGAAAGCGTGAGGAGTGAACTCGCCGAAGAAGACAAGTATATGGCTTTCCAACGAAAAGGTGTGTCCTGAACAGTTAAGGGAGCAGATTGGAAAAGTTTGACGACTGATCCAGCGGCAGCGAAATTCTAATGCAAACAGGCTAACCCTACTTTGCGTAGGCGCAGAGGAATGAGGAAGAGAGGCAACGTCGAAGGTGGTTTCCCGGCAATGGCTCGCCAAGTTTTAGGCCACAAGAAAAGCTTGAGAAGTGAACTCACTGAAGAAGATATCCCAGAGTATATGGCTTTCCAACTAAAAGGTGTGTCCTGAACAGTTCAGGGAGGCGCTTGGAAACTTTCGACGACTGATCCATTTGTGGCATTCGATTTTACTAGCAGTACGGTTAACTCTAACATTGATATACCTTTCAACTGGTACCTTAATATGAGCACATTGTCAAGTTATGACGAGAATCAGACGCCATTGTATCAAACGATTCAATAACATGTTAAACTATGAGATCACATGTATTTCATTTGGGTAATTACTATTTTGTTCAAAACACCGGCCTACTCAGGCAGGCCAGTACACATGAAAGATTTTGCAAGGCGCATGGGGAGTCTACGAACACTAAGCTAATTGACCCGATATTTGCCACAAACGGAATGCGAGCTTCCCCGGCCCCCTGCCTTCACAGGACTGGTCCTACGCTTATGGGGGGCTGGAGTGCGAGGGGGTGAGGATGAATTCATGGAATCCCCTCTTCGAAAAAACCTTATCTGAAATGTCTAAGTGTTGCGCTAATGGTAAGGACAAATGACTGCGGGGGCCCCACCCTCCCGCCCACATACAATTATATGTGAAAAAAAAAAACAGTAAACACCAAATGGCAACATCTGGATGATTCTAAGGGAGGCACATCCTCCTCAGACGCCCCGCCCGTCGTGCAAGTACGGTAAGTTTGCTGCGCTGACGCACCCAACTCGTTTCCTTCGATTCGCTCTGCTCCTCTTCCAGAAAAATCTTGTGTACGCCCCTGGCTCAACAGATAGTATTCACTTTGATCCTCTCAACCGTAATCATCTAATTAATACAGAAAAACGGTTTTCAAAATATCAACTTTTTATCTACAATATAAATCATCAGGTCTGTAAAACTGCAAGACACACGGATATAAATATAACAACTTTGATAAACAGTAAAAATGTTACAGTACGTGAAACTTTCTTTTTCCAGGCCAAACATATGCAAATACAATGTTCAGCTTTCTGGTCAGCAATAACTCTATGTCAATCGCATTGTACCAGAGACATGTCAGGTTTTATAGGCTGTATTAGTCAGTGGCGCCTTAGAGGGGCATGTGGGAGGCATGTGCCCCAATCAATTTCTGCAAATTTTCGACAATTTTTTTTTGTATAAATGAGGACAAAAGGCGTTTGAGCCATAGATTTATTGTGGGGATGGGTTGAGGTGTGTTTTTGTCTGAGTGATGGATCTACTTTAATCAATTTCTGTCACAAGTTGTTCTGAAACTTTCAAAATTCTCATAAATCTTTCGCAAACTCAAAATCTAAGCACGAGCTTCCAGCAGCAACTCATCGCTGAACTTACTATCAATACCGTCTCAGACGTATTTGCACTATAAATCGGTGAGGGCGTTTAGGTCGATTGTTCGTTTCAGTAGGAGTGATATACATAAGAGCACAACATTGCAAGAATGCGAAACAGCTGAATTCAAGAGAAGACATATTTCTTGAAAATGGAAAGCTATTACGAATTACGTACAAGGCAAAATAATCGCCGTCTAATAAGCATGTAAAGTTTGTTAGGGAAATGAGAGTTTCCCGGTGCATATCTGCATAGGGTTTTGTCATGGAAAAGCTTTCTAATGCAAAATTTCATGCCGCTAGAATTCAGTAGGCTCGTTTAACCAAAGTTCCCCGGGAAAAGTATAGACATATTAAGTCGCCTGATGGCTAAATCCTCCTACTGAATTCTAGCCTCATGTCAGCATGTTTCGCGCGCATTCGTCACGGTTCACCCTCCGCATCGGCTTTCTAGGGCAATAATTTCGTATCAGTTCGCTATTCCGAAAACCAGAGGTACATATCCAACCTATTTAGGCCCGCAACAAGGGAGGACCCTAGAGAAATCTTATAATACTAGAAGCCTTTACAGTAACATTTGTAGGGTTGTAGGGTGATGTGAAAGATTGGCAGTATGTATTTGTCTTCATGCATTTTTGTAGAACGGGTGCCATGCAAGGGCCAAAATATCACCTACTAATGAGAATTTTTAAAGATCAAGTGTTACAGCTAAGCTTATCACCCAGTAGTGGTTAAAAAGGTTCATATTTCCACTTTATTGGCGGTTAAAAAATCCCTCCCACAATAATTACACGAAAAATTGAAGAAAAAGCCAAATTTTCCCGAAGATACCCAAAAGGGGTAGGATCTGTAACGATCAGTTCCGAAGAGCTCCGAATTGCCGAACTACTTATGACGTCATAAGTGGAGTTGTGGACGGTTGCTTCTCACGGACAGTACACAGCAGTACAACGCCACGGATTTGTTATTATAAGAAGTCCATGTACAATGCATTAAACAGTGTACTTTTTACGCTCTTGGAAACGGACACGAACGAAACACAAAGGACGAAACAAAAACCGGAACGGCATTAAACGGAGTGAGAGTAGCCAGTTTTTCAGTGTTTTAATCCACTTAATGGCTTCAGAATCCCACGTTTTCATAGACAGGTTCTTCATATCTATGAGAACGTGAATACTCAGTGTTCACATGCAATAGGCAGAAAAAATAACAAACTGTCGTAAGAAGGCGTAAAATATTGCTAGAATTATTAGTGGTTAAATTACGACTTGTTGGAGAGTGGAAAACAAACAATATAGCATAGCAAGATATCTCTACTAATCACAAGTTTGCTTTCAAACTTGTCACACACATTTTCACTGGTGTGTATTTCTTAAACATATACTTTTCTCAAATTGTCTTAGTCAAAAATTCCCACATGTTTAGTGAAAAAAAAAGATTTATGATAAAATACCTAGGACATATATTTTCTGAAGCAAAAAGAGTTAATCACCTCAATGAAATTATGTTTTGAAAATTTTCCTAATTGGGCCCATCTGGGCCAAACATATTGAGCTAGCCCAGCTTTAGCCAGGCTAGAGCCCATTAAAACAAAATAAACTTCGAAGATGAACTTCATTTTAAATACGCATGCCTACCTTAAACCTAAAAGCGCCAATACTACGAAAAGTTAACAAAAGGAATTTTAAAAGAGTGAAATAGCATTCATACATGAATGTGTTTCCCCAGCTGGCCCCAACCGGGTCCTGTTTGGGCTCCTCTGGTTTGGGAAACCCATCAATATCCCAGCTCTAGCCCAATTACAAAACTTGGATTATTTTGTCTTGCTATTTTATTTTCAAGAAAACTTTCAACGTTGTCTGAAACTG
The DNA here is from genome assembly GCA_029531755.1 of Holothuria leucospilota. NCBI lineage: Eukaryota > Metazoa > Echinodermata > Holothuroidea > Aspidochirotida > Holothuriidae > Holothuria > Holothuria leucospilota. The sequence continues at coordinate 36,762,677 of CM055980.1, read as the reverse complement.
CAAAAAAATTCAATTGAGGGCATTTAATTCCAAACGTGCCCAGTTGGGCACCAACTGGGCTACTGCCAGGCCCCAAAATGTGGGGAAGCCCAGCAAAAACCCGGAAAAAACTGAAAACAATTTCGGACAAAAGATTACAGAAATAACGAAAAAATCTTTTTCCACATTCTCATCGTGCCATTAGCAAGTCTGGCTTGTTCAAAACACCAATATCCCAATTACATCCGTCAGCCCACCTAAGCCCAGCTTTCCCATCTAAAACCCAGCTGGGGCCCAGCTGGGCATGTTGGCTGGGTAGTTGGGGTGATACATCAGCTCCTATAAATTGAAAAGAACAGTACCATGTTCGTGTTTGAAAAGACGGAGGCTGTTTGGTGAAGCACAAAACTAAACATTACACCGAAACTACATGTGAATTTAATGATTATTTATTCATGATGAAATATCTTGCCCGGGTGTAGTTCAATGATGACACTTACATAAGAACGAAGCACAAATGTCAAATTTTATGAAATGACAGAGCAATTGTTTTATCAATACTTAGTACAAGCTCAACACACGCCCATCACTGGAAATTTCAAGACCGGTTATACTGTACATGAAGCGACACGTATATTACTACATGTTAGAGTTTTGCATTACATTGTACTCAATTGCCTCTTTTCTCCCAACAGGTTTCTCAAATAGATTTGCAAAAAGACTGAAGCTGTAGAATAAGGTAATGACGTAATTTGCAAAACCATGAATGTGATAATTCGAGGATATTTTCTCATTTCAAATACCTGCATACCACTCTCTGTTTGGAGCCTCCCCTAATCAATCCTACATAACTGCTCTTCTACAATATTTTACTTCTCTTCAATAATTTGGAATCTCAAATTGTTTTACATCCCTAAAATTATCCAAGATTGCCATGTTGTAACCAATAACTTAACAAAATCATGCTTCCTCACGCACAGGTCTTAAGCCAAACGGACTTTATTTACATTCTCATAACGAAAAAGAAATATGTTAAAGCTCCTAAAATGGAACCACATAGGTCGAATGTATTCCTCGGAATGTTTGAAACCATCTAAACATCTTCCTTTATATACATATAAATTAAAATAAATACTTTACATATGTAAGCACAGCTACTTTGGATAACATACAAGTTACACAACTTTGACAAAATATCACGAATAGCCCCAACACACACTTTTCTCAAGCAAAGTCTTATGAATCAATTCTAGTTATATACATATACTCAATTCAAAAGGCCGTACAGCCAAGACTGGATTAATCGACTCTACCATTTAGGTATTGTCATTACGATAAAACAAATCAGCAACGGGCTTAAAACAGGAAAATAAGGAGGATCCAGTTTAGTCCTAATTTCGTTTGTTGTGAAATGAGCTATTTCAGTCAGCTATAGTGGGCATGCTGTTTAGAACACTGTCCACAATCTCTCGTCCCAACCTTTAACCTCCGTGATTTTTTTAATCCCGGAGCTGAATGAATACAGAACTCATTGACGTCACACCTACTTTGTTCTTTGAGAAAAATTTCACAAATGATTACTAAATACTTAAGAATCACCGATACTTAAAAAAGGGAAGAAACAACTGCTTCAGGGGAACAAATCCTGCCTAGCAGATTCTAGCGAATTTTCCAATTATAATGGAATACTTTTGACACGTGCAGTTAACAAGGGATGATCAACTCTAAAATCTGCAGTTTAGTGTCATGAAGAGACCGAATAAAGGTGCGCCCTCTAAATGTCCCGTTAAGCAATGCAAAACAGTCTCACAGCTATAGTTAAAAAAGATTCGGGTGTCTTGAGATATTATCTAGAAATTTTGACTTTTAGTGTAATCATGTAGGTCCTTTGCCAAATAAGAGTCAAGTCGGACTCATATCTGTTGACAATCCAATTTGATCAAATTGCTGGTGTTCAACTTTTGTATCTTGTTATAGTGATTTAGGTGATTTGTTAAGGGTAATCTCTCTTTAAAGTATTGCAAACGTTCTGGGAAAATAAGTTAAACGCAAATATATAGTGAATACTTAATGCTGTTCTCAATATGATTAATTATGTCACTTTAGCCACTAGAATTTAGTTTTTGTTTCGTTTCCCCTTCCATGAAGCAATTCGTGCCTCCTGCTCTTCACAAGTGTAACAACACTGTTGCTGATAGCCTGGCATTCGGCAAAATCGCTGGTAAAATTTAGCCTTACAGACGGCACCTGCTGCTGGCTTGCAAACACCTGTAAGGTGATAGAAAGAAAAAGACACAAGATTATATTGGGTGTATACATTTTCATCTGGCAACTATAAGTGGTACTTTTGTCATTTACAATACTGTGCAGAGTAAGTTATTTCACGCGAGATTTTTCAAATATTCATCTCGACAACCCTGGTACTATCATCATCCCATCCTTATATTATTTCCCTTGAAAGCATATATATATTTGGTGATGGTAAACCACGAAGTATGCATAAAAATAACAATTCTTTAACATACTACTACTGTGAATATGACTCCAATTTTTAGGATACCGGGGTTCACTAATTCAATTAGGGTAGCTGCTTTCATCCTTTATGTATTGGGGTGAAACATATACCAACCTACACCCTACCTTATAATGATCAGGTTATATAAAAAATTTCTTTTTTTTTCACAAGACATTCTACTTCTACAGACCTGTTGCAACTGGTATTTTTCTTAATCCGGGCATGGGGGAGGTGGTGTTTGGAACGCACCAGCACAGCGAAGGCGCTACGGGAGCGCCAATAGTTCCCATCCAACTGTTTGGGACTTTAGGCTTCCTGGTGGGATCCCGGGGCAACGCACGGGGGTATTAACAAACTTACGTGCATTAGAAAGCAACGCTTAAATATGTTTATTAGACACTGGATGCGCAACATCAGTGTGACCATATTTTGAATGTCATATCACTTTCCCACTTACGCGGTTCAGAGCTTTAAAGAGAAAAGGAGTCACCACGATCATTGCTAGGAGAATAGTTTCACTTACAGTGGAGTTAACTAATATTTATTCCGTGGAACGAGATCACTGTGGCTACTTCCAAAAAGTGAATATTCCCCTCGAAACATTTAAGAATGTTTCTCCCAAGCAAGATGGTTGGGCAGTTTAATTTAAATTGGTGTATACTGATCTCGTTGTGTTTTGGTGTAACTCATTACTGTAAAATTTTAAACATGTACTATCTGTTTTATGTTTCAACCCAATAAAAGACTACTAGCTGTTGGTATTTTCTGGGGTCATACTACTCAAAAGGGTGCTATGCCAGAACACCCCCTCACACCCCTTAAAAAACTATAGGTCATCGATTCAATAATGAATTTGTGTTCCGGAACATACATAATCAGTTCGGAACTTTGTCAATGAAATATATTAACAGCTAATTCATCTCACCAGTTGGAGCCCTACCCCGGGACTGCACCCCTACCAAAGCAGATAAGACGAGGTTCCGCCGATTTATTTACTTTTACACGTACATGGAGAAGAATGTTGCTTACCTGTATCAGGGCACTCTTCCATTTGACAGCTCTTAGACTTTTCCGGTTTGGAACTTAGACAGCGATACTCTAAGTCGGTGTTTTGCGGTGTATCGCAAGTCACAGATCTCGTCCGTTTTCCACTGCCACATGTCACTGAGCACTGAAGAAGAGCGAAAGGTAACCTTTAAGTTTACAAACCTATATACCTTATCTGAATGAAGATCTTTTAAATTTTTTACCTCGAAGGGGTAGTGTATCAATGTCCCCGGCGGAGTTGGATCACATATTCCTGATTCCACCTGGGTAGTCTAATATCACCTCCCTGATTCCACAAGCCCCACCACGCAATTTGGAACCACTGACCTTACGGCCAGCTGTGCGGTCTTTTATGCACACTACACATAGAAATTAAAGTAAGGAAGAATGACGTCTGCCGATCTGGACTGAAGCCATTGTTTTGGCTAGGCTGTACGGCAACAGAGCACCGGGGCCTAATACAAATATCACGTCATTTCTTTTGCCCCAAGTTTTGGCAAAGAAACTACAAGTTTTCAAGTTAGGAGTATAAAACAAAATACTTAAGGCACCATGATTTATTCCTGTTGTGAAAATTACTCCTTTCGAAAAACGGATAAAATAAGGTATAACTTCTGCAGCAGAATGCACACTGAACGTACGGACACACCAATCGACCGGTCTTTTGTGGTACAGCGAAAGCGCCCTTACAATTTTCGTGGCTTCACCGGTTAAACGTTGTCTCAGCGTTCTCCTTTACTTTTATTTCTATGACACTGCATAAGCAACGACCAGCGTTTTTTGAAGAATAATTAGAGAAATATCAATATATTGGAATAACATTCCTCGTTTTTTCATTTTCTGCGAAACATGAACCTTTTCTGTTGGTACGGATATATGCGTCGATATTAGAACAAATGTTTTTCATTTCATTAAATGGAATTCTTTTTGCCAATCGTATTTCGATCTATGAAGAAAATAAGAGCCTCGTCAATTTGTCTCATATGCAAGTACTCCTTATCAGCGTAAACTCAGTTTTTCAAAGTGTTTTGAGTAATTCGAATCTCTACGCCAGGGGTGGGGAACCTCCGGCCCGCGGGCCATGTACTGTACCTTTTGATCAGGCACGCGGGGCAATTTATAAATGTCTTTTCAGAAGCATATTAAATATACTTTTTTATGTTTCACCGACCATATTCCTTGCTAACAATTTTTCGGATAGTTAAGGTGTGAATATACCTCGTAATACCACTTCAAGTACAGTACCAAGGAATTGGACAGCGTTCTGGTAGTATAGGCCTACTACGACCGACAGTATATACAAAGTATGCACTGACTATCTTGTCTTTACGCTCAAAGTAGATGCAGAGTCTTAGTACCACAAAGGTGTACTTTCCGCTTTGAACAACATTAGTGGACTGAAACATCTATCCCTAGTAGGAAAATCGATTTTTGTTGGAACTTTGCTAGTTCCGGTGGATCCCAGGACACTGAATCCCTCGCCGCACCTCGTAAATGAGTTGAAAATAAAGAAGCTGAAATGTTTTTAATGTAAAGGAAGAAATAACAGTATAAAATTTCTTAAGGAAAGCTATTTTTTCGACGCGCTTCGCGCGCACTTTTCACAATGTTTTGTTCAACAGTAGAAAGTTGTGAGACAAGGCACATTTTTCGCTAATGTTTTCGCAAAGGCGACTGGGCCCACGCACTCACTATACGAGATGGACTCTGCGTTGCCAGGTGCCGCTGGCCCGCTAGTGGTTTTATGGCTATCAAAACGACCAGTCATAGGAAAAAAGTTCCCCACCCCTGTTCTACGCAGTGGTACCTTAATAAATTTCACAATAAAACTATGATACAAAAACATATCTTCTATACATGTTTGTATTTAGCTAGTACCAACTCTTTCAAGTTGTGATGCATTTCGAGCCCCAAACTTCTTCATTGAGGTGGATTTATAAAACAGGGGTATGAGTGAATCAGTATCTTGTGGTACATATAATTATAAGAGACTGTGTACAGTTGACGCTCTACTTATTTTTCAATTCCCATTTATCCAAGATCTTAGCCACTTCGCAAATTTCTGGTTCTTAATTTTACTTATACTCTCAATATAGTTTGGTAGAAATGTGGGCAACATATTCTCACCTCTGACCATGGCCCGGTGACCCAGTCTGCCGAGCAGGCTCTAGAGAGACATTCAGTTTTCTTGGCAGGTTTGAGATCAGGGTGACATAAATTGTTACCGACTGGATCGCTGACCACAGCCAGCCGCCCACTCTTATCGTACTGAACTTCTCGACAGGTTACGGTCCTCGATTTAACTCCTACACCTCCACACGTTAGAGAACAAGGAGACCAATCACCAGCGTGCCATTCATAGCTGCAAATAAGAAGAGTTACATTGCTGTCATGGCATTTGCAATGTTATGGAGTAAACAAACTTTGCTTTTTCTTCAACGTCGCTTGTAAATTAATGTTTTCGGATATCTCGGGTAAAGTCACTGGGATGTTGCTAGCTGCACTGGTACGTTCAATCGGCCATTCCAACGAAGCAACCAAATATGATTTGAAGGTTAGTACTCTAGTAGGCTACGTCACTGTCACTCATTCTTTCCACCCTGCCCCACCCCACCCATATACCTGTCAAAGCAAGCTTATAGACCTTATGCATTGACGTCATGCGACGTCATTTTGGAGGCAAAACAATGAAACACATGGCATTCACGCAGTAGACTTCTCTCGCGCGTGTAGTAGACTTACACGCTTATGCGACTGGTTGACAAATGAGCTATCTGCATTTGTTGGTGTAACTTGCAATGATACGCGCTTGCTTCCAAACGAGGGGAGCACTTTCTGTTCTGTGACGTCATATGCATTAGGTCCAGAGAAATCCTAAGCTTTAGCTAGAAGGAGCGCGTCAATGGAAAAACGCCCATCAAATTATGCGCTGCAGAAGGTTCACGTGCCGCGGGAATGTAGTTGTATGGGAGGTGTAGTATTTTTATGCAACCAGTATGTGAGTGCGCGTACGGAGCGTTGTTTCTCTTTAGTGTATGGAACATTGCGCCACGTTGTTGCAAATGAACGCTGGTCAAGCCTGACGGCAGACCTAACTGACAAAGGCAATGTGCCTACAGTAACGTAGTTTATGATTTTACAGAGAAGTTCTCTCTACTAACTGCAAACCGTACCCAAAACATATGAAGAAGATTGCAGCCCAACCAGTGTTGTACACAAAACTGTAGTGGCGATACAAACACCTCTGTGTTTGTTCAGTACTGTGCATGTAAAGGTGGGATGATAGGTCAGTAGGGGTGGGTGTTATCAATCACTAGGTCCTACTAGATATCTTAAATTAACAAACATTTTGCAAAGGGAATGGGGACCCCTCCTTCTTTGACGCATTCCCCAGGACGGCACCTTTATTAGTGACAAACAAAGGATACAAACGCAGGGCGCATAAAAAAGGTACAAATTAAGCGTCGTCACTCAGTTGGAAAAAAACATGGCCGGTCGGAAAAAATTAGAATACGCTAAATTATGGTATGTCAGCTCCAAAAATATCCCAAAGGTAGCACCATTGTGCACCTGAGCAACCTTTATTAACAAAACTTTCTACAAAGGGGACACCCCCTCCCCTTAGACCCTTTCCCAGGACGGCACCTTTATGTGACTCGTGACAAAGGAAGAATCCCCACTGTGTATACGAACGCAGGGGTACATGAATAAAGCTGGAAGTTACACAGACTTGGGGGATTAACTGAAGTGGCATTGTATCATCTGTTGTGTCCCCGCCCGAATCACCAAAACCTGGCGGCGCCACTACTCTCCCGGATACACCAACACTCAGCGATACAAAAACTGGGGTTCAGGAAGTCCAGGACGAAATGTCCAAATCAGGAAGATCCCGACTGGGAAACTGGCTTTGGCTTTTTTGTTCCAGATCACCATTTTTATTGGAAGATATTTACTGACTTCTGAATATTGCATTATGATTTGAAATGGCTACGAAGCAACTCTCGAAATGTCATCATACAGGCGTTGCGACACAATTCGACGCTCAGTTGTAATTCGACTTTGTGGTCGCCGTCTGGTAGTAGCCTACGCAGTTTAGACTGCTGAGCGTGGATAATACCAAAGATATTACCAGCATAGATTCCAAACTTAAAATGGCGCGTTGACTCCCCATGGAGGCCAATATTTCGGGGCGGAAGTGCTGATCACTGCTCAGTCGTTTTGAAAACAAGCAGGCAAATGAATGCCTTACAAAAGTTTTAATACTTGTTATTTCGGAATGTTGTTGACTGAAGAAGTAATACGCCTCAATAAATTCCACTTAAACAAGAATAACTTATTTCTTCAACGCGACATTCCACATATTTACACTTGAACATGAACGCACAATGACTGGTTTTGCAAGTTCATGGACATTCATTGGTCAGTTTCTATGGTATCTTCAAGTGACGCACTTTTATATGCGCTTTTAATTACTTACGCGCTCACAACGGGAAAGCAACTAACGCGTTTGTTTCCAAAGCGCGCAGAACTGTGCGTGAAGTATTCCGGATAATACACAGAGAAATATATTCTGCGCGTATAATACGCGTTGTAAAAGTGCACCCGCGCTAACCTCTTTGAACAGTGGATTTTCTGTACCGCGTTCTTATCTTTGTACGCAGATCGCGGAATAGAAGGACGCGCATGTCAAATTTACACTTCCGCCCCGATATACGCGTCTCCATGAGGAGTCACTGAGCGTAACAGTGTAGGTATGGGAGTTTGGAATCTATGCTTATAGAGCTTATGCACCTACGTCACGTTTCTCTATTTTTCCATCCAAGCGTACATTGTGCAACAATTGTTACTAAGGTGCTATCGTGAGCGCGTATCTTTAACACACCTACTACGTATGGCAGTTCCATCCAGTAAGCCAAATTGAAACGCGCTCACGTCACGTGCATAAGCTCTATAATATCTTTGGGTAATACTCACTTGAAAACTACGCGTTACGCATTCAGGAGAATAGACATGGTTACGCAAGCAGCTCTGTGGGTGTATAAGACTAATACTTGAACCATACAATTACATTCCCGTGGAACATGACTCTTCAGCGCGCTGCATTTTGTTATTGTGGGACGCGCCTTCCAGCTAAAGCTTAGGATTTCTCTGATTAGGTCTATTAAACTTTTAAAACATTTTCTGCGTATGTGAGCAGACGGAGTTTGACTTAACCTTTTAAATAAAGAATGCAAGCGAATGATTTCACGAAGACGGAAAAATAACTATTTGGAAAACAAATGTAAAACTTGTTAAAAATGGGATTTTCAATATTTACTTACATATTATCCGTTGCTTGTGAATTTTGTCGAAGTCGACATACACCTTGTATACACCACTAAGGAGAAAACAATCAAGAAGCAATGGTTGAATAATTTTGTTCCAGAGGAATTCGCTTTAAGACTGCGGTTGGCTGACTTAGCTTTAGAACTTCCCCCTAATTTTAGAGGGCGTAGTGATATTGCAAATGAATTGGATTCCAGCTCAAAGTAAGAATCTTTACAGAGAGAAGACAGGATCTGTTTTCAGGTGAAAAGAAAGACTAACGATTCATACATAACCAATTATCCAGGCTAGTATGTTTACCGCTTTCAACTCTTGCCGACCCAAGAGCCTTTCAATTACACAAAAAGGTGCAAACCGTTAAGAGGGGTATTAAAACTCGCCAAATGTGGCCAGGAAATGTATTCCCTCCGCACGATAGTGTCACGGTTTTATCCAAACCTAGTCACTTTCCCTCCCTCTTGGGAGAAATTGGCTCTAAGACATTTCAAGTCCATTTAAGAAACTTGGTTGAAAATCACTCAATCAGTGAACATAGGTAGCTCTCTTGCTTCTTTGACTATCGCATTTCCTCTTCACAAGAGAATATCCAGGCACGAATCTAAGGGGGGAGGGGCTTTTCCGGCCTCAACCCCCCCTTTTCGCCACATCAACAATAACAAATACGCGAAAATAAGCATAATGTTAACCTAGGAGAATATTCATGCTTTCACCTCCCCCCCCCCCTCCCTTTTCGAAATGTCTGGATCGGCTCCTGATATCCAGGTATCACTACTTCGTAAAATGACTAGGTAAATTAAAAGGCATATCTAAGGATCCGGAAAAGAATCCTTTAAAAGTTCAACAAAACATCCAACGTGGTGATTTCCTTACCTTGTTTTCTCCACACGGAGTCCCTTCCATCGGTCTGGTAGTTCTGCTGATGGATTTACAAGGAACATCGTCTGCATCGGTCTGGCAATACAAAGTTTCACATGGGTCAAGATCCTCACGCTGAAGAAGGATAAACCAAACAGCAATTGAGAAACTTGAAAGAGGGGTTTTCATTTACCGTAGACCTATCCCAGAGTTTTTTCTTATCACATTTATTACTACATGACCATCCTCTTTCGGCCTACTCTCAGCACAGCTTTCCTCGTAGTAATTATTATGTAATTTCGATGTTAAAATCCTTTCCCAAATTATTGAAACATATTCTCTCTCCCTTCTGCACTTTCTTTCAGCTTTGAATCTGGCTTCCTTACATTTGGGTTATATGTATAACAGTTCGAAGATTCTCCTTTTCGGGAGGGTCTACTTTCCCTAATCGAGAGAAAAATTAGTCATAGGCGCCGCCAAATTGCCTGTTTTACCCTCAATTCAATGATTTCTTTGTGGGTGCATTGTCAGAGGCAAATGGGTTTTGGAACCCTCTTGGAAACTCTGTCGGTCTAATGTAATGGAATAAATGTGTATATGGTATGTGTATTGTCATAGCAACAGAAAAGCCACGTCCCTAATCAGTGCCGCTTTTGAAAAAAAACGCAAGTTTTTTGGAGTGATCTTCATACTTACTAAACCTTGTCTTTGTTAGGCTAGTAAGCCTATACATTGTATTGCATTGCATAAACTTTCGCCATTCGGCAGTTAGGGAGAGTTTTGGTTTTTCCCGAACTGGAGAATCCCCCGGACTGCATAAAGACACTAAGTTTAATGCTTACCGGACAAGCTGTAGCTGTTGGTCCATAGTTAAATCGACATTGTTCATCCAGGGTCGAGTACACTCCCGGGTAGGTGGCTTCCTCGTTACTCATAGCAGGAGGGTCCTCAAGACAGTCCAAATTACCACTCCTAAAAAGAAACAAATCTATATAGTTAACTTTTGTCGTGATATCCTTAAAAAAAGTATAAATTCATCATAAATCTGCTCAACCGTCTCCTGTTAATAAACACAGTCGTGTGCAAAGCACTTGGATCACGAAGGTGTAACTCTAGAAATAGCTCTCTGATACAATCAATGGCCACACGTCATTAAGGCCATGTTACCTGTAAAATGTACACCTAACACCAAAGTGTGCAAGACTCAATCATAATTTGAGAATCTAACTATCATCTTCTTGATCTGCCATATTATCCTTTGTTGGAAAATTACTCACCTCAGCTTCCTATAGATTTGTGCCCTGCTGCAAGTAGACCAATAGTAGTTATGGAAATTTGACGTCACAAAAGCGGCCATTACAGCTGACGAATCAGCATCGTCCCTACAAGCTCTGTCCTCGTTGTCATGTTCCACTCCCAGCCTGAAGAAAAAAAATCAAAACTTATCTCAAGACGGAAAATTTTGTAGTATTTAAGCTAGTCGTGTGTTGGTGTACAGATTAAGGCTGTAATGACTAATTGTACCGATACTGTGCAGTAATTCTAAATGGCTCAAAAGAAAGCAACTTATCACACGGATAGATTATAATTTTGGCTGACCATACGTTTTACAAGTGGGGGATTTCCTCCTTCCACATAATTTAATTTTTCGCATTAAACTTTACTTTTTAATTCCTCCTTCTATGCTAATAACTGCTTCAGTTTTTTTTTTTTTTTTATTTATTTTTTTTTATTTTTTACCTTGCTCTAGCTAGTTCATTTCGTTGTTAAAGGAAGGGTCTAAGCTGAAATTAAATTTTTAATATTTTAATTTTATAATAAAAGACTTAAGTTCACGAAAATAAAGAAAAAAAATATTGTTACGAGCAACTTACAAATGTGCTATTTCGTGAGCTGCAACAAATGAGGTACGTAGTCCTTGGCGGTCAAGAACCAAAGCTGCACTTAGACTTGGTCGGCACATTTCCCCAACGTTTGCGTAGCCTAGAGAGAAAGGAGGAACAAAAAAGATTTATTCATAGTTTCCCTTGATGAATTAGGCTTGGCATAAATATGGAATCTTTGTATAACAAAACTTTTAGGGCTTCTTGCAATGACAGAGTTGCTAACGCACCAACAAGTTTGTTCAGTTGCGTGTTTTTCTTTGAATCGTGTCTCAAAAAGCGGTAAAAACCCCAACGCTCTCAGTTTCGTAATAATACATTTTCAGGCTTTGAATACTGTAGTAGCAAACTTATGTAATGTGAACCATGGTAAAAACAACAAAAAATATGGTAGGAAGAACCCGGTTTATTTATTAATTACCCAATTCTCATTCTCATGGCCTGTGCAGTTAAAAGTGATAATGGTTTAAGAACCATCAACAGTTTTACCTCTTCAAAATTTATGGTTATGTTATGTTAATGACACTTGATATAGCACACTACACAACCAAAGTTTTTCTGAGGCGCTTTACAATAAAAATAAATCCACTGCATACTAAATGCTTCGTTACACAGGTGGGTTTTTAACTTAGCCTTAAATATTTCAACACTTGAACTACATTTGATGCCGTCTAGCAGGGCATTCCACAACTTAGGGCCATAGACGGAAAAAGACCTGTCAGCAAATGTGGAATTGCCTGTGAATGGTACAGTAAGCTATATTGACTGCTGGTCACTGGTTGGTAACATACGCTAGATTAATGATGAGTTTTAACTGTACATAATATATGACAGTAAACACAGAAATCGACTTTATCAAGTTCACAGAAACGTTATCCAGTTTTAACTGCACATGGTTTAGTCAAGGAGTTAAATCTATGATATCAACCGTAAGTTGTGTACAGTTAAAACTGATAATGGTTTTTTACTATTATCAGTTTGGTCTAATAAAATTTGAAAAAGAAATAATGTCAAAACTTACCGCTTGCACCAAAATTACTTTTTGTCAAGAAGAGAGACATATCGAAGTGGTCTGGATCATCCTCATCTACTGTGTTCTGAGAGACAGCCCAGTCATTAGCGTTTCTTAGACTTTGCTGAGGATCGGAGCTGATGATATTTCTGGACTATTAAAGGCAACAAAATATAGGTGGGTGGGAAACACTGTTTTTAAGTCTAACTATTACTATTTTCAGTGAATGATCGACTTTTTATTTGAAGAACCTTTCAAGAATTAAAAGCTAAGCTACATCAAATAATGCTCTACCTTTGAAAGGCTTTACCAAGATACACATTCACTCAAAGTAGAGTGATTATGCACTCTAAAAACAAAAGAGTGAAATTCACTGCAAAAAGAGTGTGCTGAGGGATCACTGCTAAGTAAGAGTGAATTTCACCCGAATGGAGTGAAAATTCACTCCAAATATAGGGCAATATTTTATTCCATGTTATGAAGTATCGCTCCATTTGGAGTGAATTTTTACTCCACTCCCGGTGAAATTTACTCTTACTTAGGAGTGGTCCCTCAGCACAAACTCTTTTTGGAGTGAATTTCACTCTTTTGTTTTTAGAGTGTGTGTCTCAAATGAAAAATAAAGTATACACTGAAGAAACTTGAATCATATGAGGTGCAATAAATATATCACTGGTAAAACATTCGTTGTATTAATAGAAAAACTAACGTCCACGCTTCTGTGTTACTTGTGATCCCATAACAGAAAATAAAATTCTGAACTTTTGAAAATAATCGTTGTTGAACATAAAATGTCAAATAGTTGCATGGATTCATCAATATCATTTCTTACCTTGCGATTATTCAATAGTTCAATCCTGGTTATCACAATCTTGATGTTTAGTCCCAAACTATGATGTGCGTAAATCTTGTTGACCTGAAAATAAAAAAGACAAACAAGAAATGATTGTCAATATTGTTTGTGAAAAGGTTTTTACTTCCTCATTGAATGGCTTTCAGTGAGAATTAAAACGCACAGAAGTAATTGTTCTCCTTGCTGTAAAATAAGTCATCCGGGCAGTCTCTACCGAGCAATAAAAGATTTTATCCTTTAATCATCAGATAATACAAAAAGTCAATTCCTTGTCAATTAAAAATTTTCGGATACGATGTTTACAATTTTATATTTAATTTTATACACTTCAATGTAAACCAGACAATCATTGGGAAGCTCGATCTTCTAACTGTGTTAATTTCAAAATGTAAAAATAATTAGCATTGTTCATTATGAGACATGAATAAAGGCAAGTTACTTATTTTAGTTAGTTGTTATTATGTGTTGTTTGCATGTTGATGTTGCTGCATTGTTTTCGTTGTTACTGCTGTTGTGGTCTTCCTCGTTGTAATTTTCTGAAAGTGATCTTAATCCTGTAATTACAGACTGCCATAAAGCCTGACAATATATCACTATCCAGTCGAGTCTCTTACATTTTTCACACCCCAGTGTCGAATCTTTCTCTGAGTTACGTCTCGTTAACTGTACAATATTGACGGTGGGTAACTCTAAAATCCTTGCAAAAAGTTGTTCATTACTTACAAGATTCATCATTGTTGCCATGTACATCGTGGTTGCAGTACCATGGAATTCCTGTAAGCTTGCATCAGCAACCAGCATAGTCTTAACGTAGTGAACCTGATCTGTTGGCAGTAGTCGGCTGGCTCTCTTTACCCGTAGATCCGAATCATCTGTATATCCGAGAAATTCCTCGTCGTTTGTCAAATCGATCGTCTTGAATACTGCAACGGGCAGAAAGGAGACATCAATTTATTAATGCTTCGTCAGTACAGAAGCTTTAAAAATGCTGTTAATATTAGTTCTTGGATTCTTTGGTCATTTTCAAAACAGTCAAAGGGCTGTTTTATTCCAGGGAAAAGTGTCTAAAGCATTTTCCATGTTTAGTCAAATAATTTATCAAATGGTTGTGCACAACCTAATAATCGGACTTATTAATAGTCTAAAGAAATGTTCAGCGACAGATGGGAAAGTCAAACAAAAATGTAATGAGCGTTCGACTCGCAGAGAATGAAACATAGTTGCTCTTCATAGTAACATCACATAACCCAAGCTAGCAAACATTGCGTTACATGAATGGCAGTGTTATAGTAGGGGCCACACCTCCAATGCTGAAGCCAGCTCACCCTAGATCGACATAACGCAAAGTGCAATAGACCTCAGTCAATAACACTTGATCTTAAACCGTACTACAGACATGATGAGACACACCCTCTCATTTGCAATGGTAATGTAATTCCTGCAGAAAAGCTATGCATTTCTGCATTAGATCTTTGTAAAATATGAGTTGTATTATTATAAAAATTTTTACAAATATACATTTTAATTAGTTTTATTAATTTAAATATTTTTTTTATTTTATTAGATATTAGTGTTACAGTTTTTTAATATTCGAAATCGCATCGGCCTCGAAAGGACTTGATTTAATTTTTGAAGTCAATAGAAACAAGGACTGTGCTGCAGAAATCTGCCTCAAGGCCTGCCTTATCTCGATGCCGGTTTTCCTAACTCCAACACTAATGATTGCCTCAAGAAGAGGGCATTAAACTCGATGGGCCCAGCTGTGGTAATAATTATTATTGTTTCATTTCACGAATGGAAGGTAGGGGCCGATTCCAGCGGAGTCCACAAAAATGAGGGTTAGTAAAATATTATATATCTAAGACTACATTGTTATTGGTACATAGTTTAATACACATGAATGGACACACACAGGCAACGTACTTATAGGGTGGGTAAGATAGTGAAATTGAATACTTAAACTGACCTTTTAAACTACATTTTTAAAGGAACTATCCTTTTAACGTATAAAAACCATTTGTTTGCTACGCTACGTTGTCAAATGACCGGACTCGGAATTGGCCCGGAATTACGGACACTGCAATCGAAACTGGCTCGGAATCGAAGGTTACTGAACTTGGACATATAAAAAGGTGGCCTTTGGAATCGGAATTGGCTCGGAATCGCATTAGGTGGACTCGATACAGCCCTACCCCATAACGCATCTCCCTAGAAGTATTATTGATAAAATTTATGAAATATCAATATATTGAGAGTATACTTACGGTCTTCAACATTTTCGTGGTCTTCATGGTCAGTCGTTCTGTATATGATGTGAGTACCCCCGTAAGTTTTATTTGTCACTGAAAAAGGTTCATCAGGATCTACAGGCTCGATGACGTACTCTTCATCCCCAACACTGATTACTCCGCTCTAAAACAAAGAAAATAGAGCAATATATTTTGTTGCTGGCAGAGGCGTAAAGGGGCCATGGAAGGCTTACGGTCCACTACAATCTCTGCGCCCCTACGAGAGCCCTACTGGAACTTTGAAGAGTGAAAAAATTACATAGCTCTTTCTGTTGTAACTAACTGATACGATGCTACCACTCCAACCCAGGTATTTATTCAAGCTCTCATGAAACACACCACCCCCTTCCCCGCCCACCAGCGTGCTCCGGGCCCATGGAAGAATTCCTGGCTAATCTGGTGGGTGTGGTGCTTAGTATGATACACCTGCGTTTGTAAAGTAGAACTAGCCTATGACGAGAGCATTTCACCTTTACAAAAAGGAGAAGGCATTCAACACCATTATCGACCACCGAGACAATTTAATCAGCATTATAGTTTGTTTAATCAAAAATATTTTTGTATTATCACAACCTTACAGGATACTGGAAAATTCATACCTTGAGGAGACCGTACAGTCAAACTCTATACTTAATAAAGTGTAAAGTTTGTGCTTTGAAGCTTCTCAAATTTTCAAAATTTCAACTTCTGTTTTCTTTTTGCTCGCTTGCTTGCCTTGTTTTATGGGAATACTGATGTCATTTGCATGCAACATTGGTGGTTCCAAGGCTACCCCTTGCATATAGCCGGGTGTATATCAAATTATATAATTCCCAAATGAGATTCGTTTGATTTGTTACCATAGCAACCGATCTTAGCAGAATTGATGCATGTCAAGATAAAGGCTGTGCCGACGTTTTAAATCACCCTCTCAAACTTCACCAAATATGTAGCAATTTATCCAGCCATTAGTAATCCATTATCAAAGGGCACAACAATACCGCCACCGAGACTTTGCATTGAATTACCAATTGGGCATAGAAAAATGATTTGTCGAAAACTTTCCTTCGTTTCAAGCAAGTGTATGGTTTACTCATTGTATGACTTTAATAAGTTTATGGTCAAAATTTTATGTAGGAGAGAAGGACGGTAAGATATATAAAGTCCTTGATTTCGATATTGATTAGATGTGGCTTAATGAACAAATTTTGTTAAAAGATGAATCAAACAATTGGCAAGGATCCGATTGGTGTCTCGATTAACCGTATCCTTATCCAGTTTGAATAAGGTTCCCTATCCATACCCATATTCCCAGCTCATTTTGTATACCAGGGAATTGCTGGTATACTGTAGGCTATTAGAGATCGATGCACCCAAGGTACGAAGAACCTTTTATGATGGCGCCATTCTAAATTGATTTGCTTCGTCTTCAATAGAAACTGAAAGAGCACATCAGGCAGCGTGAAGTTTACCAGGGATCTGTTATCCGAATAACAACTCCCTGACTTTACTACCAGGACAAATGCTGGCAACTACAACTTTTTTATGTTAACCCAACCACTGAGTCTCATCTAAACGTTACTACTCCCGTTCATGATTTGTGTGAAAATTTTTGAAAATCATACCCATTCCCCTTGGAATTAATGCACTGACTGGTAAGAGTGTAAACTTGTACGATATAGCTATTTCTACCTGACCTAGCATGAAAGGTGTCCCAGTCTCGCTTGTTTAAGTCTGTGTTGTATGGAGTAAAGCGGTTCAGGGCTAACATCGCCTTGATTCTATAAAACTGAGCCTACCACGGTCAATAACTATTTTCACAGCTAGAAAACCTGGTTGCTTTCTAGGTGCACTATCTTAAATCCTTACATTGGAAATCAATCTAAAAGAGTGAGATTAGGGACAAATCTTAATTTGGACTAAAAGATTAAAACGAATAAGATTTATTCTCAATCTGTTAGGCTGAATATTCCAATCGACATTACTGATTGGTCACTTATTTCCGTCTTTTGAATTAAGAGAGTATACCAGTTAGGATTAAACGTGCTCATGAAAACATGTCATTCACCACACTATATATTAAATTTTAGGACTTCAAAATAAATTGCTTAGGCCTCCCCTTCCCACTTGATAAGTTATGGGTTAAAGCTTTCTACAAAATGAAAATTAATGGATTGAATAGAAGTTGCAGTCGGTCGTTTTGTTATTCCAACTGTGATTGTCCGTATTCTGCGACCTGTAACGAATTAATTGTGAAGGACCCGATTTGTTGTCCCGAAAATATCTGGTTGACTTGAAAACTTCTTTTTTTTTCAAACAGCAAGCAAAAATAGATTATTCCATCGCCCTTAGTAACAGAAAAAGCAATAAAGCGGATTATATTTTATCACAGTTTCATAAGTAAGTGCATGAGCTTACATCAGCAGCCGTCGACATATATATTCTCTTTATTTATTTCAAAGATGTGTTATGTAATAGGTTTCGCCCTCCCGGTATCAGTATTCAGCAAGTAACCTACTTTACAAAGTCTCAGACACACCTTTATAATGCCATGCTAAAAACAAAACTCGGTTTCTCTGTAATCTCTCCCAAAATGTATAATCTAAGACTCACTGAGTGTAAAAACGTAACTAAAGGACAATACTTTGTGTTTGTGTGTGTATGTGTGTGATTTTTTGTTTTTGTTTTTTGTTTTGTTTTGTTTTTATTTCCGTTCGTTTTAATGAAAGCTGATATAAGCAAGTCCAATTTAATCATTTCTTTTTATCCTGTAATGCTTATTTGGAAGACCCGTTTAAAAACTAGCTTGAACATCCTATATACAATTTCCTTATATATGTATAGGATTATATACAAAGCATTGCAAGCGAAGCCAAAGATGATGCATCATCTCTCAGGGTATTCACATGCATGAAAAATAGCTACTTTGAAAAATTCATTTCAAGTTTCAAGGGAAACTTTCAGTTTCGTCAATGTTATCACAAAAACGTCTCCACTGTTAGCAATTGAAAGGAAAACAACACCGTATTTTGATTTATATATCTCGATTTCATTCAAAGCCCTTCCACCAAGAAAGACGTCCATCCACATTCATCTTTATCCTTTTGACGGTTTTGCAGTGATGTCAAAGTTTCGATAAAAGACTGACTGACTTCTACGTCTTAGCACAGCTAAGCAGGTCAAGAAGACGCAGGGTGTGTTGTTAATAATTGGCTTCTGGATTTATTGTTCTTTTCACCATTGCTCTTCCACAGGTAGCATACCACTTATTCAAGGAAATTCTTCGCCGTGGATATTACCCTATACGAATTTAACACAACATGATTTTGTGGGAGGGGGAGGTGCACAGTGTAGACCATATTGCTGAAATAATGTGCTCAATTTGTCATTTGGGCGTGGTAGAAGAGGAATTGAAGTACTCATTATGCAATAACGAAGAAAATGGAAAGTATTTCAGGCACTTTTTTCATTATGTCCTTCCGCGATGCAAAAAAGACTGGAACCACCATCCTGTTATACAAGCTATTTTATCTCAAAATCTCAGCTTTCAGGGTACACAGATTTGAAATCATATCAAAGGTAGCTTGTGTCCGTTGGAAACTTCTACAGAGGTCCAGAGAACGGACCAAGAGTAGTGTTTAAGTCATTGCATGGAGGAATAACCCGTGGTGTGCTTTATCCACAGTTTTATGGCTATCATAAAACTTTGGTCCTACCTGTCTTAAAAATAATTCGTAATGGCACCCTCTGTAAAGTGCAGCGAACAGCAGGGTGATTTGACGCCCAGGCTCAAAGTGTACACAGCAATGAATGAGCTGAACTTAAAGGTTGTGTGACATGAAAATAACATAGTTGGATATTTGATGTAAAAAGCATTAAAAATCCAGAAAATAGCCGCAATTTCCATTACAATCCATCAAATATTGACCATTTTACAGGGAAATTTCTATTTCACACTTGTATCATGATTCAACATGAGCTAAATATGCACATATGTGACATCGAAAGAGGGACATACCATATATGGCACAAGTAAGCCTTTGTTTTTTCAACATTAATTTCAAGGACACTGGTAGCATTGTTATTCCCTGAGGGGTTTATTGAAAAACTTAATTTTGTTTTCTTGAAAAATATTGATATCACTCACCAAACCTGAATCTATATGATCAGTAATTAAGAGAAAATTTATATAGGGTTAACAAAAGAAATCATGACACTGTGCAACACTCCACATCACTATTTTTGCATAGGCAATTAGTTTCTTTAGAAACCATCAAACTTTGAAGACACATATTTTGAGAACGGTAAAAGATATTGAAAAAATTCCAACGGATCTTTGACTGGAGGACTTAATTCTTTAATAGACAAGTGAAACAGCTCTTTTTGATGGCACGTCACACCAGGGAGTTGTTATTCCAAATAACAACTCCCTGGTCACACAACCTTTAACTCGAAGGGGCAGTATTCATACAAAATGAACTTGTTACCAGGGATTGTCTTCCCTCTTTCGAAGCTTTCCGGGCTTTCTTGTAAGGCATTTTAGAAGGAATGGTTGTAAATAATGTAACACTTTGATCAAGGTGGACAATACCTCGCTTTGATTAAGGTATTGAAACTTTCCAACTGCATGCTGTTAGGTGACTATGCGGTAAAATCATCACACCATCTACTAACAAACACTTTTTTGTAACTAACGAAACAAACCACGAGTAACACTCGTTTGCGGTTAATTTATGAATGAGAAGTTGGATTATTGGACTTTGCAGTTGGCTTTATTTATGAGTTCGGAGATCATATTTTACATAGCAAACTCCTATTTAAAGGGAATACAAATCAAACTCGCCTACGCAAAGTTAAAGTGCTTCCTTTGAAAAGTCATTGTGATCGAACCTCCCTTAGAACGATCTTGAATTATCACAAAAGAAAATAAGTTTTGCCACGTATAAAGGCAATAAAAACCTGTTGGAACCCTATAACTTGTACATAATATTGATACTTCTTTACTAGATCACCATGTTTTGGGATTACTCTGTAAAGTCACCACTTCAACTGCAATTTGAACTTTTTCATGTATATGTGACTTTTTTGTTTTTACCAAAGTTTAATTTATTAATTTACTTCAAAGTTCATTCAATTATTTTGTATGACTCATAATCAATTTCAGTTTTCAGTTTCAGTAACTCAGATTACTTCTTCCTTTACGACAATGGTAACCTATTTTATGTAATGTGTCAAATATGAGTACTCCTAACGATTGCTGTGCAATGCATTTTTTAATACAGCATGAGATAAAAAGAACTTACCAGTCCCACACAGCTACTGATCGCAACGGTAGATTCTTTCACGTTGCCCACCTGACCTTGGTAGAAACAATCAGTTGACGGAGTCTCCATTACAATGTCGCCCTCTTCCGTAAATTTCTCTATGACAAAGTTAGGAGCAAATAGGTCCGTCATCTTATCGACATTCAACAACAATTCGTCTCCATCGACAGAATCTACGACGAAGTGATAATTCGTTGAAAAATCTACCTCGTCGGCATTGTCGGCACTTCGACGACGTCGCCTGTTTACGACTTCTTCACCACTGGCCGACAAATCAAAACTTAAAAACTCTCCGTCTGGCGTTGATCGATAAGGCCGTACCAATCGATAATTCGACAACTTAGAAACCAAGTTTTCTGGAAATGAAGAAGCAGAATTAAATATTATGAACCTAAATTTTCTTTATGTTGAAGCCACGGAAACAATTCTCTTCGGCAATTGATTATTCTTATGAACAAGTATCTTATAGGATTAGCATCCGTCAAGAAGATCTCGATAAGCCCTCGTTTCTTCATCTCATTTCACCAATCATCCATTGCCAGTATGCCATGTGGAACATGTAAGATAGTTAGTGTATGATGTCTTTACGTTTTAAAGTGATAGTGTAAGTTGCCCTCACAAGACGATTACCAGCTGCTCTGAGCAGATTCATCGACATTGCACTGAAGTAACAGAGCATTCGACATAAGGAGACGTAGGCAATGATCGAACGGGCTCAAAACTTAATATCATTCAAACACCCCTCATTACCTTCTAATGGTCTTTCCCCCTCAGAAATGGGAACCCTCATTTCGAATTTATTACAGGGATTTTGTGAGGGGAAGTACAATGCACTGTTACACAAGTAGGTATGCGTCTTCACTGGCAGACATAGGAATATATGGTCGTGTAAACCGACATGCTTTTGCCTTCGATATCTCACCTACGACGATACTTGCTCTGTACTCTGATAGAAGTATTCACACGTATAAGTTAAAACCCTTTTGTATATACATGGAGCCTATATCCTGCGATGTTTCCGATCTAGACCTGATCGTCCTTCAACCGACGTCTGGTGTTGATAAGATAAGAGCCATTTTTGGTGAGAAACTGAGGCCAACAACAACACATGTCAGAGTTCTGTTTTGTAAGCTTGCAGACATATAAATCATCTCCCGTCTTTATTCTATACCATCAGGACCTCAACCAGCCCTTTTTGCTGCAAAAGATTCTTCCATCATTTTGACCATTTTGATGAAGTTTTCGATTAATTTCTCTTTCTGAAACAAACTGGAGTTTGGGAGAGGGCGGCAGTCTACTGCTACCGATAAACGGAAACACGGTCTCCCTTTAAAGTCAAATTTGTTTATCAGCAAGATATTAAAACTGATAAAAAACTCAATAATTCAAGAGTTTTAAGTATCAAAGAGGAGTGTGTCTTACCGTGTTTTGAAGAAGACGCTTTGCTGAGGCTGGCAGCAATTATCTGTGAAACAAAATGGGGAAAATGAATTTCATATATTAGGCAACTGGAAGGGAAGGACAATGATTAAAGCATGCCATGAGGGGTCGGTTGAATGTGTTAGTACAGTACTAACTGAAAACATTTTCCATTTCGTAAATTAGAGGGTATGGTGCGTAAGAATGTGAGCACAAATGACGGCATTCATTGCTTGCAATATATTGACTCAATGTGCACATGCAAAACACTTACTTCCGTTCTTCGTGTGTCAGACGGTGGCATTGTACAATACAGACACTTTGAACAGCGACTAAATTAATTCATTATGCTTTCTTTACTTGTCTTGGCGAGGCCTACATGAATAAATTCGAACGAGCTGAACTATTCGAATCGGTGTCAGTTTTTCACTGATCGTTTCAACTATTGTTCACCTTTTAATTCTTTAAAATATTGTCAAAAGCAGGCTAAGAATTGATTCGATTTTGTGAGTGTATTTTTAAAGATCCGACGGATATTAATTTTTAGACTATATTTGGAGCTGACTTTGAAGCAAAAAGATCTTTGACATGCTTAGCATGAATATGTCGATATCGATTGTCGATGATATTTCATAACTTCTTTCAAGCCGACTTGACTGATTGACATCATGTTAGCTGGTTAGGGCATTTCCAGATAGGCGTAGATCAATATGGAAGCAGTAAGCAAAGGCATTTCTGTTAAGCAGACATGTTTCTAGTATAGCCATTGCTACATGAGGTCATGGCTATACCATCGAAGAAACCCACGTTAAGTAAGCCAGTCAAATACTTTGGAAACGGACTTGAACTAAAGTTACCATAGCAATTAATCCATTGCAAGAAAGCAATCATATGATATCTTTTTTATGACTTTCACTTTTAAGTTAAAAGGGTCACGTGTCACCGCTGACTCATGTGACCTTTAATGGCATTGATTCGTGTGATACTGTAGTCCTTGTGCTCAGCATCAAAATAAATAAGAAACATCCCGGGGTATCTGTCACGACGATTGTACCTTACCCGCACAGGAAGACACGGGCGATGTAGATTTCGAAGCACCGAGCTTTAATTAACATGACCTCTTAAGGTCAACTTATTCGTTTAGTCACTGCATGCAATACTTACTTATAAGAATGGGTTATTTATTTATGAAACTCGTATACTCAGAAGTTCTTTGTGATCAGTTTCGACTAGTATGACGTCATTTAATTAAAAGATAAAAAAGGATCTAAAAGCGATCACAGCCACTTTTTTATAAAAGAAAATTATTACTCAGGGTAATTCGTTTGTGGTTTCGACATTCTGTCCGAACAGGGAACTGGAAGATAGTTTGCTACAGTTCAGGCTATGTATGTGTCTATAGTATCGCTTAATGGTTATTCGTTGAACCAATCACATTATGGTTAGCAATGATGGGAAGCATACTGGACCGTGGATAGACAAAACTCTTCCATTGTCGGTTGAGGTAAACTATCGCGTGACTGGCAGAAAATACCACCATCCACGCAAAACAGAAAAATTAGCATAACACTATTTCTGCTTCCATGTTTTTACATTCGGATGTCGCTGACAATTTGTCGGGCGAACATTATGACAGTTCCTCATTCACCATGCGGCCACTCAACACACATGCATCACCATCGCAAAAAAAAAAAATTTTCGTTCTTTGAAATTGCTGCACAGTTAAAGGCTACAGCACTGGCCACTTCGCTTGTTCCCGATATCGAACGTATGGATTGTCCCGACATGTCCTGCCTTTGTGCTTGGTGCTCAGCATAAACAATGGAGTAGGGAAAACAAGCCAGTGAGCCACAAGTGGAAAAAAGGCCGTGGTCGTCTAGACTTGAACCATTTGGTTGGAAACTGGGACGGTAAACCTCATCTAACCTAACCTAACCCGACATCGGGCACTCGGATCGTTCCACTATCGGACCCTCGGATCAAGTCTGACAGTTCAAGAATGTCTAAAATCTCAGCCTTCGTAGTGGTGCGCCTGAGCAGTTAACATGTGAATGGAATCGGTTTAAACTGATCATAGGCTTACCGTAAATTGAGTTTATAGTGATTTCGAAAATATGCGAGGAATTGCTTCAAATCCAAAATTTTTACAACTTGACATCGTTAATATTACGACTCACCCGGACGGAGAGGTTTTGGCGGCGTTTTAGACATTTTATTTTATCACTAAGTTCACAACGCGGTTTTGACATTTTATGAAGTCATCAATTTCTGTTATCTTAACTTTCCTACAAAGGTCCGTTGTCTTTCACAGTGTACCTTTAACCTCACTGAGATGGTAATTCCCCTTATCGAAATGGGTCTGTACATAAAGAAGGAAGGGGGTGGGATCTTTCACACAATTTGAAAAGCCGACTTCAAAACTTTCAAAAAAAATAGCTGATGACAGATGATTGTAGGCATCTTTTCAGCCCTCATCGGGTTCCCTCCGAAAGAAATATTGTGACGGTGTCAGTCAGAAAGGTCAACCGCCCTTTTTCACCCCTCGGAAATTCAAGCACTGAGGGGTCCCATACTTTAACCATGGTGGTGCTATCTTTCCTAAAAACCTACCATGGGTGCGGATGAGTCACACTGATTCAACCAAGGAGATGATTTCACAAGGTAGAAGAGGGTGGCCCTTTAAGTTTACTAAGTGTTATCATAACGCAACGTTTATGATTCTTGAATCATAATAGTCCTAATAATAAAACGCCTCGTATGTGACAGTGTGCTAGGCCTGTATGCACAAGTGCTGTCTGCACTTGTCATGTGGATTTTGTTCTTAGCCGATTTGATCCAACAAATCCAATCAGCCTGCAACTGTGCATGCATTTGGGCACGTTATTATTCCCACTAAAAAGTGACTGCAAATATTGTCAACCCATGGGGATGGTAGACAGAAGGTTTACAACTCCATGTCCAAATGGTTCATACCTTTATCTGACACCGGAGAGACGCTTACTAACACGGTACCACTCCCCGCTTGTTGAATTAAAGGGGCAATCCTCCGGAAAAAATGACGTCATGTGTATACACACAGTAAAAGACTTGTTTGATCAAATTCTTTACTGAAAGTATACAAATATATTATGCCTATCTCCCTAGGCAATAACCTACCCTCCCTATAGACTGATATGTTTACGATAATGAGGTTCGGTTGAGTAATCATAATTTTGTTATTCTGTCAAGTTGATCATTCTATTTACTCTTCGTCGAATTGTCAGGCCCTTTCCTTTACTTGAACTAGAATTAAGTGTTTACACAGAGTGTACTACAAACACATAATCTTAACCAAAAAGGGCGAAAAGACCACACACTTTACCTTCCTCCCAGACTTTTGCAGGCTACTTACGATACGTGCCATGGTTGTTTCAAAGACTGATTACATTCAAGGTAAAAATATATATATATATATATATATATATTTATATATATATATATATATATGTATATATATATATATGTATATATATATATATATATATTCACTTCCCACCATTCTTCAGTTTATATTATATATATACATATATATATATATATATATATATACATATATATATGTATGTATTCTGACTTCGTGAGGCATTTCTGGAGTGTTAAAATCAAACTTCGTGTGTACTTTTCAGTTCTTCGATCAGTTTTGTTGACAGGTTTTAAAGAGCTGCTCGGCTTCGTCAGGGTAAAGGCCGGTTCGTACTTCAGTATACCGCAATATAAAGCTATGGAAGTTCAACACTATTCAGCTCTGAGCTATGTCCGTGATAGACCCGGAGAAGCAAGGGATGGCGATATATTTTCTCAGTCTGCCAGACTTCAGGACGGCACCTCCAACTTATCTCACGCTATAAAGCTATAAGGACAATATATGGTCCAGTAATCACTTGCTCTTCCGGGCATGTCAGGGACATAGCTCAGAGTTGAAGAGTGTTCAACTTTCACAGCTTTATTGCGCTAAACTGAATTATGAATCGGCCTTTACGAGGAGTTAGACTGAGTCATCTCCAAAAAGTATTCATAATTTCTTTCGGCATTTCCTCCACAGGTCTCGTTTTATGCATACTTTAATTCGATCGTAACTTGAGCGGCAAAATTTAGCAAAAATGTATCTATACAAACAACATGTTAAATTACTCTTCCCCATGGCAACAATTCTCTTTGAGTTCTGATCACGTGAGAATATGCATCAGTTACACTAACTCAATACTACAGCCTTGCATCAAAGATAAGTACAGTTTGCAAGGGAGTTTTTGCAGCCATTTGAAAAACTACCAGCAAAGCTGACCAATTTAACTATTCACTCTAAACCTGGCCTTACATACCACTAACACGGTACCTCAACGATTCATAGGGGGAATAAGGCCAGTTATGTGAACTCAGTACATCGAAAAAGATAACTTCCTAAAAAACAAAATAAAAAGATGATTCTTACCTGCTGAAGAAAAAGTTGAAGGATAAATGTAGAAATCAACAAAGTCTTCATCTTCCTTGCACACAGTTTTTGACTAAAATTCCAAAGAAACTTTTCGCCTTCAAAAGTCTTTCCACTTTCTACAAGAAATATTCGTTGCTTTCGTTCATTTGGAAGCAATCCGATCTTTACACTAACAAGTATGCCTTTATTATGTGGACTTTATTATGTTATTTCAAAATCCTCAAACATAGAATTACACGGATCGTTTAGTTCGAGCTTGATATTACATGCACTTCGCTAAGTACCGCACTTGAATTGACTTTTTCAATCCCTCGTAAACAAACTTGTCCTAACTTTGAAAGAGTCGGGTCTTTTATAGCCTCGACTGGCTGCATGCGAATGTCATTGCCAGACTCGTGCGGGAATTAATTTTGTTCTGTGTGGTTTAATCCTCAGATGCCATGACGTCACCGCCAATCGACCAGTCCAAGTTCTTATTCACTGGAAGGCGGATGTTAATGATGTCATGCTGATGGTTTGGAAGAATGCATCCTTGAATGGGCAGGCATTATATTGAACCAAATTTTGAGCAGTCGCAGTAAGAATTGAGTGGAGTTGCATTATGGTGTACATATTTACTGTTTGTCATAAGAGAAATGTGGAAAAACTATTGGAAACGTTACAGAGCCTAATAGCTGGCCGAAACGTAGAGTATGATTACAGTAAGGGCC
The DNA here is from genome assembly GCA_029531755.1 of Holothuria leucospilota. Classification (NCBI taxonomy): domain Eukaryota; kingdom Metazoa; phylum Echinodermata; class Holothuroidea; order Aspidochirotida; family Holothuriidae; genus Holothuria; species Holothuria leucospilota. The sequence goes on along the minus strand of CM055980.1, from coordinate 36,735,017 downwards.
CACTATATTACGGCCGAGCGGACGATGTTTCTGATGAACAGCTCATTCCAAAGAAGGCAACCCCTTATGGCGGAAACCAAAGAGAGTATCTACAGAGGCTCACATATGAGAGGACGTCGGAAAGTAACACTGAAGAATACAACTGCCAAGACCATGACAGTCAAACTACTTTCCAAAATTTCTTTGCAGTCAGTTAAAAATGGAAATATCAAAGCTAGCTTTAACAATTCACAATTTCACAATTTTCCCATTTTATTCAATATTTTCCTCAATATTAGGTCAACCTTACACCAGTATAGCTGCATGCTATACCAGGTGCAGGTACCCCCAGTTGGGTAAGGGAGTGGCAATTATGGGAACTACACCAAATTTCGAAGTTTCTATCGTAAGGGCCTACTCCCCCTCCCCCTCCACTTTCCCCAATATATTCGACTAATTCGAAATGAGATTGGCGAACATGAATAACATTTTGAACAAATTGCTTGGATGACCGCACCCTCCCACCACCTCTTCGTTCATTAGTCCTTAAGTTTGTGTAAGCGTTTCATTAGTTCGTAACCATTATTAAGTAAGGTGAACAAAGTGTAATGATATTCATCATTGTGTATTCAGATCCAATTAACCAACAGACACTGAGTCGTAGTTATGAGGAAGGAAAATGTCAGCAGTGGACCCTTAACGACAATTGGACATCCCAGTCAAGAGTATGACCATGAAAACTCCTAAAAGTAAGGCAGTTTAAGCTTAAGGTAACCAAAATTTGCCATCCCAGTGGCGTAGATAGATATTTATAGTGGGTGGGGGGGGGGGGGCAAAAGCAAAAAATTTCCGACAAATTATTATCTTGAAGTAATGGTGTACTATCTAAGCGTAGCGCCACCATCTCTGGCTTGTAGCGCTCGGAAAAAATTTGATTAAAATATCTCCGAGATTGCCTTAAATGACACTTCCATGCCTTGTCAGTAACCATTTCGATGTGTAATTCTCAGTGCTTTAAAACATAAGCAGTGCTGTAAGTAAACACTTAAGAATATAAGCTACTAATTCCCGTTTTAAGAATTTATAATTAAGGTGGTACAAATTTCCAGCAGAGACTAGATGTTTCCGACAGAGGCCTTCGGAGGCTTTGTGGGGGGGGGGGCGACCGCCCTGCCCCCCTCTAGCTACGCCAATGTGCCATCCTACAGTCAAATCTTCATATAATATAAAGGTCAGTGTATCCTAATCAACAAATCAATTCCGCCAGATGTATTTATTTAAAAGAGTGTAATGGGTAAAGCTGATGATTATCGTGGCCTGAACAGTTGATAGCGAGGCGGCCATAAATTGGTGGAACCATCGGGGACGTGTGAATGAACGATAAGCAGGCCATGTAGGCTTGACATGGTCTAGCACTACCGATTGCGGAGAACCGAAGCATGACAGAATGCCTCTACCGTCTTTAAAATCATATGATCAAGTGCATGACCGATATCAACGACGGTTTGTTACGCAGGCAATGTGCAAAGTGTTAAACTCTTTCAATTGGGGAAATGTATTGTTGGAAAATTTCATTCTCTGTGTAGACATTGAGCCGCTATGGGACCCAACCCTGCCAACGGGGTGGTTGAGCCGCTATGTGACCCAACCCTGCCTACGGGGTGGTTGAGCCGCTATGTGACCCAACCCTGCCTACGGGGTGGTTGCAACTATAACTGTTATCAGGGGCGTCGTCAAGGCATTGTGCATGGGAAAGGGGGGTGTTAAAGCAATTTTTGCGGACTAAAAGGAAAACTGCTGACACGAAAACGATGCGAGTATCGCAAAGCGCTAATGAAGTGGGTTGGGTCAGATGGGCAGGGACCCTATTGAATTTAGGGCCCAGGCCCACAGAAATACTAGGTTTACAAATGGTTGTCCTAAAACGGAGCTTACTTTGGCATATAAAGGAAAAGGGAATGATTCAATATAATAAATTCACAGTAGTTTTTTCAGTGGATAAGTGAGTAGTGGGAATTTGCGGAACTTCGGTTTGACGTGTCATAATTGAGCCGCTTTTAAGAGATACACTGTAGGCTATGATATAATAGCCCATTAGCTAATTGTCTTTCCTTTGAAGATCACGTTTTGCTACCTGCATGGGAGCCTTACCGGGATCAATTCGACCTCAGCGTTACAACCAAACGTTCTAATTGCAGAAAATCTAACACAAATCTGTCACATGCATTCTGTGCGTGTGACTCGAGTATGTAGGAACTTTCACATCACAAGAAGGGTGGCGCAAGAATTTGCCAAATACGGGAGGCCAAGCTCCAACCCGACGCCCTGATAGGGGTGACGGCTTATGGAAAAGGTGGCAACCAGGAAAAATATTAAGTTCGTTAGGTTTTATTGAAAAATCTGTCCTCATCAACTTGGGAGCTAAATCAAGTAAACCGTCAGGGTGGCTGACCGCCCTTGGGGATAATAAACTTCATCGCACCCACTACGGTTCCTCTACGAAACTGGAAAAATTTCCCTACTAAGGACCAGTATTTCTGAACAGAGGCCATAAACCATTGTCCCCACCTGGATCCACCAGTGATCCAAAGCATCCTAGATTTGCAGGAAATCGCACTCTCAAACACAAATCTGTCACTCTTATTCTGCGTCACTGTACCTGGTGTCAGCATGCCCCATCCCCGACCCCCTGGCAGACGTTTATTACTCCTACACCTATACTGGCTGGACTCGTAATACCAAGAATATGAACGTGTAAAAGAGGTACATATTCGACATCTCCTCCCACGGTTAAGTGCCAGCAGGATTTAAATAACTAATTAATCTTTCCCATCTCCCACAAAGAAATATTAAGATATGGGTTATCTACAGCCTACATCATGTACATTGCAATTTCCTTCCTGAGCCCCACCCCTTTCTTTCTTTTGTTTCTTTCTAATCCCTCCTTTTTCTGTCTACTTTCCTCTTTTTTTGTCTTCTCTTTTCCGATCCTTTCCCCTCCCTCTCTCATTGTCTATCCTTTCTCTTCCTCCTTTCCTCTTTAATCTACAGGTACAACAGTCAGTCGACTGGAAGGGTGAATGGAGAGGAATGTCACACTCCTACACACCTAGGTACCACCCAGGCCCCAAAGCGTATTTTCCATAGCGATAAAAAAACAAAAACAAAAACAAAACAAAACAAAACTAAAAAAAACAAAAAAAAACAAAAAAAAACGGGAGCTCCCAGAGCTGTGTTTGAAGTCAACTGCCTTAGCTATCACTATATCGATGAGTAAAGGTTTTTTGAGCACTTAAGTAACCAGCATACCTACCGACCCTAAACGTTGCAAGTGCAAATCGACACAGCGTACTTTCAGTGCGGAATTAGGCTGAATACTTTACTCGAAATTTAAATGCAAATTGTCACACTAGTATGTCCGACAGATTTCATACGTTTTACCCAAAAATAGGAAATGTCCTCCCCTAAATATTTAAATATAAGTACTCAAATGTAAATATTCAAACGTTAAAATATTCACCCCAGTCCCTTCCCCTATTCCTTAGACTATGCAAATGTATGGGCACTACTAGAATAATCCAACCCTTGAAACTGCATGGAATGACTTTTTAAATTAAAGTCAACTTTTTTCCAAAGTCCCCTCGACCTTCTGGCGAAGAGCCAAGGTGCGAAACCAAACGACTTTTTTAATTAAAGTCAGCCTTAAACTTTTGTGACTCTAAATGAGTAACTGCGGTTTTCACAGAATTTTAAATTTCAGTCTTATAATTTTTATTCATTCGTCTATCAACAGTCTAAGCGTGTGTACGGATAAGTATCTCATTATTTTAAGACTGGGAACAATTCCGATAGCTGTGGTATCATGGTACCTGCGGTCTTTTGTTCGGATTGTTAATGTTTTGTTAAGTGATGTCATCCATTATTTGCATTTAATGCGTTCCTAGGAACGTTGCAGTGAAAACAAACCATTTTGTCGTAACTATGAAAACGTATCCTTTTGTAAATTTATGAATGCCCCAGGCTGTGTACTGCATTGTTATGAAATCAGCGGATGGGTTGTCGTCCCTTTGTATTAACATTGCGTAGGGCCTATTGATAGTGTCATCTCTCTTGCGGCGGTCTATGAACCATTGAGTATCCCAGGTCGTTGATAAGCCATAAACGTCTGACTCAATTGAAAGGTTCTTTTGAGGTCATAGTAACAGGAATCTGGTCTTAAATCAACTTTTTTTAAGAATCAAAAGCATACAAAAGATATCTGTTTATTTTAAAATATAACATTACATATATACAGCTATACCAGTTTACTTTCGTCTTGCAGTAAATGTCATTCATTCGTGATTGTGCAGTGAACTAAGTGAAAATTCAATACGAGCTGTGTCGTAAAAAGTTGACTTAGTATGGCACAGAGCAATCCTTCTTTATATCGACATGACATATTTTTCGCAACGGCAATCCTCTTTCAGCGTTGTGAAAAAAACCAGATAAATGTTAGCTTCACGATTTTGCTGTATTGGTGAATATGACAGCCTAAGTTAGTTCAAAACACCTAGGTCTACTTAAAGGGTCCCAGCATCGATGCCAATAACACTCCGAACATTAGGTCCATGAAGTTCGACTCATGTTCAATGTTTACTCAAAAAAACGATAGCAGTACCCCTAGTAAATACGCTTAGAAGTCGATGGGTGTCGACTTTTGGTGGGCTGGAACACTCTAAGAACGTTTGGACCACGAGGGATCTTTAGTTATTTGGGGGTCAAATTTTAACCTAAACGGTGTAATTACTTGGGGACAGCCCGATATTCATAAGTTTTTCATTCATAAGGTTCATTGTTCATAAGGGTCGTTATTCATAAAAATAAATGATAAAAAAGGTTCACTATTCATAAGGTTCGCTATTCATAATCGAGAATAAGGTTCGTTGTTCATAATCGAAAAAAAGGTTCAATATTCATAATAAAAAAGGGTTCATTATTCAAAATAAAAAGGGTTCACTGTTCATAATTCAAAAAAGGGTTCGCTATTCATAATCCGAAAAGGGTTCGTTGTTCATAATCGAGAATAAGAATCGCTATTCCGCATAATCCCAAAAAGTCTCGACTAGTCTCTTTGAAAGGCCAATTACAGCCTATCTAAATAGACCATACACTGTTAGCACAAATTAGTCAAACATTGTCTGATACGCCTAACCCAAGTTAGTCAAAGGCGTTTGACTAATTTTGTACCAATTGACTAGATTTCTGACCAATTTTCAACCTCTTTGACCAATTTTTTACTAATAATTATTGGTCCATCATTGTGCAATTAGTCAAATATCATTAGAAATTGGTCAAAATGAGTGACTAAAATGGGTTAGGCGTATCAGACAATGTTTGACTAATTTGTGTTTACAGTGTATAAAAACGCTGTCAAGATGTTGAAGACAACACATTGGCCTATCATCCCTGCAAGTTTTAAGGATGTGCCCCCTTCCGAGAGATACAGGAAGCCTTTCACGTTAACGCTGGAAAACGCCCTTTTCCCCATATTGTGAATATTGAACCCCTTTTCCTATTATGAATATCGAACCCTTTTTCGTATTATGAATAACGAACCTTTTTTACTATTATGAATATCGAACCTCTTTTCTTATTATGAATAACGAACTTTTTTCTGTTATGAATGACGAACCTTATGAACAACGAACCTCTTTTACGATTATGAATAACGACCTTTATGAATAATAAACCTTATGACTATAGAACCTTCTGAACATTGACCCTTATGAACAAAAAACCTTATGAATATCGGGTAGAACCCAATTATTTGACCCAGTTATTTGGATAGGATCCCTCTTAACCCATGTCGGGTTAAGTGTACTGACCTTAGTGTTTAGAGTGTCAAGTGAGGACAGAGACGTGTTTGCTAGTAAATCTGGTTTGAGTTTATTAACACGAGGCGGCTGGGGGGGGGGGGGAGTGGGTGGATAGGAGCTGGGGAATTGGGATGTTTTACCAGAGCACATCTCTTCTTATGCATGGTTACATTGAGTGTAGGCACCAATGTTCAAGTTAGTTTCAAAATAACGTCCGAGTACAATGCTGTACGGCTTCCTAGCGCAAGTACGGGCATGAAATTGTGATACATCATGACTATGCATGAATGCATTAAATAGTCCTACAACTCTTTAAAGTTATAATTTTATCAAACTAATTAAAAGTGTCATATCATAGCTCCCCAGTACGTGTGTGCATGCGTAAGACACATTTCTGTGTAGGTAAACAACAATTACCTCCCATGACAACGGTATAGATCATAGTCGAGTAAGGAAAACTTGAAATGTGTCCAAATAACTACATCACACTCAGGTTGGCAATCGTTCTTTAGGATAAAATGTAAAATTAATATATTAATGAATCTGATTAAATGAAAGCCGGCAAGGTTTACAGGATTATGAAAGTGTCGAATCTGCTTCCACTAGTCAAGTTGCCCGCCCGGTGGACGTTTAGTACTCCTGCACCTATATTGGCTGCACTCGTAATACCAGTAGTATGTACGCCAAAGAGGAGTACATATTCGACACCTGCTATGAAGGTAACTATAGTCAAGTAGTGCATGTGTCACGGACTGTAGCATGGTAAAGTGTGGAGCAGATTTGTGTGACCGTGTCTGTAGGCTATGTACGGTATACAATAGGGGTCACGCTTTGCCGCATGCTTGGCCCGTAAGTTAGTTAGATGAGGTTTAACGTCCCAGTTTCCAACCAATTGGTTCAAGTCGAGACGACCACGGCCTATTTTCCAGTTGTGGCCCACTGGCTTGTTTTCCCTACTCCATTGCTTATGCTGAGCACCAAGCACAAAGGCAGTAGGTTCCATTTTTAAAGTCTTTGGTATGACCCGGCCAGGATTTGAACCCTAGACCTTCCGGCTGCAAGTCGGATGCTCTAACCACTTGGGCCCGTGAGAACAATTTTACTTGCACTCTTGATATTTTGAACACGAAAGTGGTGCTTGATCACAGGTGTATACGAAGCGGGTCGGAGGAGGTTGGTAGCTGGGGGTTACATCACATCCCCAGCCACCATCCCCACCCCATCCCTCCATTCAAGACATAGGCCTATTCAGCGGCGTAGCAAGACCCTCAGGGGCCCATGGACAAGAGACAGCGAGGGGCCCAAACCAATGGTATCATAAACCCATTTTCCTAAGACCTCTCCAATTTCCATATGGAAAAACCAGGCAAGAATGGGATACGGGATTGAACCCGGATTTGGCGCGTGCAAGGTCTCACTCTTACCCCGTACCTGGCCTGGGGAGGTACGGGGTAAGAGTGAGATCTTGCACGCGCCAGATCCGGGTTCAATCCCGTATCCCATTCTTGCCTGGTTTTTCAAAAGCAGTTCTGCAGTTGATGTAAGCTTTGTGTTTCCTTCCGGTTCTGTACTAGGTGGTTAGGTGGTTAGACGGTAGGCAGAGTTACGACTTTTTGAATTTTTTTGGCATTTGGTTGGGGCCCCCTGCCTCGGGGCCCCTGGACATTGTCCACCCAGTCCACCCGCTTGCTACACCAGTGGGTCTATTCTATTTTCCTGCAAACATGAACTATAATTTCTTGCAAAACTGTTTAGCCCCCACCCCCTTCCCTTCTATTGAAAACACTCTCGTACTCATATGTTGATAACTAATTTTGAACTTGCAATAGGTTCGTGCTTGTGTTACCACAAGAGTCTCGACGTATTTAGTCGTGTCAAAAACTTTGTTATCACCACCCGAACCTAGTCTATTCCGTCGATTGATGCATTTAATGATTGATCCAGTAAGTACTGTTAGGCCGACATTTTACGTTCTCATCAGATGGGGTTAATTCCACTTTTCATGATACACTGTAACCTGTTATAACCACACCTACCTTAAAAACTTTCAATTTACATTTGTGCTCAGCAACAAGTGGTGGGCTCTCATTCCTTAGTAACGTGGCTCATTAAAATAGGATCCCAGACTTGGGACAGGGATTCGGCCATGGTGGGTGATGGAGGGGGGTATGAACTTCAAATCTGGACCGTAGTACAAGTTTGCACTATTAACATACAATGGAAACTTGGAAAGGAATCTGTACTTTCGCCTTCTACTAACAAGTGGGAACAGCGGGTTAATGCAAGGGAAACACTTTACAGTTGAATACAAACCAAACTCTCGGTGTGAGTGTAATTATCTCGATTGTAACGTCCACCCTTCCAGAACCATGACTCAAAAACGTGGCTCTTGCCAATGCATGCGATACCCTTTTCCTGAAAATGAAACATGGTAATCTACGTGATGACTGAATCAGGATATTCCACTGAATGCACTAAGCCAGTTATCGGAAAGCCGCATGGATATCCCTTGACATGATGAGATATGGACACCTATCATCCGTATGCCTGTATTATTAAAATAATATCGCTTTTTCTGTGTTATTATACCATAGCTATGCGTTAATTCCCAACCATTCACCAGACTATGCCTATGACTAGTTCATATTGTTCATACCTGAAGTACGGAGTAACCCACATTCAGGGGCGGCAATCTCTTAAAATTATTGGGGGGTGACACCTGATTGAGTGATCACTTTGCGCCTCGGGTCAGGGGTACAGGGGACCACCATAGGTCGCCTGTGGGGTTCAGGGGCGAAGCCTCTGGAAGCCAAGCGATTTGGTTCATTCTAGAGGACACAGATCAGATATTTCTGTTCTAAAGTTCTCCCCAGCTGCCGTAAATAGACTAATTTAATAATTATTCATATCGAAAATGTGTGTAACAACATTTATTTTTTCTGCATACCTCTAAATAATGAGGGTGGACATTTGATATTAGGTCCCCCCACTAAAACATATATTGAGAGGCATGTCCCCCGTCCCCCGTGATCACCGCCCATGCCTTCATTGTCCTGCAACTGTGCGAGACATCCCCTTCCGCAGTAAAAATATCGTCTGGTTCGAGACTTCATTAAAATCTTCACTCAAACCAGTGGATACATAATATGTAATGTCACTACGTAAGAAGGTACGTTGTAGAAAGTTAACGAAAGTAATGACTGATCATCTTTGAGTGGCCTCAAGAACGTCAACAACTTCTCAAAAGTGGGGCGGGGCATGACCTTGACCAGAAACAGTAGAAGCGTGAATCGGGAAGCCATGGAAGCGAGGGATCCGGGTCCACTTAAGGGCCCTGGAAAAACTTGGGGGTCAGATCGATGGTCTGGATCTGTGGTATAATCAGAGACATTTTCCCACGATTTTTAATCCATTAAATGTCTGTTTCCTCCGTCTTCTGTCGAGCTTTATTTCATTGTATCAGCTATATTGCAAGCTACGAAATCAAACATGTGGCTTCTATTTTCGTTAGTGTTCTGGAAAAAAGTGGGGGCGAGGAAATCCCCTCCACTTTCAAAAGTGGCGAGACATGTCCCTCGTCTCCGGGTGGTTGACACCCATGCGTGGGAGAAGGGGACATCATTTTCAACAGCACAAATGAATATATTTTCCACCTTATTAAACACTACCTGACAACAACATTATTTCAGTATTTTGTTGTTATACGGAGGCACTTTTAGATAAGAGTAAACTTAATGTTCTTATATGGTAAAGAAATGTTTTGTTGTCTTGATATGACGCCTATCTGTCTGCGGTTGGAATTAAGGCTACACGGCTCCTTCATGTCAATAATAGAAAAGAACTGTTATAGCTTCCTGTGTGAACTTGTTTTTATGACAAATCGAGCTTTGATGGAAATACCATCAAATACCATAAGTCATAGAGTAACAGGGAAAAGAAGTCTGAAAATGTGTATGGTGATCTAAATGTCAAAAGACTTAACAGTGCACGTGCAGAGATTAAAGTGAACTATCTGAGATGTTTTCTGCGATGATTTGCCAATAAAGAAATCACAACATTTCATCACTCATACAAATGTCCTGCTTTTTTACTTTAAAGTTACATTTTTGTGACATTGTGATAACTTTTTTAACTCTCACAGGTTTGCATTTATTAACATTTTCAATTTTAACCTTTATTTGGTCATTATTTATTAATTTTAGAGATCCTATTTCGTACTAAAGCACTACATTTGATCTTCTAAAATAACCTTTGGAATGATTAATAGATCAGTAATCGAATGTTTCCTTTTACACGGTAGTGGCTTGTATCAGTGGAAAGTTCCGACTTTTCCTTTTCCGTTTAACTATTAGTGTCAAACATTTAATCACCCGTTTCCTTTATATCCCTGTTTCCGTGTGTAAGAAATCAAAATGCGGAAAATGATGAAATTTGGAAATGTAAAAGAACCAGTGTTGATGGTGGCGAGGGCACTGTGTGTAACCCCTTCTTTAAGGTGTTGAAAAAAATCTGCGTTTCCGACAAATAGAGGGCATTTTACAAGGAAAGTTGGTAAATGCCTTCCACGAACCTGTGACACACGGGAGCTGCACTAGATGACGACGGTACGTCGAAAACCAAATATTGGCTGACCGTTTGGGAATACCGGTAATGATGCAAGAAGAGATATTTTCAAGAAGAGATATTTTCAAGCAGAGATAATTGTGAAAATCGGCACGCACCGGTATATATGCTAAAATTGCGATGTACAAGACAGCCTTCCATCAAACTTCTGCTGAAATTTAATTACGTAAAATAAAATCTGTTTAATGAAACGATTTACAAAAGCATGGACAACCCTCCACAATACTTATATTTCAGTATATCGCTATGTTGTGAAGGAACATACCGTCGTATATGACGGTTTCCGATGTCGACTTTACTTGAAGATGTCGGTATATACATACCGCAGGACCGTGGGCCAATAGATCTGCGTGCACGGGGAGTAATGTTCATCGATTATAAATCTTCAGAAATATCTTGGAATAAAGTAATAATTGCACCTCTACCTTACTCTTTATAATCAAAAGATTCAAATCAGTAACCAATCAAAGTGACGACTGGATATAAATCTAATCAATGTAACTTTGGATTGATCACTGATCCACATTTATGGCTTTATTGGTAAAAAGAGAATAACAAGACTTTATCATCATGTTTGATTGATGTAATAGGTTGCAATGTAGCTGGCAAAACTAAGTCTTATGTAGAATTTTTCGTTTATGTGATAAAAATTTTACGCAATCAATGAAGATATTATTTGAGGTTAATTTTTTGCTAAGAATTGGATAAATCAGTGTTTGTTGTAGCTGAGAATGTGATTAACAAGCCTTTGTAATTCAAACTTTTACCCGACAGGTATATATATATTCACCTCCAAAGAGTTTGGTCGTAAACTTAGCCGTGTGACAGGCCTGATAATCTCATTCATTGCAATCCATAACTAGTGCTACTTTATGAAGTCACAAATTGGTTGACGAAACTGACTTCTGCTCAGCATGGAGCAGGGAGGTGTTAAGAAGGAGATACAACGGTCTATAGACTCTTTGAAGTCATGTTAGTTTCCGACGGTAATCTTGCTTTTCTTCTCAAAATTCTCATCTCAATGCCTTAATCAATTACAGGATTAGTGCTGCGTTGCCAAAATACCAATGTGAAGACACACCCCTTAAGTGAACTCGTTAACTTACCATTGCCAGCCGTCATAAAAAAATATAAAATTTGAACCATTCGTCGTTATTCGTCGCACTTAATATCACTTTATTTAAAGTCAGCAGAGAATTTCTTCAAACCTTTCTTTTCAAAGATATTAGATAATGATGGAGAAATTTGCTGAAATGAGAAAAATGTATAGACTTGAACAATGTTTCCAGCAGATGACGTGTTTCAATGGCGGAGGCACAATTGAAAAACGTTAATTAAATGTTTATTGCCAGTCGTTTAACTGAAAATCTTGTTTAAACTTTGTTCATTGTCGGAAACTAACCTCACTTCAAAGCAGTTACAAACAATGGCCTTTGTCTCAGGATTACTTGGAAAAGAAAGAGGGACATCACCACCTAAAAGGCTTAGTCAACAGAGACTTAACAATAGGAACACAGGGACCTGTCAATCAAATGACAGTGCATGAAAAGGATTAATTCATTTTCAAGTACGTATTGTCTGACAAATTTCTTCGTTGGATCTCCTTCTTAACACCTCCCTGCTGGAAGCAATAACCTGTACCCGAAAAGCTATTTAAATCGATCTTTTTCAGAAGGTAAATGTTGTTCTCTGACAAAGAAATTAATTGCCTGACAGGGAAGAAATTTATGACCTTATGCAGACCATCCTAAGCTGAAGTGTTTCCCTGACTCTTGGGGTCGGCAACCCGGCCTACATAATCAACCCATCACACGCTATAGTGTTGGAGAGAAAACAGTCATTGGACTGCATTGCGTGCATATATTACGCGCTATACATTGTTTTCACTCTGACGCACTGTGATGTAGGCGGAAGTGACGTTTGCCCAACTTCGAGAACCTGGGTTCAATTTTTCTCTCTATTGTATTAACCCTTTTCCCCTATAGGGGTAACAACTGGGTTTGTGAACTTCTCTCCATTTTAGGGGTCATGCAAATGTACTGCAAAGACCATTGAGAAATGAGAAAGATGATTGATATGCTCACAGACGATTGAAGAGCCACCCCGTGCTAAAACAGTACATTATCCATCTCTCCATCTCGTTGGAGTTTAAAAAATACGTTTACGCAAGGGTGTCGTTAACGTTTATGCGCATTTGTATGCCTTTCGAATACTTATAACTGTATAATGACTGGCTACGGTAAATAGTGCAACGCAACCTGTATTTGTTGTATTGAGTTATCAAAGCTTACTCCATGCTGCTTCCAGGGAGGTTTCATGCATAAAACAAAAACAAAATTAGAAAAAAAATTAAGGCTAAAGAGCTCTGACTTTTAGGAAAGACATTCTCAAGGTCATAACCACTTTTGAAGATTCACCCGCGTGATCCAGCCAATCCCCCACCCTCCTGGTTTCGATTACTGCTATTGATTCAAAGATTCACCTGTACTTAACGAATTTACATGAAAAAGTACGCTTACATATTTTTGTCACGGTTTCATAAAGTGTAAACACCTCTACAGCAATGACAGTTGTATTTGTCAACAGCGGAAACCAACGAGAAATGGGGTTATTTTATGAGTTATTTTATGGTCAATATTCCGGAACGAACCTTAACGGGTTATTTACTAACCTCATTGCGTCCACGGTATATAGTCATCACCACTGAGGTTGAACCCATCACAACCACTTAAGAACGTTTACTACTTCCGTAGGAATATACTAATTAACAGGTGTACTTTCCTCTCTCTCTAACGTTATGTCTAAGTATAAAGTGAACTCACCTGTTTACTTCTGCAAATTTAAAGACACTTTTCTAAATATTCTTTCTTCTGTTCATGATGTCACTGAAGCTGCCTCTGTTATACACTGACCTTTAGTAGTTGTATGGTCCTTTGTTGCTGAGAGGAAAGTTGCCAGTTGAAATTTTGAACATTTATTTCAATTTCTGACAAACATACAAGGCCTTCTTTTTTGTTCTCGTCTCTCTCGGACCAGTAGCTAGCTGCTTACATTTGCATAGAAACAACCAGATCCATCGCCAGGCGAGGGCACGGTGGGGCCGTGCGCCCCTGTGTCATAAGTTCTGGCTATTAGGAATAACTCATTTTTGGAAGTACACGACCTACACGGATTAATTCGTAACATTCTAAACACTAATTGTTCAGTCTGCAACTTGAACTTTTGACTTGCCAACACTTTGCAAAGACGTACGTCAAACTTGCCATGTTTAACAGCTATACACTTTAACACTGGGAGCTTATGACTTTGACGCTTGTGTTTAGAAGTTTTACCAAGAAGGGGCAAAAAGTATTTGGCAAAATGCTGAACTATTAAACGGTATTTTTACAGTATTTTCTGACTGAAATATTAGAGACGAAAAAATAGAGGCCATGATACCGGAAAATACCCCAGATTTCCCCTCCCCCACCCGGTGGTTTCGAGTTCATACCAGTCTCCAGTCTAACTTGACTTTGTTCAGTTTTGTAACTATATATTACATCGTAAATGCCTTTCTAGTCTAAAATTAACATTTTCGTCACTACAAAATATAAACTCAAATGTTGAATTAATGCTTCATGGGCATGTCGTTTCGAGAGTAAGGAACATTACGTAATGGGTATAAATAGCTACGTGTAATTTGGACTTTAACTGTCATTGAGTCAAACAGGTAGGCCTATATTGTATACAAAATTTGGATTAGACAAACACAAGCGTGCAGTGTAGTGCGGTCCGTTTGACGGATACGGTATGTATACTAACATTATATTATGATGCGCGTAGTAACATACTGTATACATCGCCGAGTCATCGGCAGTTATCTACACATTTTCGTCATTGAGTTGGCTGAATGACAAGTCAGTATCATTTCAGGGAAAGTTACGTATGAATCATCGCAAACTGAAGAAGGTAAATGAAGACAACATCCTTGACAAAATTCAAATAGCCTTCACGTTATTAACTTGGAATATAAACCTATCTCCCGTAAAGAGTTCCACGTGTGTCTTATTTATCCAATCATATAAACTTCTGTTTACAAGTAATATTTCTAGTCTGCGAAATAACCTTGCATTTGCATATATTTTAAAATGTCCAATAATCAGGCTTACTCTCAAGAAGCATGGATATCAACTTAATAGGCAAAGTGACACATTAACATCATATACTCGACAGGCTTAAGGGCCTAGGTAACGACATGGTTTTAAAATTATCGACCAATCTGGTGTTAGTGATTGACTGATATCCCCGACCAGTTACGCATGCTACGTCGGACTGGACGAGGGTTACCCCGCTGGACCGGCCCGAGAGACCAAAGGTCCGCAAGACCGAAAGTCCGCGAGACCGATCGAAGTCAAATCTGAACCACACACTTCGTGACCTTGAAAAACTTCGAAATTTTACCAAAAGTTGACCGCCGGCAAAAATATTAATTGACCCAAAGGGCATGACCTTGCGGTCTTGAGAAGTATTTTTTATGAACATAAATTAAAAATTCGGACTTAGTCTCGAGTTTAGTCTATTTCTTTGATGTGTTCCCTATGTTCAGTTTGAAGTCCCTTAAATTCAGACAAAAAGCCCCTAAGTGCCAAAAACATTTGAAACTTTTCGAAAGTTCCCAAAGTTCAGATCTGGTGACGTCCAAATTTGGAATACGTCCCTTCGGTTCAGAAAATCACGTCCCCAAAGTTCAGTGGTCCTAACCTTAATTCACTTTCGGTCCAGAGGACCTTCGGTCTCGCGAACCTAAATGAACGTATGATCACACGTCAACCCAGTTCCAGTTTCGCTGGACATGCTTCAATGCATGCAATTTCGGTCTCGCGGGAAACCTCCGTTTGCTCAGCCCCTGTTTAAGGCTTTCCAAACAATGACTGAACAAGAAATATCAGCAGTCTGACAGTACAGCCTGCTACGTAGGCAAAACGAGGATATTAGCATCAGTTCTAGTCAGGTTCCAGGTTTGCCACCGTGCGAAAATTTTTTTTTTAAAACAGATGGTTGAAGCCTTATCCATGCAACAATCCGTCCAGTGGCGCAACTACGAAGTGGGGGGGGGGGGGGGAGGAAGTGCCCGACAATAAACTTTTTGGCTCTAAATGCCCACACAGAAAAATAATAAAGTAAATATTTTCAATGGCCTGGTCAATTCATTAGACTGACCGAAAAATTGTGCACCACTAGAAGACTACATGATTGTCCTTCAGTACTTCCACTGGAAAACATGCTGGCCACGCCACTGTACCTGCTTTGAAGCAGATTAAAAGATCCCGATTATCTTATTGCTTATTGCTCTTAGATACACGTCCCGTCTCAGCCATCAGATGTGAGGTGGGCATGATAGAGATTCTGTCTCCATCCGATCATATGTGCGATGAACATAACATGACGGAAACAGATCTTATTAGGTGGGAGGGGGCTACGGGCTACAGCCCCTTTTTCAGAAACTGTAAAGCCTATTTTCTTATGTATATCAATGTCGTTTATGTTTTCTTTTGAAATCATTTGTGAAATAAAATTTGAATTGAATACTTGCCCGAGAACAGCTTACAATTTGCCTCAACAAAGAAAGTTTTCTGCCCGAATGGTTACAACCCTTAGACCCCCCCCCCCGCCTGTGTGTGTGTACTCCTGTGTGTGGGGCGGACGTGACATGAGAATATACATACTGTTTCCATTAAATGTGAGGAGGATATAAAATGACGGATACAGAACTTTGGACAGACACGGGTCACAGGCTTTTTTGGGAGAGGGCCATGAGTTGAGAAAACCCATAAAAGAACTAGCTGTGATGAACATGCTATTTACCACTCGCCATTCCGACAGGCCTCACCCACCCCCTGCCGAAAAAAAAAACATTTTCAGAGCCATCACCATCAAATAGGGATGAAGAAAACATTGTGGCAAGGACCGCGGTCACTTTTATTGTATTTTCAGTGTATTTACAATAGAGAAGATAGTCGCACTGATAATTGTTAGATAAAATTAGTGTTTTGTTTATCATTTTATAAATCTGTAATATGGACCAGAAAAGATCCCTTGTCCTGAGTTGCTGTACAAAAATAGTTGCTTGTTTAAAGTTTTCGGTAGGCTACGTAGTCTTCAGCTTTGCGTGATTATGTTACCTTCTAACATTTCTAGAATTTGCAGTAAAATGGCTTTAATAATGTCATTTTACACTGAGGTTTGTTTTGTTTTAATATCACGGAAATGTTACTGAAATCCGTACAAATACAAGGGTGTTGTTTTTACGGATACATTTCGCAGAAAAGGATGAGCTCATAGTATAGCCAAGGACAATTTTAGCTTGAATGTGATTAATAGGGGAAACCCTGTGGGAATTTGTCATTACCTAGTTCTCCGTTAGTGAAGGAATCCACTGATCGGTTTCCTCTGGGTTAACCCATCTACGTCATCCCTTCGTCCATATTTAAATGAAATGGACAGGTCACTTTCAGATGTTTTCTTACCGGTCGTGAGTAACATGTTTTTATTTCTCAGCAAAACACCCAACAGTGCATAAAACTGCGCTTGTGGCCAATACAATAATCTGAATGATGTGCTACCAGTATTTGCTAGATCGTATGTAGATATTACGGACTCCAAGGATAGACTTAAGTGTTTGGAGAAGATTCCTTCATATTTAATGTCCAACTCAGATGTATTAATCTTCTCTTTTAGAAAAATCCAAAATCACCAAAACAGAGTGGACAAAAGAGTGCCTAGTTTATCACATCATTCATAAACATATAGGCCTAGTTGCTTAAAAATAGCTGCGCATGAGAGCTTGGCTTTTCTGCCCCCCTCCCCCAGCTTCCAGTAAACAGTCAAAATTTTAGCAATGAAGTTCGAACGATCGAAAGTACGACGCTGTTGAGAATGATGCTTAACCTGTAAATCTTTTCTTTTTGATATTTTGAAGAAATGACTTTTACCTAATTACTACCACTGCGAAGCGGTCACTCACATTGCAGTTCATTTGCGAAGTCGGACATAAGGGACTGAGTTCAAATTAGCAGCTTTTCTGGTGCTTCAAGGCTGTGTGTACACTGCAGTTGTCTATATCCATATCAAAAATGGATCGATGGCCCATGCATGTGCCCATTGTGTAGCTTTTCAATGTCAAAAAGTACGTGTAGATTTACGAAGACTACGGTAAGAGTCTGCGCAATCTTTGACGAATGTAATATCTATGCAGACAAGGGTCGTTTCCATGACTACGATACCGTTGTCTGTCTTCAGTGTATGTAAATAATAGTGGACTTTTAACGCCCCGATTATCTGTTCTGTTGTTTACTAATTGTTTGGCAATTTATCTCAAGAGGAATGGCACACCCTCTAGAGAACACAAACATTTCCCTGCACCCACACTTGACAACCCGGCAGGTGTTTTCACATTTGTTAGCTCCGTAAATCATCGTAAGGATTGAGACAGTTTGTAATTACGGAGGGTGAACAACACAATTACAGTAACAATTAGGCTATTTTGAATAATATATGGAAACTATCACTTCGATATCACCCTGGAAACAAGTCTTTCTTTTCCAGTTTGAATTCGGTGATTCTATTTGTTCTTGTGAAATCATAATATCAAGCTGACCACATACCATTGGCTGCAATAAACATTGTACATGTGCTGCACATTATCTAGCATAAGAATTCCTAGCTACTTTCTTCACTATAGACTACTTATCGATATGAAGCTATAACATGTCTTGATCGGAAAATTCCCACCCGCCGGACAATTTCTCCCTGGTCAAACCCTCCTGGATAACCCCCGGCTGGAAATCCAGCCCGGTCAATTTTCACTTCGGACAATTTACCCCCACACAACTCCCACCGATGACACTAACCCCTGGCAGATAGCTTTCCAGCCTTTCCCCACCAGAAATTTGGAATTATCCAGCAGTCCAGGGTATGAATTGTTTGCGACTGGACGGAAATTGCCCGGAGAAGTTGTCCAGGAAGGAACTGACCGGAACCCCGAGGGAATTGTGGGAGGAGGAGTTGTTCGGGAACTCTTTCACGCTTTTCTTCGTGTCTGTCAATAAGTCTTAGGCCCAAATTTACAAACAAACTACTCATTATTTTTTCAATATTTTTTTCTTATAAATGTGGGTCTTAGCATTCTGCTGTAGTCTGTTCTTTGCACACTTTTGTATGAGAAGGAAACATTTGTACCATGACAAATTTCATCCTCTTACCTCCGCCTGGGTAACCCTCTTTTCCTTCATTGTTGCAACACTGCAGCCAAAAAGTATTTGTTTGCAGAAGAGAAAAAACAGTAGATATAGACCGCAATTCAATGATGTCATAGTGGGTACAATATTAGTGGAACAAGTTACCCCCCCCCTCCCTCCGAAAACATGCCCACGATGCCTTCGCCGGATGTACTTCAGGGAGTTGCAAGAGAGGAGAGGTTAAGCCTCGAAGTCACTGTTTTAAAAGTAAAGATTGATCATCCTTCACTCCTTTTGTTTCCTCATCATTCTTCGTGTAACTCAATCGTACTCTGAACATAGGCGTTCGGGGGTCAATATTGGGGGGGGGGGGGTAAGGGATAGTTTTTGCCCGAATTTTGAATTTTGGACCAAGTTACCCGAGTTTTGATATCGCTGTCGGTTGCAAAAGGACATAATTTATTTTCTTGGCTGTCTCATTTGCCCGAATAGATCCACTATTTTGCCCGAATTGGGAGGGCATATGCCCCCTACCCCCGCCTCGTACGCTTATGACTCTGAAGAATATTAGCGGCCTTGACGCAGAGCAGTAAGTTGCCGACAGAGCAATTCATTTGGAATCAGTCGTCCGAACTTATTTTAATTGCAATCGGGCCACGGGCCGGGCGTAGCCAGATCTCTAAATCAAGATGAGCGGTGAGCAAGGTTTGAAAAATTTCCCCCGAAGGTTGAACATATTTCTCCAAGGCGAAGCAAAAGAGAACAGTGTGCCATAAGTAGTATTTAGTGTGCTTACAGATAGTACTTAGTGTGCGTACAAACAGTACTTATAGTGAGCCTAAAAATAGTACATAGTGTGCCTACCAGTACTACTTAGTGTATCTACAAATAGTACTTTTAATTTCCCAAGAATTCTCCACAAGGTGGGAAAGTCGCCCACCTGTCCCCTCCACCTGTCCCACTCCCCACGCCCACTTGTTAATCTCCTAAAAAGGGCCGACAAAATGTATTCTTCAAAAATCTCTTTCCATATTCCAAGATAGTTCAAATTATATTTGTAAACACTGTAAACACAAATTAGTCAAAACGGTGTCTGAGTCGACTAATCACGTTAGTCAATAACATTTGACTAAATTTTTGACCAATTGACTTAGCTTCTGACCAATTTGAAGCCTCGTTGACTAATGTTTGACGAATTTTCGACTAATAATTGTTAGTCCATTATCGTGAAACTAGTCACATATCATCAGAAACTAGTCAAATATCGTGACTAACCTGGTTAGTCGATTCAGACACTGTTTTGACTAATTTGTGTTTACAGTGAACCAGCAAAGCTTGAGATGACAATTCAGACACGGTTTTCTAACTTTAACAACATTTTTCTACTATAGCGGGATCTGTTACACTATAATTTAGGTTGAGAAGAAGACTCTCTCTATCGTCGTTATGTTTTGGAAGGCACCGTAATCTTACACGGCAAAAACCAGTTTTATGACGGATGTTTGCAGAAGGAATCGAGTTTCCATGTACAAACTTTAAGATGTACTATAAAGATTGCAATTTTCGACGCTCGATTTCATTTCTTCCGAAGAGAAAGGGCAAAGTCAATCAGGTATGGATTCAAAGGACACCAGTAAATATAAGACATAAACCTTAGATTAAAATGATCTCGTTTCTCATTTAGGTTTGCTTAATAACATTCTGGGAAAGAGAGGGAGGAAGAATACAGAAAGATCTGGCAAACATAATCTGAGACTCAGAAGTGGTACGCGGGTATTAGTTTGATTATGCTTAGACGCGTTACCAGATCATTTCAAGTATTGACTGTATCAAAAGAGATTTTCTATATCTCTCCCGGACCCTAAAGAAACAAGATTACCATTACAATATGTGATGTACACTTTGCTCGGTTTGCCTTTTTGTAATAAAGATGGAGAGCTTTTCATCTTGTAGGGAAGTACGTAGAGCTGAAGAACTTAAATTTACTCAAGTTCTTTGGTTACAAATATTTTGAGAGTGGGCAGAATGATTAAGACGGATAAACCGATGTCGAAGGCTCAATACTCTTCAGTTTGCTTACCTTCATAGCAGGTGCCGCCGAATATGCTCGCCTCTTTTCACAAACATACTTGAATGCAGCCAATATAGATGCAGGAGTAATACACGTCCGCCAAGCGGGCAATCAGTTTGCTTGAGTGCAGTTAGTTAGTTAGTTAGTTAGTTAGTTAGTTAGATGAGGTTTAACGTCTCAGTTTCCAACCAATTGGTTCAAGTCGAGACGACCACGGCCTTTTTTCCAGTTGTGGCTCACTGGCTTGTTTTCCCTACTCCATTCTTTATGCTGAGCACCAAGCACAAAGGCAGTAGGTTCCATTTTTAAGTCCTTGGTATGACCCGGCCAGGATTTGAACACTAGACCTTCCGGCTGCAAGTCGGATGCTCTAACCACGTGACCACTGCAATCCCCCATCCTGTGAGCGTATGGGGTCTGGGAACTCGAGCAGCAGCACCTTCCCCACCCCCTCGAGCAAAACAAAATGTCTATTTTAGGGCATTATTAACGACCCTTTATTTGTCATGCATGCTTGCCAACGGGTAAACCTTCGGCTCCTGCGGTAAAAAGCCCACCAATACCCTTGTGCAACTTTCTTGTGCAAAACGAAATTTACAGCAAGGGGACAACCATGCTGCTATGATACACTTCCCACTAAAATTTCCTTCAGTGAGGTAATTTAATTATCGAGAAGTACACCAGATTGGGTTGTCTGGGAAAATCCCTTTCCCATTTTCCATATTCCGTACACCTTCTCTCCCGTTCTCTCCTCTCATCCAGTGGCGAGGATTCCATTAAAACAAGAATTAGGCGGCAGCCGAATTGATGACGCCATTTTCGTTTTATCTGCAACTTTTGGAGACCTGAGAAGGGTCATTCCGACTATCGGGGGGGGGTATACTTAGCTAAAACTTTTATGTATGCCACGGCCCAACCCTATGGAATTACCATACTACAAAGACCATTCTCACCTTCTACTTGACCGGATCCCTGGCATTGAACTAAAGGTGCATGAAACCCTCGTCACGTGACCTCTTCTTGGTTTTCATTCTGATGATAGTTTATGTAAAAGTTCTCGAGTGCATTATACAAGCAGGCTCCCACTAGTCACGCACACGTATCGGTTGAATCATGTACGCATCCCTTTTGTTTCATTTGAATCAGGGAGTTGCTGTTTGACATAGCAACTCCCTGTTTGAATCGAGCTTTTTAGCCCAGTTGCTATTTTGCCGCCTGATGAAAGGCATTTACCCGAACTTCGTTGTGAGGGATCATTAATTTCCGTACTTCTCAGCATTATATATATATATATATATATATATATATATATATATATATATATATATATATATATATATATATATATATATATATATATATATATATATATATATATATACATACATACATATATATGTATATATATATATATATATATATATATATATATATATATATATATATATATATATATATATATAAACTGCACGTACGGAGTTGGGACCAAACCGGCCATACTTGAATAAGTCTAGGGATCACCCACAACAACTACGTCATCTCCTCCCCTTAAGTCACGATGAGGCTACGTAAAAAGTACCTGCATTTCGGCTCAACCCCCTTATTTCCGTAAAGACCCAGAAATCAAGAAATCTTAATCTAGCCTGATATTTGTGTACGTTAGCATGACCTTCTCTATTTTCGAACCTAGCTGGTAAGCGGAGCTTTCTGGGAATATAGGTCAACAATTTACTCTTATCCTGTTTCGAAAGAAAAATACATCACCACGGTACTTAGTATATATTTGGCAAGTAAGCAGGTAGTGTCTCTAGTTTCATTTTTTACAACGAATAACCACATGTAGAGATTAGATCTGCTACTGCAGCGTTTGCGTATTTGTATCCCTTCAGATGTTCTATAAAGATCTTCGGCTTTGAAGACTTGAACTTGGCCGGTCCATACTAATCCTTAGTTAGGGGCGTATATGTACATGAATTCGCAGGGGGGGGGTGAACTATTTTGGGACCAACTACAACTTTCCCTATTTTTCCACGGGAACAGACGAAAATCAGGGCAGGCAAAAGATCAATTAACTTTTTAACTAACTGGATTTGAGACCGACTGTTTGGCGCGCAGAGACAGACTTTTGATTTTCACGGGGGTGTCACAAACCACATTACCCGGTATTTACTCCCCTGTCCTTAGTGCTGTTTGTGGCCCGTGATGTGCATCGAAATGGCACTCGGAAGATTGGAGGAACCCAAAATTTTAATAACAATAAAAGCTGTTGAACGAATCCCTGACTTATACAACGAATATAAAGCAAAAGCGCATGTAAAGAAGCATGGCTCGACCCCACAAAAACTTGAGAAAGCCTGCTTTATTATAATCAGGGAAGTTGCCTACAATTACAGCAACTCCCTGGCCAAAGAGCCATGGTTATACATAGCAAAACTTTAACAGGCCCAACCTCTCTCACCAGACTGCCAGAGGATGCTCTTGAAAGTGTCCTAGTGTATCTGTGTGCATCGTGATGTCCCCCTCTACATAATGACTGGATGTCCTTCACTTTACTTAAGTGCACTTGACATGTAACCTGCATGAAGGACTGTAAATTACGAACAAGTAGTAACCAGACTCGGAAACCCATAGTAATTCCTTGCCGAAAGGGGATGATTTGTTGCACTGAGGTATATCCCACAAATTTATCATATCATATTCCACAAATTTATCATATCATTTTCCACGATATTTTCACAGTTTGGCCTCTGCTGACCTAATATGACCCTAGAATCCCACCAAAAGTTGAATAAAATGAAAAAAAAAAAGCAATTAGTGTCTTGGAAGGGATTCGAAAGCGGGGTGTCTGTGTGAAAAACCAAGAACTTCGCACATTCTGTAACTTCAAACTTTGCCTCAAAAATAAAAAAAAAAGATGTTTATTGAACACAAGGTTAATTACAGCGAGAAAGCTATCATCACGGGAAATGTCTGAGTGAAAAGAGCAACAAAATTCGATCTTGAGTCGATGGGATGGGGGAACGGTCGTCATACTGATTATATGAAAGCTCCACTACTGTCCATATGAAACGTCAGTCTCATAGATGCTGAGTTAACTGCTTAAAGGGGAAATTGCTTACATTATACATCAGGGGTCGGATGCAGAGCTCCCTGGCTAAATTCGACCAGCCGGCGGGTTCAGTCCAACCTACGACAAATGCTTAACCTTTATATTTCCAAAGTTGGAGAGAAACTGCCATTTCTCCCCCCCCCCCCCTGCGGCCCCTTTTCATGTCACCTATAAATAAATTGGTCTACATCCACTGAAAGTTGCCAACATTACATCAGCATGCCTTAAAGACAAAATAGTCTAACTGTTATGATTATAAAACCATTTATTCGCCCCCCCCCCTCATACTCTGGCAACAGCTTTCCATAAATTTTACCAATTGCAAGGGTTGTGAATGTTGCATCATTTGAAAATTGGAAGTTGTGGGTAAAGTAATTATTTATCTGCTGCAAGCAGTAAATATCTTGAAACTTAACAGAATAAATTACCCAACTACCACATTTTCAGTTGTCTATAATTCTGTTCACACAAATTGTGGTTTTCAAGTAATGAAAATTTTCTGTACCACAAGTGTCAATTATTTCCTTGCCGCTATAGGCCTAATAGGCTATTAAGGGCTGCTTCTTGGACAGAGTGCTACTCCATTTAAATAGGGGGTAGTTTCGGCTAATGCAGCCTCTCTGACTTAAATAGACCTCCCATACTTAATTCCACATGGATAGTCAGTGGTTTCGTCATAGATGCAGGGGCGTCGTTAGAGCATTTATCATGGGGGTGTGGTGCCGTATTTGTCGACCGAGAAGAAAGAAATGCCGACTGAAAGTGTTGATAAGAGATGCAATTAGAGCTGAGCGCCGTTAGTCCAACCGGTAGTGGTCCAGCAGGGGTGGCGCCATGATTTGCCCAACGGGGGGGGGGGGGGCAACGATCCGAAGCCTCGACAGCCCCGATGCCGTCGAGGGGTTGGTGAGGGAAGATTTGAAGCAAGCCTGTGTACTATACAATGCCATTGCAGGGCATATATTGCATGAACTTTTGTATATACTAGAGAAAATAATTCCGCCGGATTTAAGATTTTTCCCGAAATCGAAACTGTGACATCACAAAGCGCGCGAAGCGCGAAAATTTTGGGGTAAGCTTACACTAAAAAGAATCTGTGCTTATTTAAATCTTATATAGGTCAACCAGTGGCGTACCCAGGATTTCCCTCAAGGGGGCGGGGGCATGCAATATGTTGTGTTATCGCCGGCTTGGGGGAGGGATGTAAGGGGAGGGTGACACCCCTCCCCTTCGAAAATTTTTGAAAAATTAGGTGTCCTTACATGCAATTTGGTGCCGCATATGCCACCTATGAAGTAAAATTTGTGTTGAAACATTTACGTGTTTTTAGGAACTGAAAAAATGGCATCCTTGAGGGGGCTTGGCCCAATGGCCTCCCCCCTGTGTACGCCACTAGTAGGCTGACACAAACAACATGTTATCATTAAGTACAAAAAGAAAAACATAAAAACTGTAAGGGTTGTAGACTGTATTGGGGACAACATACATTGTGTCGAAACCACCTGGACTACCCGATGAAATAGCCAAACTTTGCTCCGTGAGTCGCTCACCAAATGACCGTACCGCATGACACACACTAGAGAACAGCAACTAGGCTTTGCGATATGGGATGAAATTTACGACCTCTAAATAACCAGCTGTGTACCCTGCCTACATGTTACATGGTAAGGTTGACAGGACTTATGCTATCTAGCTATGTGGAATGGAACTACTGAAGAAACTGGCCGGGGTGACATTACAGCGCGCGTAGTGCGTCGAAAATTTTGGGTTCTGATTACAGAAATCGTCCTCTTTCTTTCACTTCTTTTCCTCTTTCTTTCACTTCTTTTCCTCTTTCTTTTCCTCATGTTTTCTTCATTTTGCGGACTGGTACAGAATTTACCTACTCAATGCCAGAAACCACATGAACGATGAACTCCTTTACTCTATACACTGATACTGAAAAGCCCTATGTAGGCCTAGGTTTTTTGCCGACAGAGTATGTTTTAATTAAGTTTCAAAAAGTGTTGCTTACGGTCTTTGAAAACATTGTGATAAACGTTTGTCTACAAATGCATTCCAATATCCTGTCTTCCGTCTGCACCAACCCCTTTCTCTTGTCCTGCTTTGTCCCTCCCTCCCTGTTCTTTTCTCTGTTCGCTCGGTCTTTCTCTCTCTTCTCTCTCCTCTTTTTTCTCTTTTTCCCTCTTTCTTCTTCCCTCTAACTTTCCTTCGTTTGTACTTCCCTCTTTCCTTCATTTTGCCGACAAGTGCAGGATTTTGCCGACTAGTGCAGGATTTTGCAGACTGTGTGGATGATGGGGTGTCACACCCCCCCCCCCGTAGCGTCGGCCCTGCATAGATGTGTACAAGCCTGCAAGTATTCTCCCCACACACGCAAACTCTACCCTTACCTTCAATCTAGACTGCTGTTTATGTGGGACCCACTTGCCCTCATCAGCATACAAGAGCAGTTTCCACATACGTTTAGTTGCATAAATCGTATACATGTGTTATATTAACAAAACAGTGCAAATTTGACTGGTTGAAGCATCTAGCTGGCCTCTCCAAAATTAAACTCTGTTGGTGGTTTACTATGTCATGGTTGGATCTTTCAAGTTATCAATGTACGTCGTTTTCACTTCACCATTTCTGAACTTTTAACCGAACTGCATCAGTGATCACCAATTGAAAGCCAGGGGGGGCAACCAACAATAAATTATTCACTTTAACCATACGAGAGGGGGTAATGGACTCTCAACAATGATCTTTTCGGGTATGACAATAGGATTACACAGTGAGTAACATTTTGGGTATGCATTTTATATGGTTGCGTCCTATGACCATCATAAAATAGGTGGGTAGCCACTCAACCGCTTTCAGCCACCTACGGATGTACCACTTTCCAAGCATTTGACAGTGAGGGTTGATATTTTATTAATTTGGTACGATCGCGGAATTTGTAAGTGCAATGTGATGGGAGTGTCCCGGTGAAACCAAGAAGGCACTGCCAGTGTATAATATAATGACCCATTCACGTATTTAACAGCCGAAGGCCAATGACCTTTAGGCCAGTTGTTCAAATGAAATTGCGGAACGGTAACTACGGTGACTGAATCTCAAAGTAAATGTTGATTACCTGATCTGCATCGGATTTCCTTGAAAGGAACGTCACTTTACAAAGTTGTCCGTGAAAGTGGGCTGCGGCATTCAGCCCCTTCCCCCATATTGGGGAGAAACCAAATTCCCGAACATACTAAATTAAAACATTCGGCCAATTCTCTTCCTGATATGCAGGACAAAACCGGCCCAGCCTCTAAGGACAAAGATTCCTTGGGAATGTGCTTATGCCACTTCAACAAGAGCCGTCTGCACCAGGAGCTGAGGGCTTTACTCCTATACTAATTTTCAGTTTGAAGCTATTCTTCTAAAACTTATCAGTTACTGTTTCTTCAACCCCCTCCCCCCAAAAAAAAAATCTATGTAAGAAAGCGATAATCCAGGTGGAACATTACTCCTCCCCAATCTATATAACTTCCCCCAGTTTCGACTGCCCCCGAAAGGTATGTCAGTCGGTATTTCAGGTCACTGTTAAATATAGGCTACAGCATCGAAGAATACAAAACTTAGCCCCTTGTAGATTAAGGATAACCTGTAACTGAGAGAGAACACGTAATGCTTCGGAAACTATTCCAAACAAGATCTTCTTAGTTCTACTAAAGACGTAGACCTTGTGCTCGTGACATCAAAGAGCCAACAAAGATATTACAATGGACGTGTTGGGAAATTCGGTACTTCCGGTCGGGTCACAAGGTCAAGTGTACCATGACAACGGCAACATGTTTAGCTCTCAGTGCGTGCTCAGGATGCAGCACCCGCGCTGGGACACTGTAAGCGTGATACACTTCACCTTCGACCCATTCCCATATTGCATTGCGTGGAAACATTTCCTTACTCGTCTATTGCTCAAATACCAAACTCATACCTACACTGTTATGACAAGTGACACCTCATGGAGACGCAAATAATTATCAGTACGGATGATATTGTGTAAATTTGACATTCCCGCCGTTCTCATCGGCGATTTGCGTACTGTATACGCGTTTCTGTGACAACTGAATCGACTTGAGAAGTTGACCTAATTCACGTGATCCGACTTTATGCACAAGTCGTCACAGAACAGAAAGTGCGCCCTCCAACTGAGATAAGCGCGTAGAATTCAACTTACACCAACAAATGCAGAAAAACTGATTTATGTACCGGTCGGATAGGCGCATAAGTCTACTACATGCGCATGCGAAGTCCACGTCGTGCGTGTCGTGTTTACCCTCCAAAATACGGAGCTTTCGATTGAGTGAACGTGGACTGCGTTCAGGTCGATCAGCGTTGTCTACGTAAAAGCGTCGACTGGTTAGGTACGTCAACTATTAGGCCTATAGCCTGTTTCGATCTTCCAGTCGACGCAGACGAGTCGTATAAAGCGTGGAAGTGTTACAGTCTTACGTAATTTTTCGGAATTCGCTCAACCATGCATAGCGCTGGTCAACAGCATGAACTTCAGCTTTTTAAAGTTCTTGGTATGTTATCATGGCGATATATACAGCAGTAACAATATACGCTAACTTCACGGCCTATTGAAGCTGCAAGAAAAAATACCCAAAACAAAACAAATTCCCCATCACTGCCTCGACATTTTAGGTAAAAGGGGATCACAACTGTACAAACAGATCATGGCGAGAGAAACTAGTATGTTGCTGAGTGCACTTGTTGCCGCTTCATCCATTTCAGAAATTCTGTGACGTCACTCTTGTTAACAGCGTTGCAGTTTGAGACGAACGGCAAAAACAAGGTGGACACGTCCTCGATTTGGATAGTGGACGAGGGAGACGACGTGACGCATGCTCAGAGGCTTAAAATGACGTAATCTCGTAGCAGTCGACTATTTGGACGTTCAAATCGAAAGCTCCCTAATGACTTCACGTGACGTCGATGCATAAATTCTATAGACCTTATGCATATGATTGCCCCCTGTGGGGCGGGGGTTGTAGAATATGTCCACGGTAGTTCCCGCCTGTCGGAAGAGGCGACTAAAGGGAAGGACTTGCACTGTATTTAAACTTTGCTTGAAACTATATAACACATTTGTGTTGGTGTGTCGTTAAATTTCATCTAACTAACTAACTTATCCATATGATGTCACAAAGGAGAAAGTGCTCCCTCGCTTCGAGGAAAAGCGAGTATCATTGCAAGTTACACCAGAAAATGCAGACAGCTGATTTGTCAACCAGTCGTATACGGGCACAAGTCTACTACACGTGCGGCGAAATCCACGCCATTCATCGTGCACGTGTGCTTCATTGTTTTCCTCCAAAGTGACGTCAGTGTGATCAGGGGCGGCGCCAGGGTATTTCGAAAGGGGGGGGGCAAAGCGTGAGATGACTGATCGCTGTCCTGGGGGAGGGGTCTAAGGGGAGGGGTTTCCCCTCCCCACTGAACCCTCCCCATTGGGAAATTTTTTGTTAATTCAGGTTGCTCAGATGCAAAATGATGATGTCTTTGGTACATATTTTGAACTGATCATATATGGCTGGAAAGTTTATAATTTAGTAATTTTAATTTTTGTTTTGGGAAAAACACCAAAGTAAAGCACAATAAGGCATAAGTGTAGGTAACTTTTCGAGACTGAGGTGCTGAACCTTGTTTCGGATTGCTGTCCTCGGGAAGGGTCTAAGGGGTGGGGGACACCCCTCCCCCTTGGAAAATTTTTGGGATATTGGGGTTTTTGACTGGGGCTTTAGCCCCCAGCCTCCCCCCTCTTCCTACGCGTATGCAATAAGGGAGACATATAATATTACTTCAAAGTTGAATTCATTTCATTACATGTTTTTTATATTTTTATTGTCAAAATGTTCGTTAAGTGATTGACTCATGATACCCCCCATAAATATTTTCACGTTCTAAATTTTAAATGGTCACATGCTGGGAATGGAGAGACAGTAAATGTTTGAGATTGCCAAATATTACATAATCCGGACAAGGGGAATACCCATAGACGAAAGTTTCACTTGGTCGAAGGTTCACTAAAGACCGAAGATTCCCCCGGACGAAAATATATTCCGAGTAAGTTACAGGTAGGGTTGGGGTTTTGATTAGACAGAGATTCATGGATCAGGCGTATCCCCTGATGCACAAATTAGCTGTCTGTATTTTTTGGTGTAACTTGCAATGATACGCACCTTTTCTCCAAGAGAGGGAGAACTTTTTGCCCTGTGACACAATATGTGTAAGGTCTCACAATAACTTGGCCTCAGGGTATACTACTGTATTGTTTTAGCTTTACTCTCGGTTCCTATGCCCTTTTTGTTTGCGCGTTAAGTATAATGGCCTTAGTGTTTATGTAATACTAAACCTGCTTTCACGTAAACAATGGACAAAACAGAAAACGTTATCCGTGCGGGGATTATATTTTGTAACGAACAATTTAACTAATATTGTGATAGATGGGTGAATACTGTAACACCTCACCCCAACCCCTACAAAATTATGTGTCTTAAAACGTTTTTTAGACGATTTTATTTTGGGGGTTGAAAAACCATAGGGGGGAAATGCCTGCCCTGCCCCCCCCTGTGGTGCCGCGCCTGAGTGTGATGTCAATGCATAAGGTCTTTATCGGTGCGTTTTTTGTCTACCTTGACATGCGCGCCTCTTAACTGTAATAACTGTATGGTCGTTGTAATTTCCGTTCATGTTCAAGTGTGTCTAAAGTTCTTGTAAACAGACCGTTTTCCAATAGCAATTACAAAGGATTATGGGATAGAGTTTTGGTAAGCGTCGTTTTTGTCAATATCATTTTGCGGTGGCGACAAAAGACGTATACTAAAATTCTATCTCACAATCTTTTGTAATTGCTAGTTGAAAAGGGTCTATGGAGTATAATGAGAGATTTGCCTCCATAGATTTAACATGTTCCGATCTGTCTTTATCCTAGTGTAAGTTCCGATCTGTCTTTATCCTAGTGTAAGACAAGCTAATTTCTGTTTGTTTTAAACCGACTGAACAGTGATCAGCACTTCGCCCCGATATTTTTTCTCTAATCAAAAGTATATCCGCCACTTAAGTTTGGCATCTATGGTTATAATATCTTTGCCATAGGTATCGAAGTGCGCCACCGCTCAGAGGACAAGCATATACACACGTTAACTTTGCACTTTTGTCCAGTAGTTTGGCCTGTCCTTAAAGATGGCAGTTTGATCAAGCAGATGACGATGTCAAAGCCAAAGGTCTGAACTAAGCCAAAACTGATTCACGTGTTGCATCGATGTACACGACTAGTGAACACAGAACGTAATGCACATCGATTGATCTTTTACGGCTACAGAATAAATTTGTTGAAAGTCACAAATGATGTGCTTTGATACAAACGTGCGTAAATATTTGAGTAATAATGCGTAATCACAAGATGACCTTTTTATGAGGTACTAAGATTAATGTTAAACAAGCGACATAAATACGGGGTAATCCAACCTTCAAAATGTTTGCATTGTAGTTTGATGTGGGTAGATGAATATGCACTAAGTACCCTTTGATCCAAGATAACAAAAAAGCAAATTGTATAGAGTCCGCCGTAGGCAAGACGGTAACATGAAAAAGGAGTTGTTACTGTAGATGCATGACGTACATCTGAAAAACCCTCTGTAACACCGTTAATCGAAATTGAAAGAAAAATTAAAAGACCTCACTGAGTACTATAATAGCAATGTCTTGCGTCACGTGACTCTCAATGCAGAGGAAACCTGAAGGCGTAAACTTCAGTTTCTGTGAGCTATTATTTTATTCACAAGTTTCTGCGTGGGTTAAATAATTTGAGCCTCCCTTGAATTTTCTTCATCTATTGTTGTGTTTTGCATTTACAGGTTATGTTCCAAAGTTAACTCCAATTTAACTCGTCAAACTAATGATTGTACTGTTCACGATCAGTTTCCAAGTTCTCTAAGTTTCATCGACTAAGAATTCTGACTCTGAGTGCGTATGAAGTTCTTAAAATTAAAATCCATTACTTGTTTGAGAAATTTCAGACAAAAAGGTATGTAATGTCATGTTAGGTTGTAGATACCCTACAGAGCTCACGTTATCTGCCATATTATATTGTTTCGAAAGAAGGCATGCCATAGAAATTTTTTCTCAACTAGGGCCGGTTAAGTACGACCAGCTTTGTATGGAATGGTGGCCAGAAAGATGTGAATTTCCCATTGCGATTTTAAGGAGTATATAATAGAATATACAGAGACGTCAGGATCGCCGGCGTATTCGATTTCCAGCATTCCTTGCGAAGTGGAGGTCAGTCACATCATACGCCTCATATTCTGATATAGGCAAATGGAAAGTCATTTCACAATGGAAGGAGAGTTTCTCCCTCGAAATTTTCCCAAATTGGTAATCTATTATGACATGAATTTACTCTGAAAAATGTTTTTTTTTTCACCCTAGAAGAGACATTTTATGCCGGGGTAGAAGGGTGTTGCTCCAATACGAGCAAGTAAGAAAGATTACTAATGTGTGAGTTGTCTACATTTTCCCAGAACATGTAAATAATGGCAACAACAATATTTTCTCTCCCATATCCCAGTCCCTTCGGCTAATCAAAGGTGTGGGGCAATTGTTTTGGGGGAATGGCTTTCACGGAGAAAACGACAGCAGGACAAAGTACGTAATTAGTACTAACCTTGATAACCGGAGAATGTTTTACCAGTTTTGCAAGAAAATAATCGTAAAATGTATCTACCTTACCAACGCAACCATTCCAAGGACTCACGGTTTAGTGTCTGAGAATATAGCTATTCTCATTGTCACTTCCAATTGGGAGCCTGCACCAAATGTCAAAAGGTGAAATTCAGTGAACGTGCTGGTTGTTCTGCTGGACGACACCGCGCCACGCACCACATTGCTTTAGTACGGTACGTACTGGAGCTGGCGGCTGCGTGTGCTGCTTGTCCTCCAGAACGCGGTTGCGTTAGTTTACTTTTGCTCACGCTAAACCTCGCTATAACGATAACGTGCCTCGAAAGCAAGGATTGTAAAAAGACAAACGCCATACAATTCCCTTCTCGCGTGTCACTGTGAAAAGAAAAGCTGTCTGAGAAAGTGCAGGGTTCCTACAATTTCCTAATTTTGTCTTCCATAGACCAGAACAAAGTAACAATTAACGAATCCACAATATCGCACAAAAATAGAATTTCATTTTGGGCAGAGGAAGGCGAATTGAGCCCATGAGACTGTAAAAGAATAACATTCTGTTATATGTATTTGCACGACTGTATGTGTGTCGGTAATTTAGGAAGAAGTAATTTTCGATAACAAACATAAATGGAAATAAAAAGGGAAGGGGGTTGTGGGAGGTTGCGAGAGAGAGGTTGTGCCTCTCAGCAAGCGATGCATTGTATATATAACAGTTCTCAAGTGAACTATAGGAACAACCACGCAGGGAAGTCTTACACTTTTCAAAACTCATTTTGACTGTTATTTTATAACATGACGATCTCATAAAACTTGTTAAATTAACGCTTCATTTCTTTACTTGATTCGTTTCGCTTCTCTGACATTTTGGCAAGCCATAGTAACATCTCCAGCTTCTGGTAATTGTGCCCCGTGGGACCGTACAGGCTATAATGAACAAGGAAACAGCAACATCATTTCATTCAAATATACAATGTTCGTAGCAAGGCTGTGCTTTTCAACACCTCAAAAGATGTCTAAAATTGTGGAGATCTGTGACGGGATGTGTTTGTTCTTTATTTCTAATATTTCAAAGACGCTCCGTTGCACATGAAAGACGCTGTACTTTTTATCTTTCAGCTTTATTTCTAGCGATACATAACTAGGTAATCAGTATAACAATTTGTGACGTCAGGCCCAGTACTGCTGGTGTGAATCTTCCTCCTTCCAAACCCTAGAGAGGGACGAGTGTGAGGGTGGTACTTGAGGTGCAGAAATAAAATATTACTGGACCCCCGAAAGAAGAGATAAAAGTCCGAAGAAATTGACAAACAAAATTAAGTTATGAAGTTTTCACTGCTTATATTCGGAGAGTATTTACAGCAGATATAAGTATTTACAATGAATACAAGTAAGTCGTAATACCTAACCTGCGTAAGAGGTGATGCGTTGCGTAACAGGTGACGCACTGCGTAAGGAGTGACCCACTGCGTAAGGGGTTAACCGCCGAACTTAAGGCCCGACGCACTACGTAAAGCGTGCCGCCCTCAACCGTCTACACAAAACAAATTTAACTTCCGAAAATAATGTAAGTCCAACCCTCCGTAGTAGCTCTATGACCCAACAAGCTCAGCCCATCGAGAAACATTCTTTCCCGATTAACTAAAGAAATCTGACCAAGACCAGAGTAAATATCAGCCTAGCAGCCTCATACATTTCATCTCTAGCCTCTCATGCCTCTCTGCTGCCTTGTGTGTCGTCTTTTTTCGAAGTTAACGCGCAATATAATTTGCTGTTTCACCTACATATTACGCTAATTTTGGGGTGAAGCTTTATCGAAGACACCCGTATGAGGTAAGAGGCGTTCTGATAAGTTTTACCATCGTGTCAAGTAATGTATAGGCATATAGGAAGACATTGCCCGAGAGGGTGAAAAGTGTTATATGCTCTGAAAACTTCCTTACTTGGCAACCAGCCAGTGTCAGTGTAATGAAAGGGCGGTATGTTAACCCTGAAGTAGACACATTTCATGGGGAGGGGGCTACCGGCCTAGATCCTCGCCTCATACGCCAATGGTAAACACAACCCCTGATATATTTATACCATGATTCATTTCGAAAAACCCTGCGAAGATGAGACTTTTTTAAGTCCATATGCATGGGCGATGACCATGTGCTATGCCTTTGATACAGGGGAAAGGCCAATATACCCTAGACGACCGCTGTAATGTCAAAACTTCCATTGGATTGTTCCATATATATTGTGTTGACACATAGGGATTTATTATTTATTGCTGGAAACTGTGCGTATGTGTTTTTCCTTTGTTATTATTCACCAGTAATATATCGTGGCCAGTAATTCCTACTTCCATTTTAACTCAGAGCCAGTATAACTGTTACACCGGTTCTTAGAGCCTATTCCTAATGCCGAATGTTGGAGAGGGGGCACACTGAGTCTTAAATGAATATGGAGGGAGAAACAGTACAAAGTTTAAGCATAAAAGTTTCCACTTCTAAAATGTTTTCTACCTGTGCGAAACCGTCCGTTGTCATTGACCAGACACCGGACAAACTAGGTACCGTAACCGATTAACGACTTTACTGGTACCTTTTAACGGCTTTTGGGTTTAATTATTTTATCGAAGGAACCTGACTATGCATTTACATGATAAACTACAAGCTACAGCGCGGAGCTAAACAAAGACGCAATTGTTAATCTATCACCCTGAAGATCAGTTCAGTCTTTAAATATAGGTTCCTTTCATAAAATAATTAAAAGCTTCATTTCACCAAGTTGTATGCGAGAAATAAATTTAGGTTTCGAACCCTCAAAAGAATAAAAAACGCTTTTGTAAGAGAACTTCCCCTCGTACCAATCAACCTTTGGTAATGTACTCCACGTCAAAACACCGTTTTCCGAATCTTGAATACAGGCTGGTGCATGTATCTTCTATGTTTGGATCAGGGACCTCCCACCAGACAGCTCCCTGTTTGGAAAAACCCGTAGCCGGGGGGGGGGGGGAACAAGGGGAGGTACTGCCTAGAAAGATTAACCCCCAAGAAAATGAATATTTCTATTGCGTCAATGCATTTTAGTGTATCTCAGCCCCTTAGATATTATTCCCCTCCGGAGCTACCTTACCCCTTTCGGTACCCTGTCTGTCTACAGGCCTGATTAAGAGATATGCGTCTGAAAAGATATTGCACAAGGGGGATGTTTTCCGTTTTTATTTTCCCTAAATTAGTTAATAATTATGAAAAAATATTACCCTGAAAACAAAACAACAAAACTTTAAAAACAACATCTTGGCACCCTGAAATACTAAACATTACTTACTGATCGTAGGGTGGGGGGATTTCCCTTCCGAACCCTCGATTCATACACCAACAATGAATGTATTTGGTGTGCATAAACACTACTCTTTATGTTCTTTATTGTGACAGTGTACATGTCATATATTGACCCCGTTATTAAGTGCCTATTTATTGTTTTCAGTACAATTGTGCCTTAGTAATCTCACAAGTGGACAAGTATATACTTTAAGCGATCGCATTCCTTAATTTCTGCATGCATGGGTGATCTCTCAGATGTACTTTAAATTGTAAAGCAATATCAGTTGATAGATCGTGATTTCATGAAACCAACAAGGCAGGGGGAACCTCCAGCCTGGGGGTCGTATGCAGCCCGCGAGACCATTTGATCCGGCCAGTGAGGCAATTTCCTAAATTTATTTTCAGAAACACTTGAAAGTTTATTCATGTTGATAATAATGTTTTAGCCCACCATTTATCCTGCTTACATCCTTTTCCAAATATTGAAGGTAAATATGCACTGCATATAGTAACGCTAATAGCATATAACAACTTACAAGACCCCCACTCCATGCTCAATGAAACATGTATTTTATACCGTGCCGGTAGCCATAACGAGGCGCAGAACCCCATAGAAATAGAAGTAAGGGAGAATGACGTCTGCCGGTGTGGACTGAAGCCACTGATTTGGCTAGTCTGTACGGCAACAGAATACTTGCGCGTAATACAAATATCACGTCATTGCTTTTGCCCCAAGTATTGGCAAAGAAACTACAAGTTTTCAAGTTAGGAGTATAAAACAAAATACTTAGGGCACCATTACTTATTTTTGTTATGAAAATTACTCCTAATCTTTCGAAAAACGGATAAAATAAGTTATAACTTCTGCAGTAGAATGCACACTGTACGTACGGAGACACACCAATCAACCGGTCTTTTGCCGTACATCGAAAGCGCCCTCACATTTGCTTGGCTTCACCGGTTAAACATGCTGGGATGCTACTGTGTCAGCGTTCTCCCTTACTTTTATTTCTATGGCAGAACCCATACTGGTGGTCGCGTTGCCTACTTTGCGTGAAAGATAGCATACATGACAATGAACAGAACTGCACTGTCACACACATATATGTCGCATAATTAAATATCTCCAGTACGAAACTCTGTTAGTTCCGGGGGATTTGGGGTTCAGAACTCCTGGCCTTCCGATGAGTGGCTTTAAAATAAAAAAAAATGGGATAACTTTGCAATGTCCAGTGAAGAAAAAGAATTCATCAGCGCTATTTTTAAATTACTGGAATCTGAACTGGCCTGGAATGAGAGGCCCGGAATCCAACTTAGTTGGAACAGGGAGGTGCTAATAACACCTCCCTGGTTGGAATGGGCATGCAACAAGACTAGGACGAGGAGGAAATTCCAGCTGATTCCACAAAACTGAAATTAAAGGGAGATTACTTAGGGCTTTTCAATTGTTATTGTGAAAGTGTATAAAACCATATGCAGGACGCTAAATTATCAAAACGACTAGACTTGGATCGCACTCTGAATTGGTCCTGAATTTGGACCTCTGGAATCGTAACTGGCCCAGACTCGGGTGAAGTGACTCAGCAAAGCGTTGGAAATTTGAAAGAATCAACATAACATTCATGTTCAATTAAAGTGTACCTAAAGTCTGAAAATTCAAAAATATATATTACAGAGCATGAAAATTGAATTCCAATGGTCCAATTCCCATCTTCACAGGACTTTCTTAAGCTGAGATATAAAATGTTGAAGTTTATTCACTCGATTTAAAAAGGTAGATTGCGCAATAATTTGTGATGTCGTTGTTGTACTACTCAAATTACAATCTTTGTATTTCTTTGTTTTTCTGAAAGCCACCGCACCTTCTGCCAAAAGGTGATCGCGTTCTTACTGCTTTGGGGTGACTTGATTATATAAGCCCTCTCTGTACAGCATGTCAAGCAAGAAAACAGGAAGCGGTCAAGGTCATATAGACATTTTAATTTTGAAAGAAAACAAAGCATTTAATGTGAGTTGTACAACAAGAATGTCAAAAATTATTGCGCAATGAACTGTTTGGATTTAAGTGAATAAATTTTAACATTTAATATCTCAGCAATGGAATAAGCTATGACAATGGGAGTTGGACCAATAAGATTAATTTTGTAACCTCTAAAATATATATTTATGAATTTCTAGACTTTAGGTCCACTTTAAGACTTGGTATTGCATGATTGATAAAACAATCTAGGGAACTCTTAATAAAACAGGGCCCAGATGCTGTGGGTGCCACAGCTGTGGCTACCAGCTACTATCGTACGTTAGTAGTTCAAAAATATTTGTCGAATATCCCATGGACATTAGGCTACTTTGTAGTGGACGACAGATATCAGAGCAAAGTACACATATGGCTATGATATTTCTAAGTATACCGATATTTTCAATATATCGTTATTACACGAAAAGCCAGAATACCAACGATATTCTAGTACACCGAAATATATCCTCGGATCCTTATATAGGAAAAATCCTGGATAATTTATTCTCTGCTAAAAAATCTTACTTGTCCTCATCTAAAAACAGGAAACAAAAGGGGGCGATCACCGCTTCTACTGTTGCCTACCCTCCCCCTAGAGCTAACGTTCTTGAGGCCAACCGAGTCATAAATTTGCTGCCCCTTATATATCGTTTCTTATAGGAGAGGGAAGGGGGTCAAAGTTCATTACGGTTGAAAAGTGGTGTGAAATTTATTTTGATGCCGATGTTACAGTTTGAATGGAGTGCACCAATTATTAAGTAACAGACGGAAACCTCAAACACTGAATGTCAATTATTAAATTCAGTGCAATCCTCCAAAGAGGTTTCCGCTAATATAAAATTCGTCTAGTGCACTTCAAACAATTGGGGAAAAAGTCCATGCCTTTATCCATCTTTCTTGTTGAAGTTACAGTAACTGACGCCAGTCACAAGTCCTCTAACGGGTGTAATTGACACTGTTAAATATGGCGCCACACCTATTGTAGTGAATTCATACCATCACTGCAAAGTTCGGCAAATTGACCCAATGTGCTGGAACAAAAATGTGTACTCATCACAGTCGTTTGTGAGATGATATGCTGATTCGAGGAAGGGAATCTAGTAGCATACAATACATCCCGTCTTAAATTTAACAGATGTATAGATCCCAGTGGGTTGCACGTTATACTGCCCTTAAGCGAAGTTGACCTCCAATTGTCCCTAGATATAAGCTCCCGACCCCTTGCCCAACCCAACCGTTTTATCCAGGGAGTGTCCAAAGACACTCGATGGGTAGTAGGGGGGGGGGTGAATTTAATTGCTGCGTTCTTTCCTCAGAGTTGTGTGTTACCAGTGCCCCTTCCCTAACTCCACACGCCAAAAATTCTACTGACCGTCCTGCCATATAGCAGAACGTAATTACGTGGGCCTATTACTAAAACATTACAGGAAGAAATAGCCTATATACGAGTAGAATCTGAACTTTACTGGCTTCGACGCCTTCCTTTTATCTTTGTATACTATTAAAGTGCCATGACAAGCAAGTTGTGAAAAGTTCCTCTTTTAACTGATCTATGTAACAATCTTTTCTTATGACTTCCGAGGTCAAAATTATTGACCTGAATAAAAACAATATCCGACCTACAACCCAAACATTGATAGCCGATAATAAATGGCCTTTATATTCCTGTTACAATTTGGATTCAAAGAGTCTCCGAGCAAAGAAAAACAATTCATTCCTGGAGATGTGCTCCAATTGCTTTGCTTTAATTTTGTCACCTACGCCATTCCAATTTGCTTTGTTTTTTTTTCTCCTGCACCATTGTTATACAGTTGTGACTTTCTCCATAAGCGATTCCCATCAAACATGCATTTTTATCGGAAATGACTTCCAAATCTAAACTAATAAGCAATTCTTGGCCCACATAGCGGTTGCATCTAAAACCATATCGGGCAAGCTATGTTTTGGTTTTCATATGAAAATGAAAAATCATTCGGGCGTTTTCAAACAAAACTTCAAGTTGGCTTGACAACGTCACGAAAAGAAAAACACCAGAAAAGAAAATTGTTCAACTCACAGACCTACCATTGTGTGAAATAACAATGATTAGACAGAAAAGATGATCGAAGAAGAAACTGGACACTTGTTAAGTAGGAGTATCGGAAGTAAGGTGGTGATGACTCGTTAAGTCAGATCCTATGAAAAATAAAAATAATAAAAATAGGCACGAGAAATGGAGGTGGAAAACATTTTGTTTACTTAAAAGGATGGGGTCCCTGTCATTCAGACAACCACTGTGCTTTAATTTAGTACAGTATGTATTATATAGACACAATAATAATACCCTCACTATGCCACGTATTTAATCAAGAATGTCATAAATAAAAGGATGGCTCCACCTATGAAAACGTCGGATGGCGGGGGTAGGGGGGATAACCTCAGGCCCTTGCTAAAGGTATCATGTAATACAAAATACAATGATTAAATCATTCCTTTCTTTTCTTAAAATGAAAAAGCAAGTAAAGATCAACGACAAGCTAAATATTTTGAGATGTTATTCAATGAAGCCTGCAAAGCAGGGAGAGTACCATTTTCGATGATGTGGGGGAAGTTTTGGGTACATTTAGTTGAGTCCGGCCTTGATAATAAGATAACAATGGTGCTCGTAAAGCGGGCCAAAAGAGAATATTTTACATGGACTTTACAGTTACCATTAACTTGATTTGACCCTGCCCTGTTTTTATGAGTAATATAGAGTGATATTCTAGTTACTTCCATAGGAAAAGGGGGAGGGGATAAAATCACACCTAGGATAGCCGTCCATTGATTTTTTTCAATTACAGTGTACTGACGGATGAGATGGGTCTCAGTCTGCTTGTGTGTTTGCACTCGTGTGGAGCTCTGTAATTCGGCCTTGCACGCTTATGTTCTTCTGTTCTACTGTTCGTCTGTCTGTCTGTCTGTCTGTCTGTTTGTCTGTCTGATTGTCTGTTTGTCTGTCTGATTTTCTGTCTGTCTGTATGTTTGTCTGTCTGATTGTATGCCTGCCCTTCTGTCTGTCTGTTTGCTTGTTTGTTTGCCTTACCACATATCACCCTGTCAGCTTTTCCGCCTGTCTGTATTTGTTCTTTCATACATCAAGTTTTTTCTGATTCTTTGCGTGTGTGCACACATGCTCTTGTACGATGGCTTACAGCTATGTGCTGGTACCACGCTGTACGTACCTACATAAATTTGAAATATTGGTATAAGTATAATTTAAAAGTTGGGAAACAGCAAATTATATGGAGGGGGATTTCATATATTACTGGCCTAGCAGGGCTCATACCAAGCCCCCATTATAAGAGTATGCCCTGGAACATAGGCCTAAGTATTGCAATTCTAAACTCAAAATGGAACAGTCTTTTCCATTATTCGCACCAGAAACTGCTTTGAAATTTTTGTGATTTGCAAGTTGTTCATGTGAGGCTACGGCTTGTCCTGGGTATGATAACACATTCGTGTTGGTGTGTCGTTAAATATTATCTAACTAACTAACTAACCCATGGGTAAGAAATTCCGTTGACACTTCACAGTTCGTTAATATGGCTCGAGTTTGATCTCTAATTGCCTTCCTTCAAATTTGTTGCGCAATTTAGCATAAACTGATAAATAAACAGTTTTGATTTTTATCATTGTATAGGATAACACATGAATTTAATATCTTTATGGCATTGCTGTATCTGTAACGTCACTACACGTCACTCATTGTACCAATCAATATAAATATCAACATTCTATTACCAAATTGTCAGTAGTTGTGACGAAAAGAACATATTTCTCACTCCATAGAATAATACAGACGTAGTCTCGAAAATATCAATATTAAAAATACAAGACTAATTGAAACAAGAGGAAAGAGCAGTGACTGATCGTTCATAGGCTTTGTGGAGCATACTTTTAGTAAAATCTACCTAGGAGTCTGCATCGATGATAAGCATTTACTAATCACATTTGAGAGATCTTATCTAACAGTTTTAATTCTAAGTGTTTCCTCATCATATATTACACATCATTTTGATATAATTGAAACATTTAAGAAGACATTTGACGCCGCCATCCATAGGCGTTGTAAGCTGGAGAGAAGTGGGCTGGGGCTGGGACTACATCCCCCTCCCAGTCAAAAATGTGGTACAGTGTAAGAAAGCTTCTGCCTCCATTGTTCAAGGACGAAAACCTCTTATTTGTTTCCTCTGTAAAAAGAGCAACAGTTTTAAGTAATGTTACAAAGTTTGTATAATGGCGAACCATATTGCATATAACAGTCTAAGGATCCCCAAATATTTCAAAATTTTCTCAAGGGGACTGCTGTCTGAAACAACGTTCAGCCCTTCAGCCCTCCAGCCGTCAGCCCTTCAGCTGGAACAGCTCGATACGCCTATACCTCCATTGTAACTTACAGGTAGTCCCAGCTTGGTAACACGTTAAAAAAAAGTATAATAAGAATAATAAGAATAAAGACTTACCTGAAATGTGAATAATGAATTTGACGTGACATTCTTGACGTTCTTGAAAAACAACACGGTCAAACTTTCTGTCAGAAGAGATTTCTTCAGACTTCAGGAAAACATGTATCCATACGTGTAATGATTATCCCCTGCAAACGTATCCGTGCAATGAGACAAACTACATGCCTACTTTAAGAAATTCGGCAATAATTCCAGGTTTTAGGATCATACATTTTAGAAATGTTATCATTTTCCTGTTTACAGGATTGTCTTTCTTACTCAGAATAACCGTTTTGATATAATAATCATACATTTTTATAACTTTTAAATCTAATTCATTCTTGGTCTAATCCGTTTTATCTTGGACCATGTTATATCATCAAGCGAGCATGTTTTAAATCCTGATAAATTTTATATAAATACCCTTCTACTGGAATAAAAAAAACTGAATCGGTTCCTCAAGTTTTCGTCAATACTCCATTGTGGAGCTTCAAAATACCTCACAATATGTCTAAGCAATTAACTGTCAAACTAATCTTGACCGAACTTATAGATATTAAGACTGATTGTCATTATAATGGTTTATTAGAGGGAAGACGATTCAAATCAATAGGCCTAAGAAGATAGAATCCCAAATGAAGCTGCTAATGAGTACGGCTACATCCAGTCGGCGCCACTATAAATTCGTATTTCCGAATGACTCATGAAAAAAGCACAACCATTTGCTGGATAAAAATCAAATCAGGCCTTCTCAAATTCTAGATATTGTCTTCGTCCAGTAGCTCCCTTACAGTTATTTTGCAAACTTGCCTAAGGCTCCTAAAACCGTGTTTTTTTTTTCACTGAAAAAGATCGGCCATTATCCTCTCCATAAGAATGTACACAGAGGTTAATAAAGAAAGTACATTCCTTCAGCAGGATATTGATAACAGACAGATGATAAGTTATAAAGGATTTGAACCTGGCTGAACTCCAATGGAATTCATTAATCAACATTCTATCGGACTTTTCTCAGTATAACTTCCCCTGCATTTCAGACGTAATCCCTGAAACATGAGTCCTATATAAAGTATCTAAGACGGGTTCGTACACAAATGTCACTGAAGCATTAGTCGGTAATTACTATCGGTAAATCCTTGACACACATAATGTTGATCTGACAGTCTGACTACAGTCTCTTCTGTGACTAGTCTGTCATTCTTCATATGTAAGCAAAGCTTTAGGCCTGCTTCGAAATCATGCAGAAAAAATATATGTGGGGGGACCAGTCCCCTGCGCAAGGAAGGGATGTTCTCCACCTCCGGTATTATATGGGGGATTTGACAAATATTGAGAGATAGACGGAAAGGATAACGCCCGGGGGAAAATGGAAATTTGGTCCACGGGGCTGGAAATTTCCAATGTCCTGCACATTCCACCGTGGAGCAGATCGCATACTTCCTGTAAGGATTTGTGTGATAAGCCCTTAATGAAAATGTTTCACATGATAATCGCTCAATGCTTAAGTAATGCAAAAAGAAGTTAACTTAACTATTTCGAAGTAGGTAGGTGAGATCTGCCATATAAAAATGCAACACACAGTGCGTACATTCCTTACTACTTTTACAGGATAAATCTGATTTCACTCTTCTGATAGCCCAGAGGCGTCAATTCCTGTTCGGTCAATAAAATATGTTTCCTTTCCCACCAAGCTAGAAGATTCCATTTGATCACAGCCCAGTGAGGCCAAGAAGTGTGAATGGCCTCGGGGGGGGGGGGGGGGATTCACAGTTGCTCTCAGATTGTGTTGCGTAACATATAAACTCAAGTTACTTTCGGCCAATTGGTGTCTTAAGCAATTACTGAAGTTTGAAAAGTTGTACTGCTTGAATCCCGAGACATTACTTGGGTGTGCTGTTTGCTGTAAAGCGGTAAGGGTGATGAACACACTATGATACTTTCGCATTCGGAGCCATGTTTGTTCTGAATGTATGTGAATGTTGATTTCAGTGCAAGCGGACTAGCTGCTTCCAGCTTTATAATGTGAACCATCCCTTAAAGGCGCCTCAAAGCTCCAAAGGTACCTGGGCCGAGGGACTCCCAAGGCCTTTCATGAAATGGCATTTTGGTCCTTGTTCAAGTTCAAATTTATTATTTATTGTTCTTACATTGCTGGAAGAGCTTAAAGAATGCCTTGCTGACGCATTATGACAACATCGGAACCTGGCTGGTAGAAACTTTATTGGCTCAGTTCACGTATACCAACTTTCTTTGTTTGCTGTGATTATTTTTTCGTGTTTCTTTGTTGGAACAAAAAGAGTGCTTTTGACTCCAAAAGCGTTGCAAACTTGGTAACATTCACACGCTTTGATCCTCTAGCGCATGCAATTACTAAGCGCCCTTGAATCCTCTTGTTACCAACACCTCAGCATACAGTGCATGCTATTGACTGATTTACAGTCACGATTTATCTCTTTGTTTACAATACTACAGCCGA
Source organism: Holothuria leucospilota (assembly GCA_029531755.1). Lineage (NCBI taxonomy): Eukaryota > Metazoa > Echinodermata > Holothuroidea > Aspidochirotida > Holothuriidae > Holothuria > Holothuria leucospilota. The sequence continues at coordinate 36,690,182 of CM055980.1, read as the reverse complement.
AAGATAGGTGTCTCTTTGGTTCAGAGATTTTCTGATATTGTATTATCAATGTAATTTCCTTCAAACCTTTCATTTTTCATTAAATCTAGTTTTGAGAATAACGAAAGTCCTTGAAGGAATGAACAGGAAATAAAGTGGCAAGGCTTGCAGTAACGCAATACGTGAAAATAGAGGTTGAATCGTATAGTCTACACAAGTCAGCGTAAGACTAACAATTGTCAAGGTGACGAGCCGTCAAGTGTGGGCAAGTAGGACTTCATTGAAGCAGGTGATGCCCTTAATTGAAAATGCTAGGTTCATCATGTTCGGGATTTTATTTATACTGTCAAGAATAAAGAGTTTGAAAAATATTCCATTATTATGTGTAGTAGATCGAAAAGTGATCGGTAAGTTTGGGGACCTGAAAAAAGTAATGTTCGTTTTAGCAGAGCCCTTAAAATCAAACAAGCAAACCAACGGATGGAGGAAAAGCTGAATAGGTCTAAAATGAAACTTCCCCCCCCCCCCAAACATGACATCTATAGACGGTTTGAAGATGACAACAGGAACGTTCTATTAAGAAGAATTAAATGTGGAAACAGTGGCTTTTTATAAACGTTAGTGTAAGTTGTTCCACAATGCCTCAAAGCAATGTTTAGAAGACTCTTTAGATGTGGAAGTATGAGGGTTAGTAAGACGAACCTTTGAACTACCACAAGCAAAATCATGTTTGCTCACAAAATTGGTTACAAAACATCCCTAAATGTAGGTGAAAGGCAATTTTTGACATATTTATATAAAAGTACCTAACTGGTAGTAAAAAATATTCTTAAGATCCTAAGTATGTTTAGATTATCAGGAAGGTGTGTATGAGCCTGGTAGTAATCTGAGCGCTTAAAGGTACATCATTTTGGCAGAGTGTACGGCCTGTACAAGCTGTATGGGTGGTACGCAATAGGATATTACAATATGATTAATGGGGATAAGTAGGGTCAGAGGGTTGGATGAGGCTCAGTTTCTAACCAATTGGTTTAAGTTGGGCCGGCCACGGTCTTTTTGCCAGGTGTAGCTCACTGGCTTGTTTTCCCTACTCCATTGCTTATGAGGAGCACCAAGCACAATGGCAGTAGGTTCCATTTTTAAAGTCTTCGGTATGACCTGGCCAGGGGGCGAACACCAGACCTTCCGGCTGCAAGTCGGATGCTGTAACCCACTTGACCATGCAGTCGGTCGTAAGACATTATACTGCATATGTATGGTATAAAGATCAAATAACTGACTGAGGGGCAATACTTCTCCTTTATAATTATTCCAGTAGTTTTGCAAATATTGCCTCATGTTTCATCCCGAGAAGTCTGTAGAACTACGCAAACTGCTATGGGCGGGGCAGCCTGTGACGTACATCACACACGGGTATAGCAGAGAAAAAGCTGATAAAAAGAAGAAGAAAAAAGCAGAAAAAAAAAAACACAGCAACGTATTTCGGCCGGGTTTATTTTCATGAGCAACGTGTCTTTCGGACCCAAATGGCCCGTGTGATTGTCCCCGCTAATAGGCAAGGTCTTTTCGATCCTAGAATCAAGAAAAGTTTGTATAAAATATAATCTGTACGTCGCATAATCGTGGTATGGGCGTAAGGCCTGTGACGTCACAAACATAACCCGGCCGGGTTTGTTTTCATCAGTTGAATGAACTTTGTCCCAAATGCCCGTATGACCTCCCCAACCCATACAGCTACAGTGTACTTTTCCATGTCACGGTACCTAAACATGCACTGTAGTCGGCGTTGGGTAGGCTACCGTAGTTGATGTTAAATTCGATTGAAACGAAATGAATGCTCCGAGCTATAAAGTCACATCAGAGCTGCACAACATAGCAAATGACTTGTAAGCCCACGAGAGAGTCTTTAATAATAACTTTTTGTTGACAAGAGTTCAAAATTTGGTATTGTGCAATGGTGGATCCATGATTTCATTTTGGAAGGAGGGTCGCAAGTGGTTAACATGCCTGCATACTGTACAAAAATATTTATTAGATCCTTGTTCGTTATGGTTTGCACAGCAAACATGTGGGGAAATGTGGGAGTGGTGGCTGGCCCCATTTTCCCGTCTCTATCTCATCCTCACGAGATAGAAGGAAAACTGAACAAGGACTAAATGTAATTTTTGGACACTTTTTAGGGCAAAAAGATCGCATATGAGAAAAACCAAACAACTAACCAAACAAACAAACTTTGTAAATACGGCATTGATAGGCCTACTTACGATTCCAGATAAGATGTTTAAATTGGTATGGGGTATAGTCGCAGAAAGCCTTCCTGCAACATATACTGATATGTGGAAAAACAGACAAGTCACTTTAAAATAATGTATCTAACGTAATTCACTTTTTGCAATAATAAATGGATAATGCCTATTTTTTAAATTTATGACTTAAGCCTAAGGAAATGTAGCCTTTAAAAACTTGAAAATATTAAGACAGAAAATATAGATTTTACTCCTTCCGGACATAAGTAGCACCAACTACAATATCAAATCATACGCTTACATTAATCGTTATTCTTGTAAAGATATGGCCTGTTCCTATGGTACCATAGCAAAGATTTTAACTAACAAGGATCATCCCCATCGTATGTATCAGTATATTAAAAACGAAAACATGTAAAGCGGAATGAAAACTTTGATTCCCCCTGCCGTGGCTGAATAGCTCACAGGGTAGAGCAGTGAACAATAGTGTAGAGACTTACGGTTGGCTAAGTCAAAGTGTTTCATTCAGTGTGCTATTTAAAAAAAAAAGTTTTCTTCAGATCCACTTACACAATTGAATAGCAATTCCCTTGCAGCTAACAAAACCAAAGAAAAATTGTAAGGGTAACTTTTGTCACATTCTCATCCTGCTTTTAGATGTTAATAGTAATACCCACATATTAATCCTTTGTGATGATAGTTTGTTTCAATTTACTCTAATTAGCTGGCTTTAGGGACTCATCTGTGCTTGCGTTAGGTCGCTGCGCTGACAAATGCTATTTCTTCTTAATTCGTTTTTTCTCTCTGTTAAATTGCAATTGATTCTTGGAAGCAAATTTTCAGCGTCGACCAAATTATTTCGTGGTATGGATCTTATTTCTGGAAAGCAGGGAAATAACGCTCACTTGTTTGAAGATGGTATCACTCGTCACTACTTTACTTACGTCAATGACGTCTCTAAACGGCCTCTAAGAGGGGAGCCATTTTCAAAGCAAATATTCCCATTTTAGAAATTGGCAACGCAGAGGGACGGAGCATTTGATAGTTAAACGTGCCTGTTCAGAATGAAATTAGCTCTTTAATATGACAACAATTCTTTAGAACATATTAAAATATCATTAATTTTAAAATAAAAGAGCACTCAAGAATTCAATATGCTCAAACGTTCATTGCTCATGGGGTAGAGGTTCCATCTCTTGGGACTGTGGTGTAGACATAAGTTATCGATTTTAATTATACTTTTTAAAGACGAAAAAAAAAATGTTCCAGTATTTCTGTTAAATTGAGAGACTTTAACCTTTAATTTCTTCAATAAAATTCGTCGTTTTTGTGTAGTCCTATGGACTCTTCTTCCCAGTGGATGACTATTTGCGTCAATTGTGACGTAACGAAACCTTTTGTCTTCTAAGACGTTTGCATTCTACATTTAGCGTTTGTTAAAATGCTGAATTTTAAAGAAATACTAAAGACATATTTAGATGAAACCATTTAGCTAAAATTACATAAAAATGTTTATTAGTTACACATGTATACATTAGTTAAATTTAACGATTGAATGATCACGTGGATGACGTATTGTTATCCATCGTTCCGAGACATTTTCTTCGGTCTCCTGGCTGTATGGTCAATGAACGTTACGTTACATTATGAATTGTGGCTATTAGATACGACAAAATGGCAATAGCTTGGCTGTAAAATTGTGCCGGGAACGGTGTTTCCTCTCATTTACGCTCAATTACTTCCTTTCACCAAGGGACACCATTTACGAATTACGCCGTTTTTATCACGAGACGAAAAATACCGACTGCTTGTAACAATCGTTATTCGCTTTGTGTGCGGGTCGTCAATCGTAACCTTGTCAGTCAAATTTACGATTATGGCAATTTGTTTCTCCTTTCATGCATATCATGACTCATTACTATTTACTTTTAAATGTCGTCTGTTTCATAGTACGTATGTCGTCGGCAAGCGGAACAATGTCGAATTCCAAGTTGTATACATATACGGATTACAGACCCCCATGCATAACTAAAGACCATCCGGTTAGCGGAGAAAATTACTTACTGTTGTGCACTTCTTGCTTGCCTGCGTCTCCGTAAAAAGTTCCATAGAATTAAGTTTACCACATTGCCAAGTTTTAAAGTGTCTAATGAGGAACTTTTGACGACCACCTCCCTTGGTCGACAATCATTCCCGTTTTAAAGTTGATATATATAGTAATAAAACACTTTTTTCTGTAGCCCATTAAACATATATAACTGGTTCACTGATCATCATTCGAAAGCAATAAATTCATTTCAATGATAAATGTCGACAGGAATATGATAATAGCCCCAAATAAACCCACAGTGGCGTATTTAAAATATTGTATTGGTGCATGCAGCTTTGACAAAGCGGACCAATTCAAACAAAATTTCTAAATTAATGCGCGCCCATCCTATGTTTGGCCCTTATGACATGTGCATATTGGTAAAACGTGGATGATTGTTGATACAATTGGTGGACCTGAAACAGCTGTCAAGTTACTTGGTCTACAATGTATGCAGTGGAAAGGCTAGCGTCTTCAGCTTCTAGAGGATTGTCATTGGTTACAGAAGTTACTTGGGGGGGGGGGGGTACTCAGACGGTTGTTATGACTGGTGGAGAGCTTGCAAATTATGTTTTTTGAGAGAATTTGAAACATTCATGATGAAAAACTGTCATTCCTATAATGTGCTAAGTAATAATGTTACTTAATCAAGAGAGTGTTGAATTGTTCTAGACCTGTACAATTAATATTATTCTAGGGGTGGGATACACGTCTTCTGCATTTTTCACTGGGGTTGCCACAATATATGGCTCATTTCACCTGCGTAATGGTTGTTTTCACTCCATTACTATAACGCCCAATTACTTTGTGACCTAAAGTCACGGTTTCTTTACTCCAAGAATTATTTCCAAACACTTTCATTATTTTGTATTATTTCCTTAATACACTACGGTGCTCTCCTTTGTTAATCCTTCATTTTTTCTTGTGAGCATACTTTCCGAATAGTATTTTGTGTACGAATAATATTTTGCAGCTGGATGCAACTGTCTGAATTAAAGTCGATCGTGAACCGACGAATTAAAGATGACACATTGATTTTGTTGCAACAGAAAGCACTTGCTTTTGATATCTGAAGAAATTCATGATGGAAATTTCCACTTACCAACGTCTTTTTTCGTTGAGGCCAATTTAATGATAGTAAAAGTTCAAACTATGAGCGACCTGTAGCTGAGGGGAAACACCCCCCTCCATAGGCATATAAGGTGGGTTCTGGAGCGCAGACCCCCCCCCCTCCGCCCAGACCAACAAAGTCGATTACAGGATAAAAAACGACGTTTCGGGGAAAACCGTGTCATGATTATTTGCTTATTAGGGGAAATTTGAGGGCAAACACCTTCCGCCCCTTTGTGAAATGTTTGCCCATACGCATTTGTCCGCCTTTCGCCCCCTCCCCTTTCTCCGCTCCTTAGAAAATGACTTTACGGTAGTTTTCAGATATGTTGCCTTTAATATTCCGTCAATGTTTGGGTAAATGGTAAAATACACAGTAGAGAGGGTCGACGTGTTAGGTTACGAGGGTACTTTGAAGACAGTCCTCTAATATTTCGTCAGTTCCATCACGCACACTGGCCCTTCGTTTCTCCTACTTGCTTTGGATGTTGGAACTGAGATTTTTATGTTCCAATTTTAGCTCAAAGTAAGTTAAAAAGCTGAAAAACAAGCAAGTTATGCCTATAATGTAAAACTTGTAAAATTATTTCACTTAAGGTACTACACACATACGTATGTTAGTCATGTTTGCAGTTTGTTCTTGTATATCCTTTAACCTTTTTCAGCTTGGAAAGCCTTAGATATACTTTAATCTCTTAATTTCAAGATGTCAAAACAGATTTTGTCAAATACAACCTGGAAATTTTCATCTGTTTTGCTCCAAAAGTGTAATGTTGCCTTCCAATAAATTTTCCAAATCAGAAAACACTTACAACCACTTTGAACATACAGATGGGGAATGCAAAAAAGGATGATGGGGTAATACAATACATCAATTTTCCTGGATCACATGTTCAAAATTAAGAAACGAACAGCGTTCCCACCTTTTCTTAACGTCTAAAACGTCATAACCGTCCCAGAAGGAGCCCCCATAAATCATCAGTTCGCGCCGAACTTCTCTAAGAGTTTTCTATTGAGGAAGTAACTGGAAACACGAGAAGATCGTTGATTAAAGTTGAGTAAAGATAACTGCATATTTTATGTGGAAAAGACGACTTGAGCAAGCTTATTGATATTATATTTCCTCCTTAGAAAAGCCTTCTAAGGACTATTGCGCTTTTCCTACGTTCGCTCCGTTTTTCTGAATGCTGATTTTAAAGTTATGACTGTTACGACTGTTATGGAGAGGGAACGAATATCTCCCAACTGCGAGTCTTTATATTTGAAAGTATAAGCAGAATGCAAGTTAACTGTTCGTAAGCAATCTCTTCTCGATAAAAGCTATGAGAGGACGAACATTTATCTTCCTTAAAAATTGACAGTACGGTACTTCAGGCAGATCATACAAAATAGAATATTTTATTAAAGGGAAAATGCACACACCCCAAATTGAATTAGTATTCCCCGGGTATACTAATTCCAGAATGGCTTTATGAAATCATGTGACAACACTTTTGCAACGGAATTTTTAAATTTATGCAAAATAACCCCTTTGTTTATCTTTAGAATGTCACCTTTATGTGTCAGAGTAAGTTTTGAGAGACTGCTTATTCCCTTTAAGGGTGTGACTGATATTAGAACTATACTTTCCAGATCTATATTTTTTTCACTGGAAGTAGGAGGTTGAATTCAACTACCCAAGGAGTTTAGGGTAACTTTCAATAACCATAATTCAGGAAAACAAGAACATTTTTCGCAGAATTTAGATAAAGGGGCACAGGCTAGCTGACATTAATACTTAAGCTTCAGTGGGTTGCGAGTGATTTACTAACCATGTCTATAGAAAACAGGTCGTATGGAAGCATACTTGTGTACCTATATGCTATTTTACGTTGCTGCTAGAGTTCTCATGTGACCATGATATTGCTGGTAGTATAACTAAAGGAGCGTGATACACAGGTATCACACACTCTAAAAACAGTTGGGTAAACTTTACCCAGGGTTGGGTCCGTATGCCACCTCCTAAAATGTTGGGTAAAAAAAAGCCCAATGTTGGTGAAAAGGATTCCGGGTGAATTTCCCCAAGTAAAGGGTAATTTTTAACCAACTTGGGTAGTTTCTCACCCAACAATTTAGCAGGTGGCATACGGACCCAACCTTGGGTAAAAGTTTACCCAACTGTTTTTAGAGTGCACATATGTTTAATAAATCTGTAACGTATGGTACAAGCAACATTTTGGGAGAACGTTTTGTAACTCGTCATTCAAACAAGAAGAAGATAATGCAGACACCCATCAATTCCAAGGCTATCCGTAAGAGGGAATAAACAGCCGATCAGAACCTATTATAAATCGTCAGCTAAATCTTACTAGAAATCTCTTCTTATCACCCTTAACTAGTATGGTGTTTTCAAAATGTAAATATCGAACATTACAGGCAAACCAGTGAATTAGCTGCATTAAGGGATTTGCCTGACAGGGGCCAAGCTGCCCAAAGGAAGGACAGCAACTCGAAGTCCGGACAAAGGAAATGGGTTGCCGGTGGCGAAAGCAAGTGCGACAGAAGTTATGGATTTTTATTGGAAAAATTTGAAAATTTGGGGTTTTTGTTGAAGAATGTGCCTTCTTTAAAGGTAAATTAACTCTTGTAAACGCCTGGGGAGATTTCCGGCAAACATATGATAGTGTAACATGATTACAAAGATCCTTACGATCGATACCAGGGTATACGAATTTAATTGGATTGACTACATTCTAGTTTCCTTTTTAGTAAACTTCATCGATATCTGTAATTTCTTGTTCAAAATATTCAATCCAATCGATCAATTTTAGTACATTAGTTTTTATCTTTGTTGAAACATATCATTACTAATTGATGGCGTCGGCTTGCCACCTCTTCCGGAGCTTTTCATGTAACAGAAAACAGCGCTCAAATCTTCTATAATTGCTTAAAAAGTGGTTTGGTAAAATGACACTGAAAATATTGGTCACGAGAATTACTCCGACATGTATGCTGACACCGTTTTTTTTTTGGTGATATGCAATGGTTTAGAAATGAATATCTTGGGAAACATGGTGAGGTGAAAGCAATAATTACTCACATTTACAGAACTAGCAGCTGTTTTTGAGACATAGAGATTCTGGTTGATAAAACAAACCTAAAATGTGGAATGGAAGATGTCTAGGCATCCAACTCCTAACTCCAACTCATTACGGGATACTCACTGTTTGGTTGAAACTAGTTTAATAGCAGACCAAGGGCCTAGTTCCATTTGATGACACAAGAGTAGCATTTTGTGATTCTTTATATTTGTTGTTCTGTACCTTGTCAAGGGGGAGTCTGATTGTTTAACGTGCATTTTGCTTCTTGCACAGTTTGCTCAAATGACTTACGATTAAGTGGGCAGCTGACAAGAGTCCCTAACTACACACTAAGTCATTATGCAACATACTATTTTTAAACGCCATGAGCGATTGACCCCATAGATTACCGTACTATCTGTGAAACTAACTATAAAAGAATTGCTGAAGCTGGTCTCAGAGCTTAAGAACTTGACCAAGTCGGGCCCACAGTCACCTCTGATTAATAATTTATATTTAATATGAATTTTTCAGTAACATCAAGATGTTTTTGTCCAATTTGTGAAGTATTATATCACGTGATTATCATTCACCTGATTCCTTCTGTACATCATTTTCATAATTTCGGATTCCATGAGAATTTGTTATACAGTGGAAGCATGAAAGAGCAGGGGTATTTTGTCCAGGGTAGCAAAGGTATAGGGGAGCACAGGGGTGGCGCCACAGGGGGGCAGTGCAGGCAAGGCATTCGCTCCCCTATCGTTTTTTTTTTATTCAACCCAAAAAATAAAATCGTCTAAAAAGCGTTTTAAGACACATAATTTTGTAGGGGTGAGGTGAGGTGTTACAGCATGTCACCCATCTATCACAATATTAAATTGTTCGTTACAAAAACCTGAAACTTGCAATCCCCGCACGCATAACGTTTTCCGTTTTCAGGCTCCATTTTTTACGTGAATGCAGGTTTAGTATTACATCAACACGAAAGCAATTATACATAACGCGCAAACAAAAAGAGCACAGGAACCGAGAGCAAAGCTAAAAAAATACAGTGGTATACCCAAACGCCAAGTTATTGTGAGACCTTACAAACATGGTGTCACAGAGCAAAAAGTTCTCCCCCTCTTGGAGAAAAGGTGCATATCATTGCAAGTTACACCAAAAAATTCAAACAGCTAATTTGTGCATCAGGGGATACGCCTGATCCATGAATCTCTATCTAACCAAAACCCCAACCCTACCCGTAACTCGGAATATATTTTCGTTCGGGGGAATCTTCGGTCTTTAGTGAACCTTCGACCAAGTGAACCTTCCGTCTATGGGTATTCCCCCTGTCCGGATTATTTAATGTTTGACAATCTTAAACATTTACTGTCTCTCCATTCCCGGCATTTGGCCATTTAAAGTTTAGAACGTGAACATAGTATACTGGGGGTATCATGAGTCAATCACTTAACGAACATTTTGACAATAAAAATATAAAAAACATGTAATAAAATGAATTAAACTTTGAAGTAATATTATATGTCTCCCTTATTGCATAAGCGTAGGAAGCGGGGGACTGGGGGCTAAAGCCCCCTAGTAAAAAAATCTGGGGGTTGCATACTTCTCCCCCAACATCCAAGGCCAAAAACCCCTTATTTGTCTCTTCAGTAAAAAATGTAAAAAAATTGCAGTAATTTTCCTTAAAATTTACTCAAAATGTTGCACCAATTTGCATCCGAGGACCCTCAAATACCCAACACCCCTCCCCTTAGACCCGTCCCCCATGACGGCAATACGAAACAAGGTTCAGCCCTCCAGTCTTGAAAAGCTACCTACGCCTGTTCCTTATTGTGCTTTATTTTGGTACTGTCTCGACTGAGTAATCCATAGAAAACGAATTTTAAATAGTAGGTGCAGACCCGTAGCCAGACAAGGTGCTGAAGGGGGCGAAAAATATTCCAGAGGGGGAGAAACATTCTAAAATGCATTACGGCAATACTAATTTTTGATCTTCTAGAGGGGGCGAAAATCTTCCAAGGGGGCTTTGCCCCGTGGCCCCCCTTTGACTGCGGGCCTGAGTAGGTGCATGGCCGTACACATCACCTTTATTGTATGAAGAAATCTTGAGTCAACCATAAAAAGAGCAAAGAAAAACAGGGCGATGACACATAGGGCAGGGGGCAACCGCCTCCAATCATTTACAAGAACAGGGAAAAGAGAGAAGGAAAAGAACAGAAAAAAGAAAAGGAGAAAACGAAAGAGAAGAAGGGGAAGCGAAGGAGAAAGAAAAAAGGAGGAGGGTGGGGTAGGCATATACTTAATCCGTCTAATTAGTCCAGAGCTTCCGGTGTCTGCCAGCCTTTAGATACCTTGTATAATGCATATATGAAGCAACGAAAATATTCGTAACAGTTCGTGTTTCTGTCGACTCAACGCAGTGTGAAAACATACCCATACCTAAAAGGGGGTGGCTTCAGGAGGTTTGTTGACTACATACCCTTCTCTTAGACAATAAAACTACTGTCCCATTTCACCCAACCCAAACTTAAAATTTAATAAATTTTCACACTTTCCAACAATATATGATCAGCTCAAAAATGTACCAAAGACATCACCATTTTTCATCTATAACAATTCCTCAAAGGGGAGGGGAAACTCTCCCACCCTTCCCTTAGACCCATCCCCAGTAAAGCATCTTTCACCCAAACTAAAATAAAATTCACTAAATTATGAACACTTTCCAGCCATATATGATCAGTTCAAAAATATAACATAGTCACCACTATTTTGCATCTATGCAACCTTAAATTAACAAAACTTTCTCCCTTTAGACCCTTCCCCGGCATCTTTCACCCAACCAAAACTTAAAATTCAATAAATTGTTAACACTTTCCAGCCATATATGATCAGTTCAAAAATATACCAAAGACATCACCATTTTGTATCTAAGCAACTTTAAATTTCCCAAAGGGGTGGGGGACATGCACCCCTCCCCTTAGACCCCTCCCCCAGGACGGCGATCACTCATCCCATGCTTCCCCCCTATCGAAATACCCTGGCGCCGTCCCTTGGGGGAGCAAAACTGTTTCTACATGCATGTTGGCAATACGTTAACCGCGGACACCATGAGCTAAGTCTCTGATCGGGCTCTGAAAACCGTCAAATACAACACGATATAGTTTTAAAAAGAGAGTAGCTGAAATAGGGTGCTATGGATTAGATACACGGTTCAAAGTTACGGTGTATTCATGTAGACCTACACATGATCTCGCACCCTTTCCTGAACGACGTCTACCGTTAGTGTGATTGTTGTGGTGGTGATTGCTCATCTTATTTGTTGGCCTATGTCATGTACGTCTTCCTAAAGATTTCCTTAGCTTATCCAACGGAATTAGTTAGCTGTATTAACAGAGAATAATAGATTTTACGGATGTGTCTGAAATGATACTCTTAAAGCAATCCGATTACAGCAGGGATAAAGCTGCTGCTATCTAGACTGGTAATATTTTACAAGGATCACTATCATGGAATATCCAACAGTTTCTTACTTAAATGCATCAATGAATTCTAGTCGTCAAAATGATATTTTCTTGGTTCAGTGAAGTACTGTTGAAAGACTTTGGTCACAACATTGCCACGATTAAGTTTGCCGGGCATTTCTTGTTTTATGTTTTTGTTTTTTACACAGGATCCCTAGTTACAGTCATGTAAACATGTAGATTATTTGTGGACTGAGTACCTAGCTGTGTATCATATATCCTGCTCTCTGTGTTTATCTGCATAGTCTCAAGCAATCAGTCGTTAGTAAATTGAAAGATGCTGTTGTGCTTATTTTCAATACCATACGTTTTGAACATTACTGAAACTCGAAACCACCTTAAAAGATATTCGGATGAAACAAGATTTTACATCGTGATTAAATATTTTGACTGGTATCAGGTCCCGTGACCAGAAAGTTTTATGGGGTTCAGAAACTGAAACACTATAATTTATGAAGTTTGTTGTGCAAAGACGCACAATGAACAATTGACAATTGGTGTGTACGTGAGTTGGGGTAGGAGTCTTGCGAGGCCCTCGGAACCCCCTTTGTATACGGGTTTGTGTATACGCTACCGCTCTGTCTCAACAACATTGTTCAAAACGTTGATATAAAGTAAGTACAGTTGGCAAAATCTTATCTCCAGTCCCAAGAACACTCCGTGATGCATGCCGTGAAAGAGCTACAAAACAGTAAAATAAAATTCAGAGCTGATAAGCAATACCCTAGAATGAGTAACACCGGTACGGGGATTGGGTGAGGTGGGGGTCACGTGCCCTCAATCGATTTCCGAAAATTTTCCCTTAACTTTTAAAATGAGCCACAAAGGCGTTTAAGCTATAGATTTCTGTAGGGGGTAAGGGTGAGGTGTGTTTCTGACTGAACGATGAATCTATTTTAAAAGTATCAAATTTTTCTTGCCGTCGGCGCCCGTGCATCTTAACCACATAGCTGTGTTTGCTATCAATACTGTCTCATAATATATTCACATTATTCAGTGGTGAGGGTTCTACAATTTCACCGATTGTTCTTGTATATAGTCAAGAATCATTACGGAGGAGAACAGCATTACAAAAATACAAAGTAGAGGAATTCAGGGGAAGACGTATTTTATGAAAATCGAAAGCTTATACGAAATACTAGACAGAAGACTCGCCTCTAACTGGAGGATGCATATTGTTAGAAATTTAAAGTGTCTCAAAGCAAAGTCTGCAGAAAACGTTTGTTATGGAAATCATTTACAATGCAAACTTTTGGCGGGCTTCGCGCGCATTCGTCACTGTACACACTCCATATCGTATAGCTATTATTGGGGCAATAATAAATTACTATGACCAAAACACTTTTGTCAGAAAAAGTACATCTCCGACCTCTTCAGGGACCCAGCATCAACAGAGAATCTTACAGTAATATCGTGAGTAGCATATAAGGTAACATTCGTAGTATGAATTTTTCGTTACATATTTTTTAATAAGGAGTACCATGCCACAGCCAAAATATCACCAAATAATGATAATTTCCAAGCATGTAGTTAATTGAAAAATTTCCCAGTGATATCATCATTTTCCATCCAGGACATCTTACCTAAACAAGAATTCTTCAGGAGGGGAGTTGTTACCCCTCCACTTATACAACACACCTTTCCTTTACAGTCAACCAAAAGTAAGAGTTCATTTAATTGAAAGTTTTCCAATAGCCTATATGATCAGTTCAAAAATTTGTCACATATAGCACCAGTTTGCATCTAAGCCATCTTAAATGAACAAAAATTTCTCAAAGGAGAGGCCCCCACCCTTAGATCCTCAGGGCATCAACTGCACTAGATGACAAAGGAACGATTCCCTCTGGATGCAAACTACCACCCATGAGAATATGCACAAATTACACAGACTTTCTGGGTTGATCTGGGGAGGGCTTAAGGCGTCAGGCTTCTGTAGTGCCCCCCTCCCATCGTCAACCTCTGGCGCCACTGCCTAGATTCATTTTTCCAACTAACCTATGCCAACTTTGTGAAAACTATAGTGATAAAGAGGGGTTTTTGGGTGGGGTGGGGACTTATAAACATTCATTCCCTTTAATGCAGTTACAGTCTCTACATCGGTGTCAAGACTAACTTGTTTGATTTATCACCTCTCCTGCCTCTGTAATCTTTTTTTAATTATTTAGATCCTCTCGGTATTTCAAAATAGTAAATCTTCGCTCCATTTTGCAAGTGGGCTTTACAACATTGACCAATCGCGTGCTGCGTAAGAGGCAACCACTCGTTTCCCTATTGAGGTAAGGAAGGGTTAACACCTGTTGCAGGACGATATATGTCACTGCATCATCATTACACTAAAATCAGTGTATTACACGCACTGTACCAATTTCACAATATACAGAAATACCATGAAGAAAAGGATAGTCATACGTTAAATCTGTGAATGATGTGGGATGTTACGTCATCTTTGAATCGAGTACATACTCTTTTCATTCATTCATTCATTCATTCATTCATTCATTCATTCATTCATTCATTCATTCATTCATTCATTCATTCATTCATTTATTTATTTATTAATTTATTTATTTATTTATTTATTCATTCATTCATTCATTCATTCATTCATTCATTCATTCATTCATTCATTCATTCATTCATTCATTCATTCATTCATTCATTCATTCATTCATTCATTCATTCATTCATTCATTCATTCATTCATTCATTCATTCATTCATTCATTCATTCATTCATTTATTTATTTATTTATTTATTTATTTATTTATTTATTTATTTATTTATTTATTGAAAAATTGAAAAATTAGAAGAGGAAAAAAGACTACATGACGCCATGATTAATAAACAGGAGCGATTCTCACGACGCAATAATATCAGAATCGTAAATCTGAAATCCAATAAGGGTGAGAGCTGCATAGATTTAGCAACTGTAGTTCTGGAGGAGGTGGGCATCCCTGCCTGCAAAATTGAGAGGGCCCACCGGGATGGCAGATTCGTGGAAGGGAGAGAGAGGCACCTTCTTGTCAAAGTAACCTTCTATCAAGATGTTTTTGCCCTTGTAAGTTCTATTTACGTTAGTGTACAATCAATTGCTTTCATTATAGCATCGTGTACAGTGTATATAGTATGTAAGATTTCCCTGCCTAAATGTCGTGTATAAAGCTTTGCTCTTATAATGTCAGGGGAATTAGACAGGCCAAGAAAAGACAAAAAATTTTTGCGTTTCTTCATCTCATCCAGGTGACATTTTCTTTTTACAAGAAACCCACAGCTTAGAGAGGGATGTATCTTACTGGAGGAATGAATGGGGTGGTCAAGCTTTCTTTTGTCATACTTCATCGGTTAGTCGGGGAGTTTGTATTCTTTCTAATCCACCATTGAAAGTGAATGTATGTCAATCCACGTATTCAGATACAGGTAGATTCCTTATTGTTGAAGTCAAAATTTTGGATAAGACTTTCACGCTTGCAAATGTCTACGGACCCAGCATTGATGACCCGAACTTTTTCACCTGTTGTCCTCCACTTTACATCAATTTAATACTGGTAATGTCATTATAGGGGGCGATTTCAATTTTGTTTTTAATTTAAATTGAGATAAAATAGGAGGAAAACGATGACAAATTTTAAGGCGAGGAATAAGTGTATTTGTTTAATGTCTACCTTTGACTTGATTGATATTTGGCGGGAAAGAAACCCCACTTTAGCTGATTACTCATGTAACTCGAATATTACCAATATAATATTGGTACTAGATGTAGGCTGGACTTTTCCTCATTATCTTACTCCACTTTCGCACTTTTGTCACAAAATGTAACTTCTCTCCGAGCATTCAGTCAGACCACTCAGTTATTAATTTAGAATTAGATCTTTACACCAATAGAAGAGGTCCAGGTTTTTGGAAATTGAATAATTCATTACTGACGGATGCTGAGTACACTACTAAATTAAAGGAAATTATTACAGGAGTCATCAACGATTACCATGATAATAATCCATCACAGCTTTGGGAATACGTTAAATATAAAATTCGTGTTTTTAGCGTTAGGTATAGTAAGAAGAAAGCCGCTGCTCGTAAAAAACAAGACGAGAATTTGTTAAAGGAAATTGCTGAACTGGAAAGAACTTATTACAACTTACAGATTCCTGAAAATTTAAAGAAATTGAACGATGCTCGGGTTAAGCTGGATACTTTGTATAACTATAAACTTAGAGGAATAATTGTGCGATCTAGGTCACGGTGGGTTGAGCAGGGAGAGAAAAATATGAAGTATTTCATAAATTTAGAGAACCGTCACAAACTTCTAAGTGTAATTCGGAAGCTTAGGAAAGCCTCTGCGCAGTGTGTCACGAAAGATAAAGACATTTTAGATGAACTAAGTAATTTTTATACGAAGCTCTATCATGGTGTGGGTTGCTCTCCGTCAGGGCGTCAATCCGTATTCAAATGTGGGGGGGGGGGGGGACGGGGGACATACATGACTTACCACAAACCAATCCCTTTGGTTTTGAAGAGGGGGTGTCTTCCTATAGGCCCTTTCTTCCTCCCCCCCTTATGATGACTGACGCCTGTTCTAATAATAGGCCCGTAGCCAGGAATTCTGATATAGGGGGCACCGACACCTCATAGAGGGGCACCGAAGAAGATTATGTTTGTTGTCAGTAGTACCACCACAGGATTACAGTTTGACGGAACTACAGGGAATTATATCTCAAGCTTACCACACATAGCTTAAAGGTATCGGTTTTACGTGTACACATACGCGCGCCGGAGCGCGCGAAAATTTCACTCTTCTGATGGAAATTTTTCCCTCCCCTTGCAATACAGAGACGTAGAAATTCTCCACAAGTGAAGGGAACGACACTATAATCACGATATATCTTCAGCTCAGCAAGCGCAGGTGAAGCCGGTTAAGTACTTTGCGAACGGCGAGGCGGGACCAGGGGCTGCCATTAGGCAGACTTGATGTGATCTAGTATGATTTTGTTAGGACCCAGAGCGAAATTCCCCGAATATGTAGCGTATTAACAATATGGGAACACTAGCATTGAGCTTTGAGTAGGACTTTGAATGACAGTGAGAGCACACCAATCTCTTCACAGTTCACAATTCGGATGGTCATTATATTATTTCTACTTTGAACGAAATTTTACATGAAAGAAAAAAAAAACAGATAAAGTAAATTTTGGAATAAATTTTTGGTACGAGTAAATTTAGCTTCAAACCGTTTGGCGTCGCGGAGCGAATTTTACTCAAGGTATTAGATTACTACATGAAAGCCCCTTGATGTCCGGGATCTAACTTTGAGACTTCACCTAGCTTTGGCTGGAAGAGTTCATTTGAATTTTTGTACTAATAATGTTCATGGGTGATATTCCTTCGCTTGTGAGAATTGCGCGTGAAGCGCGCCGAAATTTTGCAGGAAAATTATTTACCACTGTAAAACCTGCTTACACACTCAGCAAGGGGTGGTAGAAAGATAAGCCCGAAGAAGGGACCAAGCTCCCCTAAGAGATCCAGCAACCCGAAGCCCCGTCAGAAGCAATGGGTTACAGATTGAATACCGAACTTGAATTTTGGGCGACCAGCGAAAAATTTGGGGTTCTGTTGAAGAAAAATTGAAAATATTTGATTCTTATTAAGGAAAGTTAGAAAATTTGGGTTTCTATGGAAGAATCTGCCCTCTTCGTCCTAGACAGCTCCAATTCTCCCGAGTAAGTTACTCCTTCCAAAATTGTGTTGAGCCCCTCCTTGTGCAGACACAAACCTAGTTAATTGCTTAAGGGCATATCCTGTTGGGCGTACAAGGCCATAATATGTAACCAGGACATTCTCTGCGCATGCTGTGTGTTGTGAGCTTTGATGCTCTGAATTTGATGCTTTGAATGCTCTTTGAAAGAGCATTCATCTATGACCAATTGAGAATTTTGCTTTCTCATAACCAAAATGTATTTGGGGTGATGAGTGTCTGTCTTTAAGAACAAAACCAAGAGGCCGGGCGACTGGTCGCAAGGGGATGCCCCCTTCCACCACGTTTCATACAAAAATGATTATCATGATGTTGAGCCTGAATTAAATTAAGAACCTTCCCGATCGTAAGAGAAAGAGGATGGAACTTGACTTTTTATGGATTCAGTTTTGTGTTTTTCCGGGAATCACACCTACACGAAAGAACAATAGCCAAATTGTGGAACCTGTACATTTATAAATTAAGCCAACATATCTGAAACGGGTGTTAAAGCTATATGTAACTGAAGATGAAAGCGCGCTACGCGCGCGAAAATTTTTGTGATTTTAGAACAAAAATGTTACAGAGAACAAAATACGTTCATTATTAAACTCCTTTTGGGATCATTTTTGGTTACAAATCGCTTGGTGTCATACCAGGGCCACCGTTTACATGTACTAAAATTTTATTTTCGATCGATTTTCCGTAAAGGGGGGGGGCACAGTGGTCCGCACGGGGGGGGGGGCACGGCCCCCTCGTGCCCCGGCCTGGCTACGGGCCTATCTAATAAGAATAAACATTTCAAAGTTAACATGACCATCATTGAGATCTGCCAGGTGAAATACACGGAGTCCACGGAATTACTTCAAGATGTTATTTTACCATGTCCCAAAATAGCTGAAACCACGCTTCGCAGCGTGGATCATTGTAGGAGATCATGGACCCGACCAGGCCCGTTGCTAGGGTGACATGTTTGGGGGTGTGAAGGTGACCGTCCCAAATTCCGACTGGCTGGATGTTTTTTCCAATTGAGTGGAGGTGTGTAAATTGCACTTTGTTTTTATGAGCGCTCTGCGTTTGTATACAGCAGTGGGGATCCTTCATTTGTCACTACATAAAAGTGTCGTCCTGGGGGAGGGGTCTAAGGGGAGGGGGAGTCCCCCTCCCCTTTCTCCCCCTCCCCTTTGAGAAATTTTTGTTAATTTAAGGCTGCTTAGGTGCAAAACGGTGCTATCTTTGGGATATTTTTGGAGCTGATCGTATATGGCTGGAAAATGTCCATAATTTAGTGAATTCTAATTTTCCCGACTGGCTAGATGTTTTCACTAACTGCAGTGGCGGCGCGTAAATTGCACCTTTTTATTCACCCTGCGTTTGTATACAGCAGTGGGGATCCTTCCTTTGTCACTATATAAAGGTGTCATCCTGGGGAGGGGTCTAAGGGGAGGGGGAGGCCTCCCCTTTGAGAAATTTTTGTGAAATTAAGGTTGCTTAGATGCAAAATGGTGCTATCTTTGGGATATTTTTGGAGCTGATCGTAGTATAGCAAAGGTGTGAAGGACTAGCAAGGGCGTTTTCAGAATGCTTTCAAGTCGTAAGTGAATTAACAATCACCATCTATACCGATAATGGCCTCGGTGAAGCGCTCTGTAAAAATTTTTGAAAAATGTTTAACGGCAACAAAATACTTTCAACCATCCACATCATGCTAAAAATTAGACTGTATGCAGTGGAGTCCCCAGGATTTGTCTCAAGGGGGGGGGAATGCAGTATGTTGTGTGACCGCCGGCCTGGGGGAGGGGTCCCCTTTGAAATTTTTTGAAGAATTAGGTGTCCTTACATGCAATCTGGTGCCTCATATGTTACCTTTTGAAGTAGTCTGTGTTAAAAAGATTTATGCTTTTTTAGGAACTAAAAATTAGGCATCAGTGAGG
This sequence comes from Holothuria leucospilota, assembly GCA_029531755.1. Classification (NCBI taxonomy): domain Eukaryota; kingdom Metazoa; phylum Echinodermata; class Holothuroidea; order Aspidochirotida; family Holothuriidae; genus Holothuria; species Holothuria leucospilota. The sequence goes on along the minus strand of CM055980.1, from coordinate 36,670,513 downwards.
GGAGCATGGCCCAATGGTGTGTCCCCCTCCCCTTTGAAAATTTTTGAAAAATAAGGTGTCCTTACATGCAATCTGGTGCCAAGTATGCTACCTTTTGAAGTAAAATTTGTGTTAAAAAATTTACGTTTTTTTAGGAACTAAAATAGGCATCAGTGAGGGGGCATAAAAAATTTACGTATTTTTGGGAACTTAAAAAGAAATCGGAATAAGTGAGGGGGGCATGGCCGAATGGCCCTCCCCTCTGCGTACGCCACAGATTGAATGATCCCATATTGATGAGAGGCCCCTTCAGATGTTTGGAGATGCATGTCTGTTTTCGGAGAGTGTTGTTATCAGAATAGTTCCATGTATTTACCTTTTTAATGGTCATGAGAAGAAGTGCAAACCGTGACGCATGAGCGCGAAGCGCCCCGAAACTTTGTCATTAAATAAGATTTCCCTGACGAAATCTGCATTCAGAATTTGCATCGAGACACTTAATAATTGCCCAACAAACCTACATACCACTCAAAAAGCCAGTCAAACAGAGCCATGGCACTACTCTTTTACGCAAATGTGGGGGGGGGGACATTTGATATTGTGTCCCCCACCCATCGAAATGTGGGGAGGGGGACTTGTCCCCCGTCCCCCCTCCCCCAGGATTGACGTCCATGCTCACCGTCCTTGATTTTTGATAATCTTCATTGCCCCAATTTACTCACAGATGATGATGCTAGCCTTTGTGAAGGTCAGCTTACTATTGAGGAGTGTAGAACCTCCCTTTTCTCTTTCAAAGACAACAAAAGTCCTGGTACCGACGGTTTAACAGACGAGTTCTACAAGTTTATTGGTCCGATATTGCCGACTTAGTCGTGAATTCTCTTAATTTTGCTTTTACTTCAGGTAATTTATCCCACGAGCAGGCACGCAGTATCATTACTCTCTTGCCCAAGCCCGATAAAGACCTCACTCTTGTAAAAAAATTTTCGTCCAATAAGCGTTTTAAATGTAGACTACAAAATTTGTTCAAAAGCTCTGGCATCAAGAATTAAGCATATTATTAGTAAACTGATAAACGCAAACCAGACAGGTTTTATAAAAGAGAGATTTATTGACGAGAACATCCGCTGTATTTTAGATATGATTGATTATTGTGATGAAATGTGTATTCCTGAGCTTATGATCTTTGTTGACTTTGAAAAAGATTTCGATAAACTGGAGTGGGATTTTGTATTTAAGACACTTCACTTTTTCAATTTCAATAATGACTTTATACGCTGGGTTCGAACCTTGTATGTTAACTCGTCCGCTTGTGTTTGAAATAATGGCTTTTCTTCTCATTATTTTTCCATCTCAAGGGAGGTAAGACAAGGTTGCCCCCTAAGTCCGTACATTTTCATTTTTTGTGCTGAAATTTTTGCCCTGAAAATAAGAAGTAGCAACATTATACATGGTATAAAACTGGATGATAGTGAAATGCGTTTAGTTCAATATGCTGATGATACGACTCTCTGTGTGGACGGTAATGAAAATAATTTAATTCAAATTAGCAGAATTTTTCAGCTTCTTAAGTGTAGCTCTGGTTTAACTGTTAATTATGATAAAACTAATGTATTTCCTCTAGGACCGTTAAAGGGTAACAAACCCCATTTCATGGATAAGTATTTGTTTAGTTGGACTACGGGTCCAATCACTGTTTTGGGAATAACTATTAAGAGGGGTGATGTTAATCTCTTCCGTCTCAACAAAACTGTCACGCTTGAAATCAATTCTGAATTTGTGGTCACAGCGTGACCTTACTCCTCTCGGTAAAATTAGTTTGATAAAAACATTTGCTTTATCACAACTAGTATACCTCTTTCAGGTGCTACCAAGCCCGCCTATTCACTTTGTCAAAAATGTAGAGTCCATTTTGTATAGGTTTATTTGGTCAGGGAAACCGGATAAAGTTCGCCGCAATACAATGATAAGTCCCATTAGGGAGGGAAGAAGGATTAAGCGTCACTCATGTAAGTAGTTTTACTCACAGTTTAAAGTGTACTTGGATTAAGCGGTATGTCGAAGGAAGTGATGCTTACTGGATTAAGTTTTTTGACTATTTCTTGAAGAGGTACGGTGGTTCTTTTCTATTTAAGTGCAATTATAAGCATTCTAACGTGATTACTGGGAACGATTTCATTGATGACATTTGCCATGCCTGGGCTATTTGTAACTATAGTGTTCCATCTCGTGATTTTAAAGATCAGATTTTGTGGAATAATTTTGAAATTAAGATTAATGATTGTGTTGTTTTCTACAGAGAATGGTACGACCAAAATATTATTAATGTGAAGGACCTGCTGGATGATAACGAGAACTTTCTAACTTTTCAGCACTTTCAAAACAAATTTAATTAATGTGCAGTGTTCCTTTTTGTTACTCTATGGTATTATCCATGTTATTCGGTCTGTATGGAAGGGAAAGTTTAATGTCGTATGGCAAACGCTAAATGATGATGTCTCTTTGTTCTTTAAAATCCAACGCACACCTAGTCTTTCCAGGTATATTTACAGTATTTTAATTAAGCGTAATTCACTATCGCCTAGGGCAATCACTAAATGGAAAACTGTTTTTTATTTAAATGACGAACAATGGCAGAAAATTCACCGGATCCTTTTTAAGTCTGTTAAGGAGAGTAAACTGCAGTATTTCCAATTTCGTTTCATTCACAGGATATTGGGTACAAATTATTACTTACATAGGATTAATTTGCAGGAAAACCCTAGATGTACTTTTTGTGGAGAACGGGAAGAAACTATAGACCACCTGTTTTGGGGATATGATGAATACAAGTATACCTCTGATTTTGTTTTAGATACTGAACAGGCTGTAATAGGAAGGCAATTTTGCTTTTCAAAAGTAGACTTCTTTTTTGGTTACAAAATATCTCTTAAGCACCCTTGTAATTTTCTCATTTTTCATGCAAAGTATTTTATTTTTCAGCAAAAACTTCTTGGAAAGATTCCGTCAGTAAACGAGTTTATGTAAAAATTTAAGTTTTATTTGCAAGTTGAAAAACATTTGCATAAAGTCAAGTCCAGGCAGCCCATTTCTGTTGAAACCATGCAAAATGCTTTCTGCAATAACGAGTTTTTATTTGGGTGACAATGTTCAATGTATGATAACGTATACTGTACTAAATTTTGTTATTCGGGTTTTGTTTTATAACGCAGTGTATTACAAAATTGCTTATTCCTTCATTACTCTGATGATTCTTTTCGAATTACGTTTGTCTTTGAGAGTGAAAGATTAGAGTGATAAATGATTTGCACTGATTAGATTCTTGTAGATTGCAATATTGTATTTGCAATCACAGTTTTCTTTTAGTTAGCAGCAGAAAACAGGTGACATTCTACAGACCACATTTTGTTACAAACTCCATTTATCTATAGTTAGTTGTGAGTTCGTTTCATGAAAACGTTTATTTTTTGTAAATATGTATATAACATGTAATTATGTATGTAATATGTACATATGTTTATAATTTGTAATAACAAATGAACAGTTTTCAATAGGATGGTCTGTTTTTTTCTGATGAACATCCTGCAGTTATAACTGTATCACTTACTCTTGAAATAACACGTGCATATTCTGAGAAATTTTTGATAATTGACAAAACGTGATTGTACATACACTATTTGAAAATTAATAAACGATGGCAGAAAAAAATATTTATTTATTTATTCATTCATTCATTCATTCATTCATTCATTCATTCATTCATTCATTCATTCATTCATTCATTCACTCACTCACTCATTCATTCATTCATTCATTCATTCATTCATTCATTCATTCATTCATTCACTCACTCACTCATTCATTCATTCATTCATTCATTCATTCATTCATTCATTCATTCATTCATTCATTCATTCATTCATTCATTCATTCATTCATTTATTTATTTTTGTTTTGAGGTGCTAGATGGACTAGTAAATTTTTGTACTCTCTGGGCAAGATTGTACAGCCTTTAAGATTACCAATAGTGCAGTCTATTGTGAGACTTATTTTTAGTCATTCCTAATGTTTCAGACTTCAGTACTTTCTCTATATGATCTATTCTCATACTTACGAATTATATTGTGTTGTATGCTATTCTTATTGAGATAGAACGTATAGAAATGCTCGGTACTGCGTAAACTCATGTCTGACCTAGCCATTCATTGAGTGTTATATACGAATAATGAATGTTTATGAGTGCGATAGAATGAATTATTTCATGAGTTGAAAGATTGAACGTTCTATTCAACGAGGCGAAGCCGAGTTGAATAGAACGTTAAATCTGTCAACGAATGAAATAGTTCATACTAACGCACGAATGAAAACATTCATTATTTGTTTTATATAACACCTTATAACTATCTAACGTTACCTTTATCTAGTCGTGTTTTGGCGGTCACTGTGGTTCGCGTTTGTCCGTGTGGTAGCTCCATGGTATGTCGTTTGCTAGCTACGCGTCTATGTGCTTATCACATACGACATGCAATGTGCGATCCCCAAAGCTGCGTTGATTTATTGAGTTGCGGCTACCGATCTAAATGTAGGACTGGATAAAACGCGCGCTATTGTTTAACAGTGCAGCATTGGGGAACCACTTGGTGTTCACAAGATGGCGCCAACTACTCCTTAACAAATCACCGCGCAACTAGCCCGCAATGGTTAACGGTGCGGGATGTACACGAACATGGAAAAATGAATCAAAAATATTGGAAATTATTCTTTAACCGAAGGAGAAAACTAAAGGTCATTGTGCAAAAAACTTTTTTCAATTTCGTCTTCATTTTGTGTTAGCAAATTTTTAGTAATAACTTCACACTTTTGACATGAAAAGTGAATCAAAGAGATTTTCTCCATGCAGACAATGGTTTTAGTGCATTTACGGTAGGCCTATGTAAGTTTAGAACACCGTGCGAGAATATTGAAGGTTTTGATTGAATGGTTGATATTGGAAACTGATACTCTGCAAATTTATGATTGTAAAGCTGTTGCAAATTGTTTCCACTAGGGACATACCTATTGAGTTTCCTTAATACCTCTTCACTCAACTTCTAGGTTCCGATGTTGGATATCGGAGTTTAAGTATGCGGCTGATTGCAGGTAAAGGTAACGGGATTATCAAAGTGTCACAGTTGGTAGAAAATCTTTAAAAATACAGGTGCTTATTTTCATCTATTACACCCTACTTTAACTTACTAGATTAAGAAATATTTAGGGCTTTATTGATAGCGGAGATCTTATATGGTCTCTATTATGTTGCTCGCAATGCCCTTTTTATTTTCATCGTTCTCATACAGTATTTTTGAACATTGTAAATATTTGAACATATTCTTTTATTTCTAATTTTCTTCGTTCTTTACTCCCTAAATTTCTCTCTTTCTGGCAGACTTGTTTTATATTGCCTTTGTTATTTCGGTTTACCCACACCTCGACTATCATTTCATGTTCAGTGATGTAATTTGCGAAATGAAACGAAACAAGGGGGAGAGATGTATCTCTGCTTTTCAGAACCCATGCATTTATGTCAAAATCATGCCATCACACATGGCGCTTAGAGCGTAATGTATTGAGAACTTGGCCCTGACAAACCTAATTATGCCTAAACTGCCAGTGAACACTTTTTTACAGTAGTATCGTACGGTCATATGCATATTTTTACCATCAAATGCTCAACGTCATCACTCGTTGGCAAAAGAGCGCGCAACCTTATTCAAAATAACCAGACATTACACGCTTTACTGTCGTCACAATGTACAACTTAATCCTTATTCGTCTATTCCTGCGCACAACGGTGGCAGCGTTTAACATGCGCCGTATACTTTACACGCACACATACTTATCATGGCATGGGTTTTGTCAACCGTGACGTCATCATATATTGTCCGGTTAAGCTGCATCTTCTTTTTTAAAAAAAAGTTTTTAAAACTCATATTGCTCACGATTACCGTATGTAGCGATTAACGACGAGTTTTGCATTGCCGGTTGGTGCAATTGTAGGCTGCATATACTAACATTCTATAAAAATTCTAAAAATACGCCGCTCTCATAGAGTCTCTCCATTGAGCTGGTTCGTGGCTAGGCGTTTTACGAGGAGTAGTTGCTGTGAGCGGAGTGGTTCCCCTTTTTAGACGCACATGTTATATCCAGTCCTACATATAGATCGGTGGTTGCGGCATAGCTTTGTACGTACGCCCAGTGATAGTGACGTCACAGCCGTGCGTTATACTAGACTATTGCACGACCGTGTGTTATACTCTAAGTATTTATTGACTAGAGACCAAGGTGTAATACAGGTGAAATACATACCCTGTACAAAATTTTTGGCCAATTTGAAAGCAAAAGTTAGGTCCAAAATGGTTTAGTCTCTGACGGTCAGTAGTTGCGCTGTGTGCATCTAGTGGGCGAAACACGGCGACAACATTTTGGTTCTTTTCGTAACTTAAGAAGAGGAATATTCTCCCTCGTGATTCCCGAAGAGTAAACTTACAGCAGTAATTTTGCTGCTGTAGGAACGCTATTTTACATTTAGTTCGATTATGTAAAAGTTGGCGCTACAAATTAGTGGCATATGTCGCCAGTATCTGAGATGTATTTTCAACTTTTAGAGTCGCAAAGCGAAGGTAAGAGATACTAAGTTGCCCACTGAGCCGCCTCGCTTACGCATAGACTGTGCAATCCTTAACGTCAATTTCTGTCTACGTTTGACACATAACTAACTCATACAGTTAGGAACAAAACGTTACCTTAGCAACAGGATTCACTACGAAACCCTAGGAGAAAATAACAAACGAAGGCTCTAGTCGTCTAGCATAGATAATGTACCCTAAAATAGATAACAGGTACTTACCTTTGCTCGTCTCCTTGAACTAAAAATCCTAGGCTTAATATCTAAATCGTACAGAATTTCACAACTGAGAAGACAACTGCTCGTAAGATCAAATACGCGCAGAGCATATTTGAACGCGAACGCAACTATTGCTATAACTTGTATGTGTAGGCTATAACTGGCAAAACAGAGCGCACTCGTCAGTGCGTACTTCGGCTTTCATAGACAGGCGTATTTTTTGTTTTGGACGCGCACATGTGCACGCACAAACGTTATCCGGCTTTATATAACACCTTATTAATTTCTCTACATCTGATTGGAAGATTGGTGGTCACATGCCATGCGTGATTCGGCACTATCATCAAGATTGCAGTGCTCGACCGTTGGTTAGTATATACTAACCCACGGTCGTTGGTTAGTATATACTAACCCACGGCAATGAGTCAGCGATGCACTGAGCGCGTTACGTACAGGCTGTATAGCGTCTCAATAAACCACTGCAGCATTGGGGATCGTACATTGTTTTACCGACGTCAAGTGATTGCGCGTCTCTTTGGTTTTGAAGGACAAGCGTCCATTGTGTCACAGAAGTATCTATGGTAATGCCGTGCGCGTGTGCTGTAAGTACGCTTACTGCGTATGTGTGTTTTGCCCTTCAGTGCCTAAGAATCCAACGCGCTTGACGTCACAAAGAATCCCTCTTTATCAGGCAGGCCTATATAAACGCGCAGTTAGAAAACGACAAACCATGGAGCTACTACACGGACAAACACGAATCCATAGTGACCGCCAAAACACAAATTTAACCAACTACTAGCAAAATTATAAGGCGTTATATAAAAAATAATGAATGTTTATGAGTGTGATAGTATGAATAATTTCATTCGTTGAAAGCTTTAACGTTCTATTCAACTCGGCTTCGCCTCGTTGAACAGAACGTTCAATCTTTCAACTCATGAAATTATTCATACTATCGCCTCATAAACATTCATTATTTGTATAATGTTAAGCGCGTCGAGGCGCTACACATAACCGGCAATGTAAAGCGCGTCGACGCCCTATAAATAGCAGTGTTAGAGAAAGTACACGCAAGGAAGAAACGACTGGTTGGTCGAGACACTGCAAATTTGGACCTAACTTTGCCTCCATGGGTGGGACGTTCCGCCATTTTGACCTTGGTCTCTAGTCAATAAATACTCTTAGGTTATACTAGACTATTGCCCGAAGGGTAACAAGCGACCGTGATGATAGTGCCGAATCACCCATGGCATATGACCACCAATCCTCCACTGTAGAGAAATAAATAAGGTGTTATATAATATAGTTTATGCATATGATGTTATTATTTTGACCAGTCAGACTGTGCGCAGTTTTGCACCGGTTCTTGTGATTTTTGTTCTTCAGAGCCCAAGGAATGATTTGTAGTCAGTTTGATTTTAGACATCAGCTCACCCAGGCCGGTATTTAGGACTCCAGCTTATATTTCTTTCCCCACTCGCTCATTCCCCAGTATTCTGTTCAAGTTTGTTAACCAAGAGGACAATAAAATATTGTGAACATTTTTCCGGATTCTCCTGTTGATATTTTTCCACTCCGGACTCCGTAAACTTTGTGTAGGGCCCGCACGCTACCCACTGACTGAAAATCGGCCTTACACTATCTATATGCGAAGTGTGTATTTTCGTCCAAAAAGGGGAGGGACAATTTGCCCCAATAAAGTATGGAAATTACTTCCACAGGACGGTAAACAGCCAGACAGCCAACCGGCTGAACTGATCTTTAATTTCTCTGTAGATACGTTTCAAAGTCCTTGGAGGCATTTGTAAGTTCGGTTTCGTATCAGTGAGGCAGTGACGTTATTCTTTACTTCTTAGACATGATAACATGCTCTCTATAGTTTTTGTTTTAAAGGGAAACGCTTGTTTAATAGCACGAATCCACGACTTGAAGTGTTTTGTTAGAATGACAACGAGCGTGCCCAAATAATATGCGAGTTCGGTAATTTCGGTACACAGTTCATGCTGGGAAGGAAAGTGTACCGCCACAAAGACTATACTTGTGCAGGACTTTTATCATACGCAATCAGGCACAATTTTTGAGTTAAAAATCATGGATCTCTTTACATCAATCTCTAATTCAAGAAAATTCCTTCTGAAAGAAAAGTCTACTTTTAAATAAATGCCTTTTAGCTTGTACTAAAAGGTTGAATAGTATGACGTTTTATCAGCTTGAAAAGAAATGAAAACAGTCGCTGAAAGCATTTGTATCTTAGCGAAAACATTCGCAGACTTGATCTGTGGATCGTATTTCCATACCATGCACATCCTTACAAATTTCCTTTCAAACGACCGCGTTTGACTAACGTTTTTCTGTTTCTTTATTGGTTTGTTGTCGTCTAATGATCTCATGATGTGCTAAATTTCATTTGCGCAAGAAAAGAAGGTAATGTCATTTTCAAAGAAAGGCGGGTGGTCATGGTCGTTTCTCCGTTTCACTCAGCATGTAGTGCATGGCGCCATGACGTACTCACTAAACCTACAAGAACTTTAGCAGTTCAAGCATTTTACAACGTGAATACGCTGAAACACAAATAAATATGATGATATATCTCTTGAGAATTGGAGGTGATAATTTCAAACGTTCATGACGTTTACGAAAGCATAATCTGATTCATTGCAAAATGGGAAAAACAACTTCAACGATATCTAGGAGGAACGCTTATAAGATGCTTATAATTTATCTGGGATGTCGTAAAGTGCATGCATGAATATACCCGGGCCGACAAGGGCAACCGACGTCACCGCGAAAACAGTGTGGAACTAGCTAAACGCCATTCCTGCTGTGCTTGAGTCCAATGCTCTCATCCCTAAACTTAGATATGAAGTGAAATAATAAATTTCGTCGATTAAATACTTTCGCAGCTCAGTTCAGTACTGTGGTAACTTGGGCACAGCTTTCTAACTGGCGGCACTATTATTGTTAGTGTGAGGGATACACCATTTTAATACCCGGGTGTTTAAGGTACGTCGAAGTGGTTAACATGCAATTTTTCATGTTGAGAATATATATTGTTCCAGAACGCAGCAGTAACTTCCATAACCTAACAGTGTAACAGTTTGTCCATTCAGGAAATGGCAGCATAAAGGTTAATTCCCTTTTCAGATTATATAAAAATTAAAAAGACCTTTCCCTAATACTAGCGTAATGTACTCCGTAGTGCTGTTTACAAAGAACAAAGCTCCACAATTAAGTGAACTTAAATTTTACCATCCTGACTACAATTATCCCCAGCCCATCCTTTCACAATATCTCACTCACCCCGAGCACTTCATCCTTCCCTTGAGAAATATGATGGTAATATTCTCTGTGAATTCTTTTGATTTGATAACTCTACTAATACATTTATCAGTTTTTCATTTTCAGTCTAAAGTCCAAAGTCAAGTTGTTTTGAACATCTGCCAAACGACAGGGAATCTTTTATAGCTATTCCCTAAATTCTCCTGCTATAGGCTACAGCGACTTTTAAAATCTCCGGAGGTCTTGCTTGCTTAAAAGGCTTTCTGAGTATGTGACTTCCCCTTTGGGTTGATTAAATTGCGAACCAAGCGTCAATTAATTCCCTCCTAAGTCGACAATCAAAACAAGGCGATTTCATCACCTAGAGCCAGACACGCACTCAAGGGGTATGCAGATTTAATTTAGGTAACGTAAGAGGAACTCTGGGTCAATTGCTCCCTGGAGTTAATATACTAAAGTGTATCTTAAGTCTAAAATTATAAAAAAGTGTGTGTTACAGATACTCAAAAATAAATTACGTCGGTTCATCCACCATCTTCATAGCTTATTCAGTTGTTGCGTTATCAAAGTTTGAAATTTAGTCAAATAATTTGAGATAGTACATTGAGAAACAATTTGTGATATCGCTCTTCCACAACTCACAAGGAATTTTATTGTATTCGTTTGAAAATCAAAACGTTTACCTGGCCATGGAAAATTACTGCTTTCTTGCATATAGCATGTTGTCAGGAGACGGTTTGTTTTTAGTCAAGTCACTTAAAAAGCAACACGGCAGCTATGACATTTTGGAACAAGGCACGGTGAAGTCAAAGAAAACAAAGGTGGTAATCATAGTATACAGTATATGAGTGACATCACAAAATATTGTGCAATATATCATTTTGAATTAATTGAAAGAACTTCAACATTTAACATCTCAGCATGGGAATGTCAGTGCTGTTGGTGTGGTATTTAGACCCTTTAAGATTAAATTTCTAGCCTTTTTAACAAAACATTTTGTAACGGTTTTGCATTCTGTGGTTTTACTTGCCAGCTGTTTTAGTTTAAGTTAATTTTAATTTTGTTTTCTTTCTCAGCAAATATTTCAACAACCTTCATTATCAGCAGTCCACTACAAGTGCAGTTTTTGAAAGTTTCTCCTTGTGTTTGACTATCAGTGAAACGAAATGAAATTCGAGCTTTCCAATCCAGAATGGAGAGTAAATCCCACATCCAGGGTGTCCTTGAGGAAAAGCCCGTCGCATATAAGGTAACTGAAAGCCTTCTTATGATTGGTAAAAGTATTATTCAGTCAGTTCATGATGGGATTTTATTTAAAACTTTTGAATGCTACCTTCCCCAAGTTCCTCTCGGATGACAGACTTCATTGCTAGTTTTGAGTGTAGCTTGCCCCTCATTTCTCGGTGAAGTAAATATGAAACTTTAAACTTGACGTTCATTGAAAAAGAATAAAAACTATTTGTTCGTTTAGGTTCCTCTGGTCTAGTGATATTACCAAGCAATTTGGGATAGGCCTATTGTCACTTTTTAGAGAAATATTCCCAACAAACTTCAAGCCATAGACTATTTTATTATTGTTTTAACAAGTAATGCTCCCTCGAAACTAAGGTCAGGATTGTAACACTGTGTATTAAATGTTCATTTCGTTGACAGGGGGCTTGTAAAGCTAGGCTTCCTAGTTGAATTAAAGAATCAAATTTCTTATTTTTATCAAATTCCAAATATTTTCTTTTTCGTTGCAAAATATGTGAGAAAAAAGCATGCAGAAACTTTTCATACAAAGGGTAGGCTATACTTATAAATAAATAATGTGCTTCACATTACTTGTAAAAACAATAACAATTCGAGGACCTAAAGTTTGATAAAGTAAAAAATTTTTGGTCTAGTGGAGGATTTCTGTTTTGGTCAGTGACACTGATGGATATATATTCACTTACTTTATGTAATGTTACTGAAACTTCTCATGCAATTTTCATATATATATATATATATATATATATATGCTTTTTCACCTCGCCCAGATTTTTCAGCTTTACCGACTCAACTCTATATATATATATATATATATATATATATATATATATATATATATATATATATATATATGGTTGGTCTCTAAACGAGGGGCTTGTATCTATATATATATATATATGTGAGGCTAGTTTTCATTTGCACTAGTTCCTATATACAACTGAGGAAGGGCTGAGACAGCCCGAAATATTTTGTATTCACTGATTTGTATATATTTATAGTTGGAAATGAATGTATCCATTTTTTGTCTTCTTTTGACTTTTGTGTATATATATATATATATATATATATATATATATATATGTATATATATATATATATATATATATATATATATATATATATATATATTGATAAGTGTGCTGCTGTTGAACAAATGAGCCCATCCTTCTCATGTGCTTTTAAAAATGAAAATTTTCATGAAACTACCTGTACATAAATTTTATGTTGATACAGAAGAAAAAATTGAGATAGATACTTAAAGTGATATACTGTTGTAAGTAAAAACTGTATTTTCTGCATTGTAACATGGCTGGAAATAAGGATGAAACGGCAAAAACAAAAGAGCTTTTGAAAAAAAGTTAATTCTAACACCGTGAAAAAGACACAGCTACAGCTGTTTATCAACTGTAAGTAACGCTCCTTTAACACCAGTCTGATAAAAGCCTTTCATTATTATATTGGCAATAATGAGTGCTATCAGAAGATAAGTATATTCCTTTTATTTTATCGAAGTATTGTTATTTTTCATTTTCACGGCGACGGCATTCACGTGGTGCCGATGATTAGTTACGAATTTACATTTGAAAGCTGTTTATGCTTGATGGATAAGCCAAGAAAGTTATATCTCAGTTTATAGCCTACCTTAAAAGAAGGTAAAATTTGAAAGAAGTAGAATAAATGTACTTGAAGTTTAATTACAGCAAAGATAACATCCTTATTAGCTATTAATGGCAAATGCTCTACTAGTCTACGGAGTATACTTGGTTCTTTTCTAATTGTAATACAATGAAAATACCCGGACAGGGGCCGCGGTAAGTGAAAGGTTAGGTTATGTAGGAGTAAAACTTCTGTGTCATTGTTAATATGAATTGGTCCTGTAATCCCCCACCCCTGTCCCCTTCATCTAAAGCCAACATTACACACATTTTCTACCAATATTATTCACCATATCTCCCGTCCACACACACACACACACACCCAATGTCATCCACCAGGCCCCTACCCTACCACACATACATACAGCACATGCACACTGTACCCTGTCAATATCATCCATCACATATTTCCCGTCCACACACACACGCACACACACAACACACGCACAAAAACCAGTGAATATAAATGTATTCGAAAATACTTTACTCCTTATTTGCGTAGCCCTTTGGGTAAGTAAAGCATGGGGGGCATGTGACCTTTCCGTGTGATGAGATACCTTATTGTTCGTAAAATATTTGGGATCATTTTAAAAACCAAAGATAACGAATCAAAGTGCGTGACAGTAAGTAATATAGCCTTCGTTTCAGAGAATGAATATTTTATAAACCTCTACGCAAATATCAAGGAGACAAAGTATGACTATGATTAACTTAACACTGTGTAATCATTAGCCCTTGAACAAACAGCGACAATACCTGTGCGAATTGACACCTTAACCAAAGTGTTCATGACTTGTGGTTTCTCCCAGTATTTGGACTGGGAGCTAATGAGAAAACAAAGAAACGAATAAGGCAGGACGACATTTTAACTTCATTTTGAGATGATATAATAGAGTACTCTTTTTTAAAGACCACCACGTTGAGTTCAAAAGGTGACAAGTTTGCGGCCTTTAAAGGTTATCGCAACGGAAATAGGGAGTCGCTATAAATTCAATGACTTCACCGGAGAACTTTTGATGAAACATGCTCGCCAAAAGAGTTTTAGGGAAGCTCGGTATCCCCTGTCGTAGATCGTTCTTGAAATATAAATTGTGGGAGTTTTTCCTTTATTTGCTGAACCAGAATACGCATTGCTACGTAAAGTCTTATTCTATTATCAACCACTCGCATATTATTTACCCCTTTCTTTTGAATTAAGGTGGATCAATTAAGTGGACCATCACTCCCTTGTTTGGAATTCATGAAAAGTGACCTTGTCTACGGAAACCACTCTTCACTTCTAAGATATTGATCAAGTTTTCTGACAAAACTTCGGAGACCTTAGTTTACGAAGAAAACTATAGAAGACCGAAAGACAATTTTATGCTCTATCCACGAAGAATATTAAAAATAACTGCGCACGGAACACTACGAACAAAGCAAATTTGTTTCAATATGACACTTCTCAGCACCAGAATAAGATATTAAATTTGGGGGGGGGGGCACTGTTTCATTTTTCCCTTTGTGATACACAGTCCTTTATATGGTGACCAGTGGCACCACCAGACAGCCCAGAGGGTGGTGACTGGATGAAGGGGGACCACAAGGGATTCTGTTTTCTCTTGTTCTATGTAAAAAGTGAAGCCACGTTTTCAGGTTTCTTTTAAACTTCTCGTGAGTTTCCCCTTGGCCGGACTTACCTATTTAGGTGAAGGTTATGTATCTTCATGTTAATTTCTGTCACTGACGTGCAGCTTAATGAATGTTGCTAAAACTGAAACTGATGAAGTAACCCACCCCTGGCCCAGATGACCAGGATGTCGGTGTATAAAGTTGGCGTATGCTCGAGGAAGGCCCGAAATCTTTTCTCTGCTACTGATAATTTACCCTACCTTGGGATGCCGATGGGTAGAAGCAGGGATTTTTGTCTGATGTAATTCGGGGGCATTTCCCCAAAAGTTCCACCATAACACTCTAAGCGGAATGCCACTATCAGGTGGCGAGTAGCGTACCGAGACAATTTTTGCCAAAATACCCACCATATTGCTGGAAATGGCACTTTCTAAGGTCCCAAGAGGGGCCTTGTAAGGTTGCATTACTATGAAATCTCACATTTTAGAAATTTCAATAAAAATGCATAAATAAAATACGGCGTGTGGAATATGCAGGTGAAAATTAGTATTAAGGTTTGTATTATCATTAATTGTTTACAAAGTGAAAGGAACTTTTGGGGGAGGGGCAAACAAGCTGGTTACGTGGGCCGTTTAAGGGGATATAAGAACGTCCCATAAATAAACGGAAGAATAACTATGCTCTCCACTCCTCTACAGTGTTCCCCGAAATGATTGGGATCCAATTTGGGGGCTCTTCGCAAGGCACCATGCGGGGTCAATGACAAGGAGTCTAAATATTATATATTTCACACACCTCTGGCCATGTAACCCCCATCAGACACCCACTGATGATAGCTGCGTAAAAGAAAGCTTAGAAAAATGCATTGTGAAATGTATCTGTATAAATAACAGGGGATTGTAAGGGGAAAAGTATTTCAATATCACAATATCCATGCCACAGTTTAAATTAAGAAGCTGTTTTTCTGAGAGAAACATTCAAATATATATTAAAAGATTAAAAGTTAAAAAGAATCTTAACAATAGCTGCACGAACCGAATTTTGTCAAATATTTCACTAGATTTGGCAAAAAATGGTTCTAGTTGTTTTCTTTTTAACCAAATCTAGTAAATTTGAACCAAATTTAGTCAAATAATTTACAAGATCTCTGTCCGTGCCAGCTGTTTTCCGAGAGAAACATTCAAATATATGTTAAAAGATTAATTAAAAAGAATCTTATCAATAGCTGCACGAACCGAATTTTGTCAAATATTTCACTAGATTTGGCAAAAAACGATTCCAGTTGTTTTCCTTTTAACCAAATCTAGTAAATTTTGAATCAAATTTAGTCAAATAATTTACAAGATCCCTGTCCGTATCCCTATGGATTAGACTGTTTTCGAGCGCTTGGGTAACTCGTAAGGTTGCGTGGGTGGATTCCAATTGAGAGCGTTAATTCGAAGGCTTTGAATATGTAGTTGAATATAACATTTCCTTGTTGCGTCAAAGGGTGTTTCAGTACTCCGGCACCAGGCATGAATGTAGCAATACATGCGGGCGAATCGCTCCGAAATATTGGCCATCCATGGTGCTGTGGTTGACTAAACATTTAGTGAGATGAAAGGATTCCGTCCCCTTCAATCAAAATATTACGGATCATGCCTTATAAGCCGTCTCGCAAATAATAGCAAGTATTGTAGGTTTTGCTAAAATACTCCAAATTATTGAAGAGGGCTATGTCGCACATTCACTTCTCTTAGCAAATGTCATGATTACAGTCGACCAACTCTTCGAGGAGATTGAACAAAGGCATTATGTTCCTAAACAATTTGTAGCGGGAATGGGCCAGTGTGTCTACGAATGTCCGATTTAATCACCTAACGACATGCACTCTGATCAGTGTGCGAGCGAAGCGCGCCGGAAAATAGTCGTTATTGATTCATGACTTATCAGTCATCGGAAAGTCCAGTATTCACACAAATACCACGATTTTCGTCAAAAGATCATAGACATTCCGTCCCCCTCAACCAAATTATTGAATAGGACCATGTCTTACACTCACTATGTCACTCAGCAAATATTATGATCTATGACCAAATATTACGGGGGACAAAAGGAGGTCCGCCGCAACTATGGTCCCCATCTCGCCAGCTCGCCGCCATTAACAAGGTGAATGCACTAGAGGAGAACCTGACCAAAAGGGAAGAGGACTACAAGCATGTTTCAAAATGCTTATTCTTTGCCATGCATGGATCCTAAACAGTCACAATGGATCGAAAATTGGTGTTCGCTAATGTTTTGAACAAAGTTCGTGTAACGAGTAATACAAGCTTCAAATCATGATTAATGTTACTCACATTTTATTGCGACATAATTACCCTCTTGATACCAAACCTCTAAGGAAGTTGGAGGTGTACTTTTAGGTTTCTTTAGCTAGGTTCGCCAGAATAATTAAGTGCGTATAAGGTATATTATTCTTAGGCTATATAATTATGATCAGTCAGGTATGAATGTAGGCCATTATCATGTACTGTAAGACAGATGAGGCCGAAGCGCTCTGAAATTTTGCATATTCCGTGATACCGGTAATAATTGAATGAAAATTCTGCACTGCAACTTGACCAATTTCCTAACGCAATATGTATGTGTGCTACAACATCCGGTCTGAATAAACTGAAGAATGCCCGGTAATTACCCGCTCAAGCTTGCAAATTTTCTTAAAATGCCTCCCAAAGAACATTCTTGTACAACTGTACAAGAAGAAGCACTCAACTGTAAAACCCTTGCTCTGAATAATATGAACTGAATACGTTTCAGAAAACAGTTGTATAAGATATTCACTTGAAAATTTTGCTTATATACTCTGATAGGAAGCTACTTTATGAGATATAGAAGATAACTAATAGACCCTTTTCAAATGACGTCATGTTTTGTTTGCGCCGCTGTACTAGGGGACAACTTGGGAGCATCTCAGCAAGACTTAGTAAGGGTAACTCTGCCGGGAGGGACGTGTTTTCTTTGGTCTTTCAATTACCGTCGTAAGTGCACAGACCAAAAGAAATGCACGCTCTCCTCGCGGCTGGGTGACCGTAACTACTCGGTAAGCTGCACACGTAGATGAAGAGCGTATGTGCGGTATGTTGTACTGCAGCCAGTGGCACATTCTCCACAGGGTGGCTTAATTCTGCGGCGCTATTAGGAACGTGACGTATTAAAATGGGCCTAGGCTGTACATGGTATTCTATTTTCTACCCTTATTTTAATCATTATACAATTAAGCACATTAGGCCAGGCTCTGCTTTCGATACCCGTATATATGATGCTCTTTGAAAGATTACGTTCGTCTAAACTTTACAATTTTTTTTTTCAAAACTAGTACTAGTACAAAATGACAGTCTGTGTGGTGCTTAAAGAACATGACTACCCATACAATTCGACACATATGTGCCATTTTTAATCTGGAAATTTCTGTCTGGGCTTATATCACAGTACGATAACGATATCACCACATTTAAACAAATTAATTGTTGCTTGGGTTATATCATGGCTATCATGGCATTGCTGAAATCTTGACCTTTAGACTTGAATCTCTTTCATTTACTTCATTTAGGAGTTTGAGTTCTTTCATGGAAATAAAATTAGAAAAAAAGTAAATTAGAAATTACTTCTCATGACGATGGAATGATGACATTGTAGTGAAAGCGTTACAGGTATGACTGCATCAGAACATGAGATAATTTGTAAATATACTCTAAAAAGGGGTACGTATACCACCTGATAAATTGTTGGGTAAAGAAACTGTCCAGTTTGGTAAAAAAAATGCCCATGCTGGGTAAAGTTTGTGTACTTTTTGACCAACCTGGGCAGTTTATCAGATGGCGTACCGTGCTTAACAGTTTTTAGAGTGATAGCCCTTTGATAAGCACCTTAATCACAAAGAAAATGTTTTATACAGTAATTCAGGGGAGGGGAGCCTGCAGAAAGGTAACCAGAACACAGTTTTTTGGAGGGCAGCGATATGTTTTCCTCGGGGGGGGGGGGTTCTTGAGGGAAATACCAAGTATGAGGGTGTTAAAACGTCACTCTAGTGTTTGGTCTCTGCTGTGCAGTCTACTTATTTGGGAAAAGAACGATTATTGTCTGACGGTACTTGCCCCTATCTCCTTGGTTATACGTGCATGAAGCAGTAAGAGGTGTAATTTGTTTTGACAGGTAACCTTTCCTAATCAAAGCTGTTATAGCTCAGGATGAAGCATTGATAATCTGCAACGTAAAATGATAATAACCTTGCAGTTGAACATGCAAAATAAAAGGAATGTGTTTTGTGAGTGTTTGAATAAGTCTTTCAATTCAGTCTTCTCTTAATATTTACTGAATAGGGAATACATATCGGAGAAAGTGTGTTAACGACAATGTAAAATATGCAGTTACGTTAAACTGTGAAAGTTTCTTCACATTTACTAAGCCAATAAAAATAATTTTCTTTCCTTTGGTGATGAAAGAAAGCCTCTAAATCTTATGTATTGTTTAAGGCAATGTAAACCTTTCACTGACACAATTTTTTGAAAGAGTCAGGCAGTAATTTAAGCGCAGCCTGCGTAAACGTTCCAAAACAGCTTTGTGCATTACTGCCAAAGGCAGGAACACATATTTCCACGTTTCGAGTCCTTGGAAACAGAACACCGACACTAGTTTACTGATAATGCTAGTCATTATATTTTTAATATTCCATTTAATTACCATGACCTTCATAGCAGAGATAATATGGACACCCTCCGGTAGTATAGAGTCAAGCTTTCTTAGGCGTAAAATGGAGAATTTAATTAAACTCTTTAAACTGAAAATAATACATTCTGTGTTGTCACCTTTGTGTTACGTATGGACTGACGGAGCAGGATTGATGATGCTGACCTCATCCAAAGCACCAGGTATCCTTGTTTTCGGCCAGCCACGCAGGCTAAATTTTGCATAACTGTCAAGTACCAATAATTCATTGCAACAGGTTGTACTTAACATGCTTTGTAAAGTAAATTTGAAAGGCCACAAAATTGCTTTACAGTGACATGTAATGTGTATGAGCAGTTATTTATGGCAAAAATGATAAATTTCTACGCTCTTTACGCTGAGAAAAATTAACTTTAACAACACAAGTAGCTTAGAGTGCACTGTCAACGTCAGAGTTGCCCCTTTTTGTTTTCTTGAAGCCCCCCGGCTGGATGCCGGAAGGCGGAAAACAAACATTCTCCACATTCTCCATTCTCCAATCTGCTCAGTTAAGGAGTTAGAAGTTCCTTAACGGAACACTGTACCTTTAGATGACAATTCATCTAGGGGTCACACCCTGACATCACATGTCTGTCATGCTTGGCCGGCCCCTTCTAGACTGGCTGTACAGCCCAAGTGCCACGCATGGTTAGAACAATTGTGTATACAGTCACTTTGCTTTTTCAAAAGTCCCGGCCTCGACTCTCTGGTGAAGAGCCGAAGGGCGAAACCAACGGTTACTCCCGAAGTTCTACTCCCCAAAGGAGCTACTTCAGAAGCCTTTAATGTACAGATATAAAAGCCTTATGTAGGCTCAGAGCTCTTAGTAACTCCCTACTAGTTCTAGTCAAGTTTTAAATGAGTAAGACTCGACTCACATTATAAAGGTAGCCTACTGACCACTGAACACGAGATATTAAGATGCACAATTTTGCATTGTTCAAGAATAGACTGATGTATGTCAGGGGTAACGTCAGGGGGTAAGCTTTCCGACTGGGAGGTATAGCCTGGCTGAGAACGTTCACGACAGTAATCCCGAATATGATGCGTGCATAGTCACTACAACATTTAACAGTCAGACCTACTATCTGTATGACGATTCACATTTTCATCGAATTAGAAGACGCTCAGTACGACGTTTCTGAAACGATGGATATCTTTCCATATAGGTTTGGCGGGTGACCGTACACTTTTTTATCTCTCTTTTTTTAGGAATAGAGAACCCGCAGCGTTAATATTCGCGACTCTGAATGGATTCGAGACTCCTACAATGACGTCACTACTGCCACGGGCACCTAATAATGGAGCATCAGTTTCAAACTGATGCCCACACTACAGACTATTCAACTGCCGATGTTACATATCGCCCTTGTAGGAGATTCTTAGTTCCCAACGGAAGAACAAACTGGTAATAAGAGAGAATATAAAGGGAAAATGCAGTCACCCCACACAGTATTAATATACCCCGTTATACTTATTCATGAATGGCTTTCTTTGATCATGTGACAATATTTTTGTTACTGAATTGTTAAAT
Organism: Holothuria leucospilota; assembly: GCA_029531755.1. NCBI lineage: Eukaryota > Metazoa > Echinodermata > Holothuroidea > Aspidochirotida > Holothuriidae > Holothuria > Holothuria leucospilota. The sequence continues at coordinate 36,649,575 of CM055980.1, read as the reverse complement.
TCATGGAGAATTGCTCCTTGCTTTTCCTAGACTGTGATATTTATAAGGTACTCGTAAGGAAAATAAGAGGAGATTTGCAAGAGTTTGCTGATTTTTCAAAGCAATTTGGGGCGACTGTCTACTGCCTTTAAACTGAAATTTCCAACTGTGTTACAATACGTCATTAAAACTTGAAGAAATTTGATGGAGATCGTAAAAGAAGGGAAAAGGGGAAAAAACCTGATTTGTATGCATGTGGGTAGCTGTACTGAAAACTCTTTAGGAGACGAGACTCCAAGGAAAGTGGAGTCTCTTCTCGTCGACTCTCCGCCTGGAGCGTGGGCGGGTTACCCGACTTTACTTCGGAGACGAGACTTCAGGCAGCCAGGCGGAGAGTCGAGTACTGTGAGTAATGTGAACATGAATTAACTGTGAATAGTCCTATTCATTATCAGTTCAAAGCAAGTTACCAAAGAAAGCATCATTTTGTATCCAAGCCTCCTTTCATTTGCAAAAATTTCCGAAAGAAGAGGGAGACATTTTCTACCTATTGGCCTCTACACAGGACGGCACCCTCTTTGAGATGACAACTGAAGGACCCCAGCTCCCAAGTTCTAACTATTGAAGGAAAACGCCGCTGAGTCGACTCTTAAAACTTGTTTATACAGTTGCGACAATAAACTGCATGTTTAGCTCTGTTTAGTGACTGTCGTAAATGGCGCTTGAAAAGACACCAAAGAGGTGGTTCGTGCAGCAATCCTGCTAAATGCGTGTGTATGAAAACATCTTTTCCACAAATGCAGTAGCTTTAATTTACAAAGAACATGACATTCTCCGATTTATTTTTCATTCATTTGGTATTTTTAGTCATCAAACGGAACGTGATTTTAACCAGATCCATGCTGATGAAAGTTGCTTTCACATATTTCAACACCCGTCGGCAAACATATACTGAAATGTTCTTATATTTAACGTTAAGTCAGTCAAGTGTTTTCAATTCCAATAAAAGCGTGCACCACTTGAGATTAACATGATTAACAAGGTAGTGGGCAAACATGGTGTTGTTCTTTGACAATCTCTGCGATCTGCAAAACAATGTCATCATAAAAGTTGCTGTACTCTCTGTTGCAATGAAAAGGATTTCTAAAGAAGAAAATCCTTCCTCACACATTTCATTTCCTGTTGCTTTTTTCTTCTTGACCGTGTTCCAACTTTTAAAATCTTTCGTCACGGTTGCTGTTAAAAGGGGAGGGGGGTAGGGTCGGGGATAACCCTAAATAGCGTTTCAAGACTGGAACAAAGCAGATCTGTCTTACAACGTGTGTGCATGTGGAGGGGGGGGGGCAGGAAAGTTTGCATCTCAAGACTTCTAGATACCTGGAAATCACTCTGAAATAATAATTTTGCTACTACGGCTCTGTGTACACCACGCATAGACGACAGTAATGTGGAAAAGGGCACCCAATCCAGGTCCATAGGCTGGATGGAGTGGGGTATCCCCACTATTTATTCCTCAACCGAAACGCACCACTCATGGTGTGAATCAACATTTGTAAGTGATACACATGCAAGCCTGACATGCGCTCAAAGTTTCTGATCAACTCACAATACCAAAGTTTCTAAGCAATTTTCTGACAGCTGAGAAAATACGCGGTTTTATAGAGGAGTATAGTGTTTGTGGCTTCAAACCCATCAGTTGTCAAGGGAGGCAAGTCTTTATAATTAGTCTCCTTCAACTAAAATGCTTTTAGAGTGTATGTATAGCAGCGCCCCCCCCCCATTCCCCTCCCAACCACACACGACACAAACGATAGGCCTCCCTATATATAAAGCACGCAAAAGCACTGGTGAAAGAAGAAAGTTCTGGCGGGTGGGTAAAATTCCTACGAAATCCTCGCTTACCTTAACCTTGTGTGGACTGTTGAAAATGGAATATTTTCTCAAGGTTGACGAGAACCACTTGTGATGGCGCTACATTGAAATAGCCTTCATATAGACATGGAAAATCCAACATTACAACTCCTCAAGCCATTGGCGTAGCCAAGGGGAGGGTTCTGGGGATTGAAACAAACACCAATGTCTTGGGAAAAATATGCTGACACGATTTTCCCTAGTCCATTTCAATCCTCCTATATGCACTTGGTTCGAAGTTGATAGAGCGCGGAGTGAACGATATCAGTTTAGTGGCCTCTGTTACGGAGCTGGAATGTTGGATGCCGTATTGTCACAGGCAATATATAGGCCAAAATTTAAAACATCGCACCCTTTAGAATGTAGCAAGAGTGGACGAACTACACGTGCACTGTGTGCAGTACTGTATACACAGTCGACTATCAGTAGGAGCGTACAGCGTAGCTTATAGCAGCTCCCTGCTTATATGCATATAACGTTAGCGTTAGATATCACCGACAGTCCGTGAACTAGCAACATGAGTAACAAAAAGCGACACAAGATTACCCTCCATTCCTTCTTTACGAAAGAACAGATAGCAGAAAAACCTCCTGATGAGAAAACTTCTAATGCGTCGGAAGCCAACCGGAAAGACTCGGCTCCTCCGCCGGGCCAGCTGATCAGCATTAGGCCTTAAGTGTAAACAAAAATATGCTAAAGTATGATATCGGACGATATAACTTTGCAATTTGCTCGTTTTTTTTACTTGAAATGAAAATTTTATTGCAAACGGAAGCCCAAAATTACGACTGCTTTGAGTGTACTTACAAACCTGGGAAATGGCATTTCCGGCTGTCTGAGTAGTCGCGATTTTTCAAAACTTTCTGAACGCTCCGCGCTACCTGATGGTGGCGCTCCACTTGTATAGACTTTCGGCCAATCCAAACCCCCACCATGACAAAATCCTGGCTACGCGCCTGCCTCAAGACCTTTACTGTTATTGATCCCATTCCTTGGGAAAGGCATGGACGTAAACTGGGGAACACTTTTGAAAACAGAGGGGATGGGGATCTCCTCCCACCCTCCCATTTTTTCCATAATCCCACCCGCTCACTTTTTTCAAGAACCCTAACGGAAATATTATTCACGTTTAATTCCATAGCATGCAATAAAGCCGATGAAACTCGAAAATGGCAATAACAGCCATTTCATGGATAAAAAAAAATCGTGGGGAAAATGCTTCAGACGAAACCACAAATCACCTGGCTTCCAAAATTTTCCGATGACCTTAAGTGAATCCCAATCCCTCACTTCGTGGTCATCTTTGCACGTGAAGTAGTTCTGGGCACAGTCATGCACCCCCCCCCCCCTTCTTTTGAAAAGCTATTGATGCATATGGGGAAAGGTGTGACATCAACATCATTTGGAGCAAATGAAAACTAGTCCTGATTACAGGCATTGTAAAAACTAGTTAGTTCCCCTAATGTTTCTTTTCTAACACACTCTTAACCTCCCCAGCTATATGATGTTGAATGTAATACAAAATATTACTTCTACAGAATTTTCTGTTTCACTTATATCTTCCAAGGGCTCTAGAGTTACCCTATCCAAAACTCTTTGTAGGTGAAAGGTCATTTGATATCACCCTTCTGGCTGTAAAGATATATTACTGCCCTTCAGCATCAGGAACTGGAAGCTATAACTCCCACCATTAACCCCTTTCAATTTTCTCCCAATATGAAAATTATTCTGCTCTTTTACATGATCTAGGACCACCTACATAATCTGGAAGATCCATAATTCTCACAGGATACTCATAGATGAGCAAAGAGATTTGTTGCAGGACTGGGATCTGAACTTTGAAATATCATGAAAAAATTTCTGCATGGAACAAAACCTTGTGCTTTATGTTAATGGCACTTATCTCATTATGTTTAACTGCATTCACTTGTGATTCAAGCACATGCATTCCTAGATGAATCAAATGGCTGCTCAAGATGTATCAAACAACTGAGAAATTTAAGTAAAATTTTCTAAAATACAAAGTACAAAATAAAGTTCATAAAATGGCAACTTCAGGTAGCATTCAAAGCAGTTGTTTATTCAGCTTTTCATTTCTTACAATCATTTCATCTGTCATCACAACCTTTTTGTTCCTTCTATTTCACATTCAATTCCATAACGGGATACAGCACATGTTCACAACACAGACAGATCACTGTCTCCTACACACAAACCAAGTACACAAATGTCATCATTTGATTCTGGATGCCAAAATCATTCTAACCTCAAGTTAAACATTTTCAGTTGGGCCTCCTATTGTTGTTATCACATTTATTGCATGTATTGCTTTCAATACAACAAAATACACCATCAAAATTCATTAGCAGTCCATTCCAACTTACAGATATCCTTAAGTTACTTTTAAAACTTCCAATTTAACACCAAATTTTACTTAAATTCAGGTTTAGATAATATCTACAGAGGAGAAACAGCCACCACCAACCTGGATCTTGATTAACTGTTGGTGAATACATGATAAAATGTAATGGGGCTATCTGTCCTCAAAGGCAAATTCATAAAAATCCCAAAATCTACATCTCACCACCTCTGTCATTGGTTCTCTTATGAAAACAACTGAAAATAAGCTTAGGCTTAAACTGAACCAATATTTCATGACATAAAAAAGATAATATTAACATACAAGGCATTAGCCAAAGAACTGTCCAGAAGTCTTTTGAACCCCTACCAGTAAGACACCCTAGAATCATGGACTGCCTATTTTTTTTTTTTTCACATTTTCACTGCAAGTTGTGAATCTACCAGCATCGCCTATTCAAACTCACTATGCTCACAATCCTGGCTAAAGGTCTGTTTAGAATCAAACACGTATCTGATTGAAGTTCATGTGACAATCTTAGCCTAGTTCACACTCCATACCACAGCTGTTACTAATATCTGAACACTTGCTTCATTGAGATTCAGGGCTGTGATGAAGCAGTCTATGACCAAACATGGAAAGTGGTTCAAGTAGGATCTTTGAAATGAGCAAACACACTAAAGTATCAAAAGTATACAGAATATAACACCAATGCTGAACATACATGAACATTACATGACTATGTTATGCAATATATGTAAATTTTGCTTGACAGCGGTGATAAATTTTGGAGTATGAACAGGACTTTACTGCGGCAGCTAAGGTGAAAGAAAAAAAGGACACAAGCTTATAGATGATATTACCACAGTTGTAGCTAGCCAAATTTGAGTGCCGGGTAATTGTCTGATCTGGCAAAAGCACCTCACCCAGGGATGTAGCTACTGTGGTTGGTGGAGGTCGGCTCTAGCCAGCACTCACAACTGCCGACTTCTACTACAGAACAAAATACATATTACCGACCACCACCTGTGCAACTGTGTGACCAGCTCTCTGGTCCAATCTAAAAGTAAATTTATATAAAAAATCTCTGATTTTACTATATTATTACGGCAAATCAGTAAATAAAACATAGCTATTTAAACAGCTGTACCAAAGTATACACTAGTCATTAGCATACTAGAAAGCGGTGAAAAAACATGGCTGCTGGTAGCGATCAAACCTGTTCATAAGAAGGAGAAACTTTTGAAGAACAATTTCTTATGTGGGAGAATTCAATCGTTATTAGGTTTAAGTTTAACATCTGAGGGTCAGAAAGCCAATTGGCTCAATGATGTCCTGTACCAGAGTGAGCATGGATGAACACCAGCAAGATTCAACTTTTGACTAAGAGCTCAGAGGTTAATGAGGCAGGTGTGTACTAATCCCTCCCAATCCTGCTCTCAGGACCGCCATTAAACGTCCCCATCTGATGGACATTAGTGTATCCCAAGTTTTTAGCCACTTTTCCAAAGGCTGGGAGGGGTGAGTGGTTCCTTGCTCTGGACCACTGCTCAACAGCTGAACAGAGCAAAGCTCACAACTTTCTCAACTGGACAACTTCCTGAAATGGACAATCAGATACCCAATTAAAATTCGCCAATTTTAACCCCCTCGACATCACTGTGGACAGCAATGCTGAACAAGTAAATTTTGGTTCCCAGAAAATTTCCGAGTGGTTCCACCGGGACTTGATCCGGGGACACCCAACCACCAAGCCAACTCCACCCACTTTGTTACAGTCTAGTTTCTGCTGTGGAGTTGTCTCTGCACTTACATTTGGAGAGCTTTCTGAAATAAACTGACATAAATCTTCTGCAGATGACAAAATTGTTTTTGTGAGGTTCTTCAGAGGAATTTCTTATTTTTAAGCCATCTAACAGTGAGCATGCCTCCTCTAAAGTTTCCGCTACTTGATTATGATCCCTTTTATTTGAAACAATGGTTTCTGTGGGACTCAAGTAGGGGCTATGAAGTAGGGAAAATATGCCAGTTTTTCTTTTGTCACTTAAGGCCCTCCTTTGGAAAATAACAGTGTTATCTGGGGAAGTTACGTCAAGTCCTTTCCCTTGAAGAACATACTGTTTGACATCATTAGCATCTGAAAGATTTCCATTCTCTTTCTCACTGTGTGTTTGCCTGGAGTGCTGGGAGGGAATATCGAGTGCAGGGTGTTGCCGCCCAGCACCGCCCACTGTAGCTACAACCCTGGATATTATACAGCAATAAAATTAGCTTACCATCACATTGGAACACTGCAAGCACTGGTTATAAAATTGCCTAGTGGGTGACAATCAATTTCAACTGAAATACATAGTAGACTCTGGCAGTAAAACAACTAAGTACCTATAATGCATAATACATTTTCTGTGCAGAAAATACTGAAATAATATATGCAATAGCCATGTTGATTTCCAGTACCTGTGAAATGACCTTGAAAAGTTCACAGGTATAAACTGGTATTTACTGTACAGCATACTACCCAGCTATGCGCACACACTGGTTCTGAGACTTTAGTATATCAGAGTATAGTAAGACTTTAGAATATCAGTACTACATGCAGGGTTTCCCCTGGGTTTTAGAGAGTGTGAGGTGGTACGAGTCTATGAGGTAATATGATGCCAGCTTTGGCAACATCAGTGAGTGAGAACTGACTACTTCCATAGCTAATACAGTACATGTGGCAATTATAGCAAATTTCTGTGAGGTGGTGGCCAAAAACTATGAGGTGGCTGCCTCATAAAAAGACTGCCAAGGGAAACCCTGACATGGCAGCAGACCCTTCAGTATGACTATGCCAGTGTTCGCACTAAGGCGCGGGATTGCGGGAATCCCACTTTTGTCTTTCAAATCCCGCACATAATTAAATCTAATGCGGGAAAATCCCGTACACCTTCTCCCCTCCCGCACATAAATAAATCATAAGCGGGCAGCTGATGTTCTGAAACCAGCCAAAATTCCAGCGCACTTCTCCGCGGCTGTGATTGTACAGAGAAATTGCAATGATAATAAGCACAATAAATTGCAATGTAGAATCGTTCCCAAGCAAGCGGATCGCAACTCCCAAGCTGAACACTGATTATGGTAGCAACAAATATCATCGTAATGTAGCCATTCACAGTGCAGCTCTTATATGCTGGCTGCTGGTTGTTTAAATAAGAGCGAATCTGAGTGGATTGAAATTCAATCACAGTCCCAGGGTTGCAAACGCAACGTTGCATCGTGTACAGTACGTTTGGCTGCACACCTGTAGAGCTGTAGTGCACTGTGGAGTCTTACATGTGTAATTGTATTGAATATGTACAGTATGTACTTTCTTCATTTTACGTCGTACATTGCTCTCGTTAATTTCTGATCATATGTGTATCTCCAATGAAGTTCACTCACATTTTCCACTTCAACTTCAAGTTCACGGATTTATACTCACTCATTCTTCAGAAGGAAACACCCAGTGACGAATTGGAGCTGTATCGGAGGAGGCTTTGAACTTGGAGAGAAGCACTAACGTTAGTGACATGCATTAACTGCCGTTAACAGCAAGTAGTACCTCTTGCGTGGGGAGTAGTTTTGCGATGGCGACGGAAATCCCGCTCAAGAAGAATTTATGGGAGGGATAAGGTCCCGCCTTGATTTTGAAAATCCCGCACAAAAAAATTTTTAGAGAGGGAATTCCCGCACAGTTTCAATTCCTTAGTGCGAACACTGGACTATGCCAACAGAACACACTATATCCAAATATACTGATACATTGCCACACCCTACTTTGTACATGTTAATATACTTAGTGTAAAACTTATTTAAAGATACAAGATACATTGAGATGAAGTAAATGTTACTTGATCACTTTTTCAAATCTATATACTGAAATGAAAATATTTTGTAAATGATACAAGTGCTGGAGTATGTTTTGCAACAAGAATTCATCAGTCTTTTTGAAACTGACTTGATGACTGCAAGAAGGCAATGTTACACACAGAGAACTAAACTTGCATCATAAATTTGATGCCTCAATAACCAATGGACTACCCCCCCCCCCCTCCCCCATTCAACTGAAATACATAGTAGACTCTGGCAGTAAAACAACTAAGTACCTATAATGCATAATACATTTTCTGTGCAGAAAATATTGAAATAATATATGCAATAGCCATGTTGATTTCCAGTACCTGTGAAATGACCTTGAAAAGTTCACAGGTATAAACTGGTATTTACTGTACAGCATACTACCCAGCTATGCGCACACATTGGTTCTGAGACTTTAGTATTATCAGAGTATAGTAAGACTTTATCAGTACTACATGCAGGGTTTCCCCTGGGTTTTAGAGAGTGTGAGGTGGTATGAGTCTATGGGGGTAATATGATGCCAGCTTTGGCACCAACAGTGAGTGAGAACTGACTACTTCCATAGCTAATACAGTACATGTGGCAATTATAGCAAATTTCTGTGAGGTGGTGGCCAAAAACTATGAGGTGGCTGCCTCATAAAAAGACTGCCAAGGGAAACCCTGACATGGCAGTAGACCCTTCAGTATGACTATGCCAACAGAACACACTATATCCAAATATACTGATACATTGCCACACCCTACTTTGTACATGTTAATATACTTAGTGTAAAACTTATTTAAAGATACAAGATACATTGAGATGAAGTAAATGTTACTTGATCACTTTTTCAAATCTATATACTGAAATGAAAATATTTTGTAAATGATACAAGTGCTGGAGTATGTTTTGCAACAAGAATTCATCAGTCTTTTTGAAACTGACTTGATGACTGCAAGAAGGCAATGTTACACACAGAGAACTAAACTTGCATCATAAATTTGATGCCTCAATAACCAATGGACTACCCCCCCCTCCCCCATTCATGCCCTCTCTGATGACAATTATGCTGTATTCTATTACCCTCTTAGGGTGCCACTCTTTATGTTAACAACTCCAAATTTCAATGTGATAGAAATAGCCGTTTAAGGACCTGCTTGATATAACATGCTAACCAAGTATTATTATCAATACGGACAATTTTACTTTACAAACCATCTTGCCATTTCTCAACATGCTTCATTTATACCTTAACAAAGAGGGAAAAAGGGGGGAAAAAGAGAGAACAAAAAAGGACAAAGAAACAAAAAAAAAAGAAAGAAAAAAAGGAAAAATAATACCACAAAGAGCATGTAATCTGAATTTTAATTATTTTTGCTTAAAGGCAGTTTGCTTGAAATATCAGAGGTAATTTAGATGTACAGAGACTTATTTTTCCCATGAACAGAAATGCAGTTTTCAGAATCATTATCACTACCACTGCAGACAATTTGTGCCAATACTATTTCAACAATGTTATGTTAAATTAAAAATGATGGGCTGAGTACCATAACACCTTACTTGCATATTTGACTTTGGAGAGAAGTTTTTTCCTCTTTATTTTTTAATTATCTTTTTCACTCTTCTTAAAGCAAATACTCTAAAATCACCCAAATGATAAGGAACTCCCACATAGATCTTCATTTTGTATTCAAAAGAACTAACAAACTGGTCTTGGGGACACAAGCCAGTCATCTTGAGCACATTTTTCTGTTACATAATCCCCTTCTTTTGAGTCACTCTCAACCTTTGTGAAAGAGAAGGAAGGCCAGTTCTGAAAAGATTCAACAGACCAATCAGCTGGAAGATAATCAGCCTTATTTTCCTTGACTAACCATTTATTGCTATCCGTTTGAAGGACAGCATTACTCTTTTTTAACAGCCACATTTCTGAGTCTTCCTTCTCCTCCACCTCCATTTTGGATGGCTTCAACCAATCCGAAACTGTGAGAGTACTGTGGTATTTAATTACTGCATCTAAGGGGGAGTTCTCATATGACAATACACCCACTTTGGACAACCACTGTCCACTCACATCTACCGATGTGCCATCTTCTAAATACCCACAGCTCTCTGTCTCAGAAATACTTTTTTCACATAACCATTTAGAACTTTCCAACTCCTTTTCAGGTATTCTTTCACCCTCTCTGTCTAAGGCTTCATCTAATTGGTTGTTAGTTTGTCTTTGTTTGGGAACTAGCCAATCTGATGACTTGAATTCTCTGTCAAAACAATCAAACAGCCCTTTCCCATATTCCACTACCAACCATGGAGAGTTCTTATCACCTGACCTTTGGATGATGTTGCCAGCACAATTTTCATCACAAACACATTCTGAGAAGCTCTGACACATCTCATTAGCTTGACAAACCTTTTCAACTGGAGGCAATGTCTTGCTTCTTTCTTGTGGTCTGAGTAACCATGTAGAGTAGTCAGAAGTATCTGTGGATGGTGAATTACTCTGGACACAGAGCAAGTCAGCTAAATTTTCAATATCCATGTCCTAAAAGAGAAACAAATCAGAAAACTGTAATGATGACTAAATCTTTCTGACGCTTCTTTGGAGCAAACAAAGAGTTCAGAATGGATTAACACCCTCTCACCCCACACACCATGTCCCTCCGGGGTCCTTTAAATCTATTATAGTGATGAAATGCAATGGTTATGCACTAATAATTGGGGAGCAACAGACCTGGAGTTAGATTAGATTTAATGACACACCAACACGAACGTGTTATAAAGTGTCAGCTAGATAAAAAGGTAAAGTTCAAATATGGTTTCAAATACTGTTCAAGTCCTTCCCTTTAGTCGCCTCTTACGACAGGCGGGGAATAATGTGGGTATATTCTACAACCCCCAGCCCATAGGGGGCAGAACAGAACTGGAACCACTGATATGTTTCTCCTGGAATGGTATTTTGACAACTTCTCATCAGATGGAATAATTAATTTCCATATATCTTTAAGGTATTGGCAAACAGATGGGTACAGTAATGCATCATCAAACTTCATGTTAACTTATTATGTTAGGCCACAGATGATGTAATGTACAGTGCATATTTTGTAAGATACTAGGCTTCAGGTGTGCACTGACAGTATTTACCATTAAATGCAATCAAACCTTCCACAAACAAAGTTAACATAATAATACACTAACAAAGACTTCTTTGTGAATGTACTATGTAGGGCTACAACACATAAAGCACGATTCAATAGCACCTGCTAGAGTAGCAGCAATGTCATTCAATATTGAGCTAGCAGATCTATGTCAACAAATATCTGTCAACAATTTTTCATTACTGTAGCTTCTCCCAAGAAACAAACAATGAGGAAACAAAGGCGAAATGTGCTAGAATAAGTTGATTTCAAACTATGTTAATGGGACTCCTTATTCCCTTTATACTTGTACGTGTGAGATGGTTCAATGTCATCTGTTGCCAAGAACGTTGCCAATAGGCTTCAATTTCTTGTATAGTACACTGCTAAGCACACATTTGGATGTTTCCAAGAAAACCAATATTGCATGAAATTCCATACCTTCTGCAAGACTATACCCATAATACAGGCTACACATGTCAGTTCACCAAAGGACCCTACAACTTCATTTGCTGGTACAAACTAGGGTTGCAGGTTACCTGACTCTACTTACAAAGTTGCACCTTTTAACCAGGAGTCGAATTAGAGTTAGATGAGGTTTTACAGCTCAGTTTCTAACCAATTGGTTTGAGTCAGGCCGGCCACGACCTTTTTTCCAGTTGTGGCTCACTGGCTTGTTTTCCCTACTCCATTGCTTATGCTGAGCACCAAGCACAATAGCAGTAGGTTCCATTTTTAAAGTCTTCGGTATGACCCAGCCAGGAGTTGAACTCCAGACCTCCCGGCTGCAAGTCGGATGCTCTTAACACTTGACCATGCAGTCAGTCTACCAGGAGTCGTGTAGTGATTCCACTTCCTGGCGGAAGTGGGACTCCTGGGTAATTTTTAATCCTGTCAATATTTTGCACAATTATCATATTCTAGAACTTACATTTGTGTTATTTCACATTTTTATTGTGGTATTATAACTCCACTGGCTTCTTCTTCCTATTCATTAAGGGGGGTTTCCCTCAGTTGACCACTAATACTCTCTAACATTGTTAATTATACACCTCAGCTGTTGAGCAGCCTGTAGTGTAAGCTAATGCCAAAATTTTTCCGTTTTCTAAATTCGGGATTCTGTTTTGTTAATGTTTCATTTTCTGGGATCTTCCCATTTTCCTGCCGTTTTCCATGTTTTGTCCATTTTTCAATAAATAAGGAATAATTTTTACTATGAATTCTGCACGGTGTTCTGTTTACAGGGTCTTGGTAGTCCTGCCTAGGTTTGTATGTTTTTCACTCTGCTAAGCTGTAGTAGAGTATAATTGTAGAGTCTAGTAGACCTTGATAAACAGTAACAGTATCCATTGTTCTCTGCTTTGAGTGTTCTAAAACTGAAAGTTTGTAACTTCTGCTCACATTTCAAGTGGTTTTATTTCATTGCCAGGTCAAAATGGTTAATTCCATGTTCAATTACCGATTCCGTGAATTCTGTACATTTTCCGTAACACGGAAAAATGTTGGCTTTAGTGCAAGCATACTGGTGCATTATTTATCATTGGTAGGGTAGTGGTCGGCAGTTTATAGCTGCTAAGTTGTTCCTGCATCAGTTATGTCATTAGAGGACTCAACTCCATTTGGAGTCACCATTAATAGGGTCTCAAGTAACCGACTTCAACACTTTTGGAGGAACCTGAGCCAATTACAAATCAGGCCCTGACAATATCACAGTACCACCTATATGATTAGAAGCAGTAATCAGGCATTTGCACAAAACTATTCCACCACAATTCATACACAGATACATGAGAACCCATTGCCAACAATGCCTTGACCACACCTGTACATACAAATGTATACATGTGCCTTTACATCATTGTGAATGTCCCCTACAGGACAACAGCTTCACAGGCTTTCACTTTGTACTTGAGGTGCCATACCAGTTAATATGAAAGTGCCATAGCCCTACTGTATAAATGTACTCACCCTAGGCTTATCGCCAGACAGAACACAGGCACACAGCGATGGTTTCTCTTCCATTCTTTTATCCTCACTAGCAATTATCCAGTCATCAAAGTCATCTGACAAATGGCTGTAATACAGATATTCAATTGCATTGACTTCATAGAGGATTCTCTCTCACACTTAAGTATCAGTATGCTCCTAGATCTATTCCTTGATTTTCCTACACTCCTACACTTTCATTGCATGAAAATGCTTCTAATTAGCATCATTGCTCATGTTTCACTTCCTATAGTGACCAAAAATGTGAAAAATTGTAGTTTTATGGGCTTAAGAGCTTGCAGTTTTCCAAACTTGTCCAAGCCCATAATAGACCAGTCTCTCCTGAATAAACAACATTTATAAACAACTGTGGCCTTCAATCACAACAGCTGTGGGTTAGAGGAGTTGCAAGCCTTCAGTCCAGTTGCCATAAGCCTCACTCATTGGTGGTCTTTGAACTGGGGCTACATATGATTAATACCTAACAGTAAAAAGTGTCTGGTCACGAATTTGTAAGAAATGATTTTAATCATTAATTACCCTGTGTGTCTTATGTGGAGAATTTCTTAGTTTGACCATTTACTATCGAGATGTGACTAAAACTCAACAGGTGTGATAAAAAATCATGAATTAGGTGAACCAACTCAATGTGCCCCTTTAATACCTGCACACTCCAGTTTCTCCACTTTAAACTTTGGGGAAATGCATCTCCCATTATCTTGTTAACCTCCTTCACAAATCTTGATTGTTGTTTGTACTTCTAAGGTTTTCTTCAATTTTGTGCCATATGAGTAACTACATGCTGTTTTTATAATTATTTATATCATCCTAGCAATGTACACTAAGATTAACTCTGCAACTGGCTTAGAAGTCACTTCTTAATTCAGACATGCTAAAGAAAGGAATCAAATAACACATAATAATGGCATTTCCAGTCCCAGACAAAGCTTTAAGCTAGGACAAGTGTATCGACTGTTCCTCACTAACTCTGCATGTGCCACACTTTTGGGTGAGATGCTCTCTGTTGCATTTAACATGCAGAAATGTTCCAACAGAATGGTCAGTTTGTAATTGTTTGCTATAATCCCTTTATACAATTAAACTTACAATGCTACCCACATTTTGGGAAGGTCACTAGTGGTCGACTCCAAACAAGCTCTCATTCTGATTGCTTTGTCTTCACAGTCACTAGACCAGGGTTGAAGAAACACAACCATAGGATCAGGGGCTCTTGAAACTAGGAAAATGCCACCAAATGGTTGATTTGTTGTCTTATACCAGTAAAACATTACCATGTTTAATAAATATGAGGCTGAAGCAAGTGGCTTTAGTGCAAATAGACAGGCCCACCATGCCTACAACCCTACTTTACACATTCTCACAGTATCCATGATAATATTGAATATTCAATGTCAACTCACAAAGTGCAGGTATCTGCAAAGGTTCTCCAAAAGCATCAACAAACAGCTGGAGTGCCAACATCTTAATACTTTGCTATTCTGCCTATATCTAGCACTCCAAACACAGAACTCTCTTACTGATAGCCTAAACAGATATCTATAAGCACACAAAAACAGACCTGGTACCAATTTCACTACTGTTAAGTGATGATGGCTAATGCTGATCCATTGTTAAAACATGGACTAACTGCAACTTAGTGATCGTTTTTTGTAACAGATTTCACTATTTTTAGCGATCAATTATGTATTGCAAAGTTAGTTCTCTAGCAATGGTTTTAGCCATGATTGTGACAGTGGATACACAAAAATAAAACAGCTTTGCCTAAAGCAACAAGTCACTGCCACTGTTATGAGCAATAATTCAAGTTGGTGAAATATTTGCTATCATCACGTAAGTTGAATTTAGTGAAATTGGTCCCAGAACTAGCTCCACTGGTGTTCCATCTACCAATGACAGTACATCTCAGTCTACAGTATCATTTATATCTCGGTCAGATTACACAATTTTCCAGACTACTAGAATTTACCTGAAGAATCCGAAGGCAGCCTCAGGTTTACACGGTGAAGTCATCTTCTCACTTTCGCAAAGCCACATCTCTGGAGGAGAAGCTAGAATGGATTCCATCTGTTCAATTATTCTGGTAGAGGAATCTTTTCTTGCTTCGGATACCTCATCTTTGATGGAGAGATTGGTCAGCTTGAAGAATACACTGTCTTCATCTTGACAGGATTCTGTTAGGAATTGTGTAAGAGGTATTTACAAAACAGTCAAACAATTATCCAGGCTTCAGGCTATAACTGGGTTTGCAGAAGGGCAACATTCTTTGGTTGCACTAGATCTGACCCCACCAATCTTTTTTCCAAAATTTCAAATTCCAAGCTGTACAGCACTTTATCTTTTTTTTTTGTTACTGCCATTTGAAACTGTAGAGTTCAGTTGCAACAGTACATGAAAATCACAGTACACAATTCTGCAGTGCAGTAAGTGATCAATGATTGGTTATGATCCAAATCTGAGACTGCTTTTTATAGGTGCACACAGGGCTGGAAAATGTGTGTATTTCCCAGGAGGCTATTTGCGATATGGTAGGATTTCCTAGCAGACTAAACGTGATGCCGAAGGCATCATCGCGATCGTGAAGCGATTGCTATATTGGCGTGGGGTCATGGGGCCCGCCTTAGGGCCCCTTGTGGGGTCCAGGGGCGAAGCCCCGGTGGGGCTCCAGGGGGCGAAGCCCCCGGAAGTGGGGTCAATGGAATATCATAACACTTCTTGTAGCTATAGTCCATGAACCTAACCTAAAAGTTAACAACAGGTTAGACCTAACTTGAAATGTTTACATCCAAGTCACTGATATAATCTGTTGTCTGAGATGCCTAAAAATGTGAATATCATTGACTTTCTTCATCTCTGCATCTATGAAGGTACCAGATAATTATTTCACACAAGTTGCGTAGCTGATTGTTTCCATCCTTACACTGTAAGTAAACTAGTGAAGTCACAAACTGTATTTACCATGACAGTATGCTAAGGGACGGAGTGAACAAAACTTCACCACTAATAATGTGTGAAATATTTAATTTCATCATTCATACCCACTTACCCTTCTTCACCAAGGGAACAACTATAAATCAGTTGACAACTCTACCATGCCTTATTTAATTTATTCAAAGGCAAACATGAAACTTTCCTAAATTCTACACACATAGCATCTGTACCTGAAAACGATAATCCAGAATTTGAAAACATGTGACAATGAAATGCATCAGAAGGTACAGTAGGACATCTTTACAGTACCTTAGGTGGGTAAATCTCTTAGCGCACTTGAAACCTTGACATAATCTCAAAAACAAACAAATCCTTGATGATAATTGATAGCAAATCAAGATCAAATCCAACTTGTTTGCTCTTGAAGGATTGTACCTCTTAAAACAATACCTTCATGGCTGCTGACTCCTTGCAAAAGCCAATCTGACAAGTTTTGCTTTGTGCTGAAGGGTTTACAAGATGGGTTTGTTCTATGCCAGGATGTCTCACTCATTTTCTCATCTTGCAACCAAAAGGCAGTTGGTGTATTTTCCAAGAATACTGGGAAAAGCTGTTAATCATAAACAGACAAATAAAAAAAAAGAATTACTTTGAGCAAACCATGTATGACTTCCTGAAGTTAAAACTTCTACAGATATATTTAATTTATATAAAAGGCATCTCTAGTGATGAGTCTTTTCCAGTTGACCATCTAAAATGAGGGCATCCCACACCTGATCCCTGCTGTGTCACCTATTTAATATCAATAAAACCAGAAAGCCAAAAGGCTTAGTGATTCCTTGACAATGAAATGTACTTGTCTATTACTATGTTTTCAAATCGACAGTGTTACATAGTACATGACTGTCTGTCTGAACAATTTTGGGCACAGAATGTCTACTGGTTGATGGGCACAGATCAAACAGGCTTATACCATATTGACCACCATATTAAGTTCTTAGCCAAGGGGGACAGGGCTCTACACATACATAAGTCTGCTAGCTGAGGGTTGGCTCAAACCACACACCAGGTAGTAACAGTTAACCATTAAAAGCCTCATGGGCTATTGCAAAATGTGGAGTTGTAATAGCCTTCGGAGGCGAGTGCAAGTGTCCTTCGGGCAGGTTGAATAAATTTGTCAAGTGCCCTATAAGACAGTTGTAAAGCTTCAGAACTTCAGAGCCTGGAAGTGGGATGCTGACCCACACTTAGAATTTTTTTGCCCCTAACAACATTTAAGGAAAAAAATCACTAACAGTTATCGCCTTAAATACACCTTGGTATATCAGGTATGTCGCCCTTCTGAAATATTCCTCCCTGGAAGTTCCTGTGGAAGCTATACCTCTCTTCCTTCAGTACTCTTTCTGGCTACAGGCCTAGGCTAGCCAGGTATACTTAACAGGTTCAAGGGCAAAGGAGGGCTAAGGCCCCATATGATGCCCTCAAGTCCATAAACCTTAACTGAAAACAAACAACCAACACCAAACAGGCCAATTACAATTAGATTCTACCACAGTCATGGAAGAACTTGTCAATGTTAACCTTAAAGCAGTGCACTGATGTGGAGTTAACTACCCAATCAGGCAGACTATTCCACTCCTTAACAACTCTATGAGAGAAGCTGAACTTCCTAATGTCAAGCCTTGGAAAACACTTTACCAGCTTCTTACAATGGCCTTGAACCCAAAAATTTCTTTGAACCTTTAAATAACTACAAGATGACTTAGGCCTATTACTTACATAAAAGTTTTTCATTAACAAAATGCTAGGCTTAGGCTAACTAAAGTTAAGACAGGGTAGGCCTAGGGCTAATGCCTAATGCATGAAAATCGTCTTCCAAAATGAAACTCTTCGAAAAGTTTTCCAGCATAAAAATGCAGCATTCTTCACTTGTAGGCCCATAAATTTATCCACGAAGGGTCAATAGTACAATACTATATGAGTTCAACCATTCCCGGTCCACTGTTCTATCAACTGCCATTGCTAATAATTGTGCAGGCAGTAGTCTACACACTGCAACAATACAGTTCTGTACAAAAACTTAACATTGAACTGTTACTGTGTTAGGCTAACCATACATACGTACATGTAGGTAACACCAGGCTGTGCTGCTTACAACAAGAACTGTGGTCTGCTTTGGATGACAAATCTCTCGGTATTTTTCAAAATAAGACATATAGCTAAAATAAGTTTGTGTCAAAAAACTTCAATTGGATAAGAATCTGAGGTTGTAAAAAGATCATTCTCCTCCCTTCGCTACGATGAGTCCATGCAACGGTAACGCCGTTGGCAGAATAATCCATACAATTTGTGTGAGTCTATTTGGCCAAGTGCACACCGCATTTTTTTTTTCTGCAGAGCAGATAGTCCAAAATTTGGTCGCTTATCTGCCCTGCATAAAAAATAATTCTCGTGCACACCATAGAAATAAAAGTATTTCTATGGTGCACACCGTGATCACCAACAGAATGGAAAGCTATGACACGCAAATCATACAAAAGTGTAGGGAAGCCATAACCATGCACCAGCTCATTGACTATTTGTGTGTTTTGGCTGAGTAAAATGGCAACCACATACCACATTCGAACGTAATAGTCGCCAGGGCTCGAAATAACGGGGGCCCGTGGGCCCGATGCTCCTAGAAAATCCCTCGGGCCCGTAACTTCTACAGGGAAAGGGGCCCGGTTGGCTCCTAAATATTTCAAGTCTAATTGTAAAGTCTGCATGTGAACCTCTCCATCCACAACTCAACGATCGTATATCTCGCAAAGCCTGTGTATTCCTATGCTAACAGTCACTAAAAACCTGCGAAATACACATTATTTCTGAAATCAGTTCACATTACTCATAAAGAGTCTGCTTTGTCACAACACGGAAGATCACTCACGCAGACATACACCGATGTCACTGAAAAAGCCCGAAAATTGCTGCAGTATTTCAGTGCAGCATTCACACCATCCTACCATGCTTTACCTATACATAAACAGACAGTGTAGGCGCGCACACGTGTGTGTTTTGAGTGTTTCATATAGCAATACATAATTCATGCACGCACTATATATCCATACGTAAATATCTGTTTGAGTCATGCTAGTGCCCTGCGGTCCGCTTGCTGCGTGCAAATCAATGGAGCTATAGTACTAGGATGGGACGAGTCTAATGTAAACTTTCGTTCATTGGGGTAATATTCTAGACATCGTTTTTGTTTAAATCACAAAAGTAAAAGGCACACGTTTATTTTCGTTCATTGGGGTAATGTTCAAGACATCGTTTTTGTTTAAATCACAAAAGTAAAAGGCACACGTTTGTTTCACACAAATTAACATGCATGATGAACATAAAAGTACCTATCGTAAACTATTGCAAAGGACGATGAAACAACTGGTAATTTAGCGGTACAAGCAGCTATCGAAAAATGTTATTTTCCATACCATGCCCAATGTTGTTGCGATGTATGTCAACTTTTGTACAGAGCAGGTGCGCAGCCTAATGTGTTACTGTTTGCATGTAATAACGGACCTATTTAACTCGATTTTTGCCTTGCAATGCGTGTCACTTGAACTTCTGCATTTGTACAGTGCACGGACATGGCCATGGACATGCGTATATTTCGGCCTGATATCAAACGTATGGCCCTGTATCAAACTTACGATCACTGACTGCGAATTTAAATGCTTCGTTCCGTTCATTGGCAAATTTGGGTGAATTAAAAAGAAATCACTGACATGATCGCTAGATTTTTACGTACAGATTTTAAAAGCTTGCGCATACTGGGAATATCATAAGTGAATGATCAATGAGGCCATTAATGCATTACACTGTTGGTTCAGAATAAAGATACCGTTTAAACGGTAAACGAACTTTTATTCCGACCGTTTAAACGTTTAGGAGATTAAACGGAATTGCAGCCCTAGATGTCAGTCACGAGTAATGTAGGGGGAGCCTCACAAGATCAACTGACGAAGATGGTCAGCGGGAACTGAACAGTGCCCTTCATTTTACCGGGTAATAACTTCCGGAGTTACGAGAACATTATGAAAATGTATACTAGCCTGCATGCAACATGGTCTAAGAGGGTGTGGACAGAGTGGTTTCAGGCTAGTTTCAGCCTCAGCTTGCCTTAATATTATACCCATACTACATGTTTTCAAGCACGTAAAAAGCACCCGTACATTGTATCAGTCCTTTTTTATTTGTAAGTTTCGGGCCCCTTGATTTCCCATTTGGACCCTAGATTCCATGGTCTAGGGGCCCGGCAGGCCCCCAAAGGTTGAAGGCTTATTTCGACCCCTGGTCGCTTACAGATACCATCATCTAGTAGCATATCATTATTGATCTTCTGGATACGGATGTCCATGAGGTATGGTTTAAGTCTTAGAGCGTGCAGTAAGTATACGTAGATCGTTATGACATCATTTGATTTGAATGGTTGATCTGAGCTACCGTAGAATGATCTTTAAAGAAAATGCCAATTTTAACCTCAAATGGCATTTAATCTCTGTGAAATTTTAGGACAAAAATGTACCAAATAAATGCAAGCTACACAGCAAGTTTCAAGTTAAACCAAGTTTTACATTCACAGATATTGTGCTTGTACGATTTTGAACGTTTTAACCGCTAGTGACCCCAAATGACCTTTGACCTCTACCAAAAACAATAGGGATCATCTTCCTAATATGGGCCATGCACATGCCAAGTATGAGATTCCTTGAAGTTACATATCTTGAGATAGAGTGTTTACAAGCAATTTCCAAGGTATTTACCATTTGACCTCTGGTGACCCCAAATGACCTTTGACCTTCACCAAAAACAATAGGGATCATCTACTCAGTAAGGGGTATCTACATGCCAAGTATGAGATCCCTAGAGATTACCCTTCTTGAGATAGAGTGTTTACAAGCAAAGCGTCACATACACACATACATACACACACACACACGGCATCACCATCGCATAGATTCCTCTGACTACGTCACGGAATCAAAAAGAATATCAATAAAGTTTCAGTGTGATCTTCTTTAAAACAGGGCTATGTATTATGCTACATGGCCATAGTACATTACACTCCATTTCAAAATAGCAAACGAAACAGCAATAGAATTTCTAGGACTTCTGTGAGCTTCACAAAAACTGAGTTGCCAGAAAAACTCAACAAGGCATCCATCAATGGGTCCCAATGACATCTCAACTGTTAAAAACTCAGTGAGTAGCAACAATCTAAAGAACTACTGCTGTAATGTTAAGGGGAAATGCAGGCATGAGGAAAAATTTTCCTTCTTTGAAACTGGTTAAATTTTTGCTAATGTAACCCCTCAATATTATCTCTCCCTGAAGGATTATCAAACAGAAGTTGAGTTGGAAGCTTCCTCACCACAGTTTTGCAATGAAAACAAGGGTGTCTGGGGCCAGAAAAAGCAAAGGGAAATAAGTGCTGATGGGTAGCACAATTCTTATTAATGCCTCTTTTTGGTATAAAATATGACTCATTGGGATACAGTGTTTATGTATGTGTGTTGCAATTATGTGACACACATAATTTACTGTACATCCAGACATAAAGAAATATTTGACTGTCCATTTAATATTTGTATTAATACCTCATTTTGGTTAGCTAAGCTGAAATCTCCAAATTTTGTAGGAAGTGCTACAGATGGTTGAAGGTGAGTCGCATATGAGCTGGCAAGTCGAGGACGTTTGTTGGAAGACACAGATCCAAAACTATGGATTTTCCTTCTTAGCTTATCTCCTTTGGCCTCAAACTGCATGTTAAATTCGTCCACTGTTGGTAGGTCAAGGTCATCAAAACTGTGGGTTCAAAGTAAGAAGAACTTCTTAAGTTTGCAGTACAAACAAACAGAGTAAATACATGGCAGGCAGATAAACGGAGTAAGTATGTGACCTCTCATAGATGGTGCCCATAACCTGTAATGTGACGTGTCCACAACGGGTCTTCTTTGAGGTTAGCGTTTTGAGGGTTGCTAAAATATTGTCCCTTTTTTTTATAATTTTACAATGTTATGGAACAGTACATTCTCTTGAGCTTCGTAAATTGATAATTGCAGGTGGCTTTAAGAAAGCAAATCTTCAGATATACAAAATCATCACAATATGCCTCATGGAATTTGGATCTTTGATAAAAAAAAAATCGTAACCATGTAAGAATTTGTTGGTTGTTGTTGTACTCGATACTTGTTCCAATGTACTTATTGCATGAACCAAGGTGACTTTGAGCTCTGAAATGCAGATGCAGTAAAATATGCAGACAGTAGTTTTCATGAATAAGATTTTCGGTGTACGCTGAACTGCTCACTATATCTCTGGATCATTCTTAAGTTGGCCATGCATTACATATAAACAAAACCAAACACAGAGATCAATTGGATTGTTCACAGCAGACCATGTGCGCAAGCACTTGTCAATCACAAAACTCACTGAGAAACTCATGGACACAGCTTTAGCCAGAATTATGAGCTCAGGGCAGGGATGAACCTGACATACAAAAACTAGAACAGCAATGCTGTTGTGTAGCTCACACAATTTCTCTTGTCTGTTAAAAATAGAAACTCACAAAACCAAATTTTATCCTCTATTCATCTGCTTCCAAAAAACCTCTTTAACTTACAAAGGCAAATGGGAGGGAAGAGAGGAGCGTAACAATTAATAGAAATCAAAACCCATCTGTAAAGTCACAAATGTGTTAAGGAATGTAAACCTGCAACTGACATAGTTTTATGACAGATAGCTACAAATATCACTGCATATTTTCTCATATCAAGAAAGCCTGCAAAGACTGTATATCCTTTTATTAGCAGCAAGTTTGTGTGATGTACCTACTGTATAAACTGTTCAAGTATTGCAAAGTACATTTAATAGCGCCTTCCATTCCACAAGTAAACACTGCATGGGTTTGCTCTGATCAAAATAAAACAGACTCTCAAAAAGCTCCTACTGTACTGCACTTGAACTCAAAACAGTTAAACTGCAATTACTTGACTTGACCAACTGAATTGAACAGAACAGAATGGGAGATATCCCCACAATTAAAAAGTTAAGCCTATTTCCTTTCAAGTGGCCACACTGACCATAGAGTTGCTTCAGACTGTAAAGGCCACTTGATGAACAAACACATGTGTGTTGATGGATTGAATTTCAAACAGCCTGCATATCCATTTGCAAGATAATAACTGAACACACAACCAAGCACACTGCTAACAAAACAATGGATAAACAGCTAACTGTTCAGCAGGCACAGTGAACTCAGCTCTACAAAAACGGCTTTAAAACCCAAATTAACTTTCCTATAATGGAATGCAAATAGGTAGGTGTTAATACTCTGCTGACAAACAATCATATCCCAAAATTTCAGCCCAAAATCTCCTCACATCAAAAAGAAGAAGACTTTTTGTTGAAAAGTTGACACCATCAGCCCCATTTTATAACCTCACACATGTACTGTGTACATGTGTGAGCTAAAAAGTCACTGAACTTTTGAATGGGTATGTAGCATACTGACGCTGAAGGCGTCAGTCTCAGTGCGAACTCTTACGGTCCAGGGGCCCGCCTTAGGGCCCCTGGTGAGGTCCGGGGCAACGCCCCCGAAGCTCCTGGATTTTTAAGATTTCATAAGGCCCAAATGGGCTAATTGTTTATCATATTTTGATGAAACAAATTACAAAAACAACCTATGCATAACATACTGTATAGCCTATGTGTTAATGTTCACTAAGTTTGGTCAACATTAATACCTTGTCTTTCCCAAAACCTAGTTCATACCAATTGGCTTCTTGATTTCTTTGATCCAGTGTCCAACATTATTTTGTGGCTCACTATTAAGTTTTAACACCATTCAACTTGCAGCACATTTAAGAGGCCTTTTGCCTAGGCCTAGGCTTTAAAGTATAGGGCCTACCTACTAGTAAATAGTAGCCCTTTTTGTACATCTGAACATATCAGGCTAAGGAAAGTGCCTTGGCTGTGCTCTGTGATGTAAAGCACATTTATGAGCCATGCCTTGCCTAGGCTAGGCCAAAACTTCAAAGGCCAAACATTAGGCCTAGTTAGGTAAGGCCTAATTTAAGGCACCAATTCCTAGCTCTTTTGGTGAAAATTGTTACCAGTTTGTTATAAACTTCAAACCAAATCCCGGAATGGCTGCCTTCTTCAGACCCAGAGACCTGTCAGCCTGTGCGAGTATGGGCTAGGCTCAATAGCAGTGCACATACAAAACCTATGTTAGGATAGTGTAAGAGGGTAGGCCTAGGCCTAATTAATGGCAATGCCTCTAAGTTAGTGACAGATATATGAACAGAATATGCAACCAGCCTTAAACCTTATAAAGATCTAGGAAAGGGCGCAGTTGAGTATTTTGCACATTCCCTGTGAATATACAAGCTTTGATTACCTTTGCAGATGATCGTTCTGTTCAGTGCCCACCAAGTTATGTTGTAGTATAAATTTAGTAGCAAGCATGCTGCAGTGTGCACGTCTTGCATGTACAGATACATGCAGTGCCAATGGACGTACGTACATGTATACAAAACTTGCACTAAATCAGAGCATTTTAATGCTGTATGTACTAAGTATATGGAGAGGACATGATTATTTGCTTCCACTTTTACTTTCCACTTTCAAGCAGCACATACAGTATGACCTAGGAGCTATGATATGACAAGGAAAAAGGGTATCATAATTAAACATGTCGACTATTTCTAGCTCCAGTGAAATGTAAACAAAATATGTGGAAATACACATTTCACTGAAGACACTATGCTTTTTCACTAACATCTTATGATAAATCATGTGCTGTTCCCATTTTCAACTTCACATTTTTTCGCGGGAATGAAAATGCGAAACAGCGGAAGTTGGAAAGAAATCATGGAAATCCGCGAGTTCGCGGAAAAAGCTCATGCCTGTCAGGGAGTCCAAATTGGTAATACTAGTGAAACTCTTGTATTAAAATGTACTATACATATTGAGCCAGTCTAGGATTCAGGGGGTCCAAATGACTCCTGGACTGCTTTCTGGCTTATAAAGCCTTGCTCATAGAGGTCAGCTTGTGCATGGTTTGAAGGAATGTTCTAACTCATCTCACTCACCAAAACTCATCAAGTTCCATCGCTGATGAGTTACACTGTCAACTACAATAGGATAGTACTGTACTCGACTCCTGGTCAGGAGTTGCGACTCTGAAGTAGAGTTGGCTGCAGCTGGCTTTATATCCATCACTCCTCTGTAACACTCCCTTCAGTTGAGATCCTGTCAGCAATGTTGAAATTATCACCCATTTTTATTCCAAATTCACTTAGAGTGCACAGACTTACCTTGATAGGGTCCCACGAAGAGCAGAGATAAGTGAGTGATGGTCAGGATGTTGCTGAAGTAGCAGGAGTTTTTCCTCTAAACAACCCAACTGTTGTGTGACTGTAATAAGCTGTGCTTGCAGTTCTTCTTCCTTAATCTGAGCAACTGTATCAACCTGGTTCAGAAGCCAAATCTCTCTGTCCCGCAATGCCTCCAGTTGCCTCGATATAGCAGAATAAATGTCTTCCTTGACCTGCCATGAAAGATACAAAAAGCAACTATTATAATTCACTCTGAAATCAGCTTTTAAAAAATAGGACTACATGAAAGTATACGTTGCCTAAATTTCAGATCATTTTATGTAACCATGTGCCATATATGACCTTGAGTATGTGACCTTTGACCTCATTCACATTTGAAAGCCTTACTGTTGCATACTATACTATGCTGCAAGTGGCAACTGGTCAATGGACCAAAAGTTTAGAACTTGCCTTTATACGACCTTTGACCCTGATAAAGTTTGGTTACAATTGAACTACATCTTTCCAAATGGGACAAACTTTACATTTACAAGCTATTTTACAACTTGTCCTAATATGACCTTTAATCAATCATATACAAGTACCCATGTTGCAACTATGATCAAATTGTGGCTATAATTTGGCACTGGATGAAGGACACAAACCATGCAATTTTAGACTGCAAGACACTTTCAGTAGAGTATCTTACTTCTATGTCCCATTTTTGGTTACAACTGGTTGTTGCTGCAAAGAGCACAGTAACTGCACGGGCATTGCAAAAAAATGCACTACGTTTGACACACACAAGATCCAGCCATAGCACTTATCCGCACTTATCCACACAGCACTTATCCGACCGATACAAATTTGCTGGTTCATTTCTGTAAGTTGCAATGCTTACTCCAGCCATGGGCACACTTTCTACTGTATTCTATGTCATGTGCATTTCCATATATACAGTATATCTTGTGTTAATTTGAAAACACATCTGATACAGTAACCAATCACAGGCAGGTGTTTTAACTTTTAAGTACAGTATATACTGTACTGTACCTGAGAGCAGCTCTGATTAAGGCATCTCTGGCTTTCATATAGAGTTGACAAACAAGTCTTCAAAGCTGAAATCTTATCCACTGCTCGTGATATGACTTCCTCTGCCTGCTTTTGTTGGTCCATCTGGCAATCTACTCCTGGTGAGTGGGTCTTTTGGTGAGAGAAAAACGACAGCAGAATTAGGGGTAAAGACTCAGTATGTAATGAAATAACTCAAGTAAATTCCTTATAGCTATTGTAACTTTAGCATTAATTTGATAAATGAAATTGTACAGGCTGTATGCTGAGAGTAGGGATTGGGAAAAATGCCCATTTGGGGGCTTTTGAAGCAAAATGTCCATTTCTTTAAAGATGAAAACATGACTTTGAAACAAACATATACTCATTTGGTTTTTTAGGTTTGGAATTTTTATTAACTGGCTACTGTAGCTTGGGTCAAAAGTTAGGTGATTTTGAATTGCCACTAGTTCATAGCCAGATTGGAAATCTTGCAAAGGTGCACAGGGGATTTTAATAATGGCCAAAAAAATTGCACGGCCGAAACTATCAAAGCAGAGCCCCACCATCAGTTGACGCGGAGCGTACTGAGAACATTTTGGCCAAAACTACCTCCTGGATTGCAGGAAATTGTCTTTCCCAGGCATTGAGCTTACCTCTTCTGCCCTCCATCCTTACAAGTTTTTAAACCGCCAAAGTCCGAAGATACATGCCATGCGATATATGCCCGGCCTAGACTTGTACACTGTACATGTGTAATGCCTAGCTATCTATCAGTCTATGTATGTACAGTGCAGCCCTACAAAACTGCCAGCAGTAAAGCTCAATGCCTGTACTGTTGTACACACACACACACCCATACAGTAGTCCAAGTCTCCTACCTCACCATTGCATGACAACAGACAAGTTGGGAAATTAGATTTGCTGTTCCATGTAATACCACAGATCAAGTCTAAGGCCATTTTCGCCCGGATACAAAGGCTTTGAGCGATTGTGTTTTTGTCTTCCCCGTGTCTTCCACAATTTACGGTCATGCTGTCTAACCTTTTCAGTCCAAGTTAAGGAGATCAACTTCTAAAAGAACTTTACATAGAACTACAGAAAATTCTCTGTGACCAGTACTTGATGTCTACAGAACCATACTTTTAAACTCAAAAATTGTGCGTCATTATACAAAATGTCTATCTTGCACATGCAGTCTCTGAGTGGTACATTTTCCTTCCTAGAATGCATTGTATATCGCAGTTTCCCAACTGATCTATTTGGTAAATTGCATGAGAAAGTACTGCAACATAAACATGCACATGGTGCAAATTGCAAGTCAATTTACCTTACCTGGTTGTAACACTTTAGAGAGTTTTGTAATAGTTGAGGCCAGTTTGGAATCTTGTCCCAGATCTTGCCGGTTAGTACAAACTGGCCTCAACTATAACAGAAGCAGGGGTGTGTAATATTTCAAGTTCATTTATGATTATTCAAATGGTGGATGCACTGTTGTTCTCAAAATAACTCTTCAGGAAGTAATTCTCAACATTTATTATATAAGTAGTCCTACTGGAGTACTGTTACTTTCCACCCCCGACTTCCCCCCCCCCTAAAATTTCTGGGGCGGAAAATAACATTCGGAATCAAAGATTAACTTGTAATTGTATCTACTTCTTTTTTCATTTCTGAGACCAAAAAAAGATGAAATCATGGGACTTTTTCAGAAATGACGTAAAGAATGGATTGTGAGTACATATGATCTACCAAGCCTTAGCCTATATAGTGCAGCTGCAGTCATATCATGTGTATTCAAACTTATTCACACCACTGTACGTACACGTACATATGCATGCAAAGCACTGAATGTACGTTAACGTACGTGTATATATACGTACTGTATTCGCGTGTACACAATGCACTAAGGGCTAGCCTGAAAAAAAGGGTCAGTATGTGGGCGTACTATGGATTGTTGTGTAAAAGACATCAATGTATACGGAAAGATGTTCAATGATAAGAAAATTTAGTTTTAGTTTGTCAAGCCTTCAACTTGCACAGGTATTCCATTCTATGCCGTTACTTTCCGCCCCTTGAACCGGTGTTTTCCACCCCTAAAAACCAGGGGCAAAAATTAACTTTTTTTAGGGGCGGAAAGTAACAGGGGTGGAAAATAACTGAATTCGTCCTACTGTAGGTAATGACATTTTGAGAACGACTCTCTTTCACCCATCGCAAAAAACATCCAAAGTAAAGCCATTCCTTCATACATAATGAACTAGCCTCTTAGATGCGAACTATCAAGATCTGGGACATGATCCCCAGTTTGTACTAACTGGCAAGATCTTGGGCAAGATCCCTAAAATCACCTGGACGATACAAATATGACATTCATCAGAGATGCCAACATTTACATCCAGAAATCAGGGAGGTTTCACACAGAAATCCATGAATTTTCAGGGAGCCTCCCTGAGAATCAGTGAGGGTTGGCATCTCTGCATTCATTCCAGACTGGGAAGTTTTCATTTTGGGGGGGCAAGCCAGTCTGTAAAGTTTTTTTTGTGCGCGGGGAATGAAAACAAGGAGTGAAAAAATGCGCGGGAAAAACCGGTATACCAACCTTTCAGTGCGCGGACTGCACAAGCCTACCAATGCATATCACACGTGTCTCACTAGATAAGAATGGTCGCACTTACGTATGCCGCACGTTGTCGCACAGGCAGGGCTTTAGCCAGCATGTTGTGATCAGGGAGTCCAAACAGTAAATTCTAGTGAAGTTTGTGTATTAAAATGTATTATACATATGGGGCAATCCAAAATTTTGGGAGTCCAAATGACTCCTGGACTGCTCTCTGGCTTAAGCCTTGCGCACAGGCCTTCTCATATACATGCACATACACTATGCATATAGTGTACATGTATATGTAATGCTGTGGACGCCTGTGCGGCATATGTGTGGCCATTCTCAGCGTACACTGTACAGTACATGATGGATGTTGTGCTGTATGTGTATGTACATGAATACAGTATAATGCTGAAAACTCCTGTGGTATGCTGTACCAGTACCGTACGTAGGCTACATGCATCCAGCTGTCATTTGCACGATATTGGCAGCAGGATTGCGCGGGGAACAACTTAAAATCGGTAAAAAAATGTGCGGATTTTACTAAAAAACTACTAAAGTACGCGGACGGAAAAACAAGTTTGGCTTGCACGGGGAACCCGTTCCCCGCGCAGGCCAAACTTTACAGTCTGGGGGGCAAGTACTGTATAGGCTAACATGTTAGCCTATTTTTTGTCCCATGTGCGGCCATGAGCCAGATTCACAGACCTGTGCAGTCAAATGTTGGTCAGGTCTTGCCGCCATACAGGCACTGTAGGGAAGTGAGTTTTGTGTTAGCTTTCAGGCAGGCCTACCTTTTTCCTCGTAGCATTGTGGCTGCGTCCAATTTGCATCGCATGTGCGGCCAAATCTAGGCTATGACCAGCAATTTTTGTGCGGGCAGGTGCCAAACCACAAAGCAAACTGTGCGGGCCACATCTTGCATGCACAAGGCAAACTTTCCTGTCCAGCATTCATTTCTTCAGCGTCTAATTTATGTTAGGCCTAACTTCGGGCCTTTGGCCTATGGTAGTGACAGTGACACTGTGCACGGGAAATGGAAGGATGTGGGTTTAGGCCTACGCTAATAAGATATGTCGATCATTTAACATAACATAACAGGTTAAAGGGCAAAGGAGGGCTAAGGCCCCATAAGATGCCCTGAAGTCCATACAACCTTAACTGAAAACAAAGAATTAACCAACAACAAACGAGCCCAGCACAATTAGAATCTACCACACTTATGGAAGAACTTGTCAATGTTGACCTTAAAGCAGTGCACAGATGTGGAGTTAACTACCCACTCAGGGAGACTATTACACTCGTTAACAACTCTAGTATGAGAAAAGCTGAACTTCCTAATGTCGAGCCTTGCAAAACACTTAACTAGCTCCTTACAATGGCCTCGAACCCGAGAATCGCATTGAACCTTTAAATAATTGCAAGATGACAAGGGATTCCTTTCACAGGCCTGCGGATTTCACGCGAACGATCGTTCGCGGTCGCGTGTTGGTTACGTGACCGCCAAACCACGTAACCGAAAAATCGGTTACATGTCCCATTTGACACATTCAACTCTTCTGTGACCTAAAATCTGAACATTCATTATGCGGCATTTTAAATTCGATTAGGAGATATTATCTGATAAAGTACAGACTACCAATTGCGACATTTTTCTCACATTGCTCTTGCCTCATATCACAAACCATAAAATAGATCGCAGGAGGCTCACACCTTGCAGCACGTGCTATCGCAAATTGCAATTGCCGACTCCACACTAGCTGACTGGTATCGCGCACTACGGCGACGACCTGTCCAGCCATGATTCTCGGTTGTACACAATGCGGATACACTGCACAAGCTGTGATTACGGCCCCACTGCTTTGACTTCGCACATAGCTCGATATCATGAAAGTTGTTTCAAAAATCATGCCACAGTTAACACACAGTATGTCAGTGGGGACTCATTGAGTGCGCGAAGATTTCTTCGTAATGTTTTTGCAATGACGATGTCAAGGAAACTTCTTGCTTATGCAGCTAACTGATACTGGAGATGATAAAATAGATGTGTCAGACTGATATTGGTTTTATCTGTACTCAGTTCGATCCTAAAATAAATTAGATATCAGCGTGTCCTTCAACAGTAATTTACTATGATGCTACGTGTACAGTAAAGCCCCGTTTTTTGGAACTGGCCATCAGATTTAACAAGAATAATATTCATCACAATTACGGCAGAATCCACCAAGTTTTCAGGGCTTTACTGTACAAGTCGAAATTCAACGTAAATTTCTGCAGAAATGCACTAATTTCCTCGGGACTTAAAAAAGTCACGGCAAGATGTCAGGAGGGCTAAAATAGCCAACATGTAGGCATGGAAAACAATTTTTATCTCTCTGTCAAATTTCGAAAAAAAAATCGTACGAATTTATTTTTAAATCCTTGCTAGGATCCATGAGTTGGTATAGGCTCATATTCTCATTATACTAAAATACGTTAGGCTAGTGTAAGTCCTAGTTTCACTAAATCTGAGAAGTTAGTTTCGTAGTGAGCTTCTTCCCTAAAAATAACGAGAGTAGACCTTACAAAAACATTGCGAATTTCTGTTTGGGAGTCTCCTACACATGTGTCTCTAATACTTTTGGAAATGTATGCCGAATTTATACGCTAGATACCTCTCCAGATCGTTATAGCTTCTCTTCAGCACATACACTCATTTAGTGTGTACAAAGCATTGGTCATTCAGAAGGGCGTAGGCTCGAATCTTGGGAATAAAATCCAGGTGTTTTAGAAGTCTAAAAATTTATTTGTCATATGATCGGTCACCAAAAATAGTAACCAAATATTTTAGGGGATTTTGTCTGCAATTTTGCCAGCCTTTTCGGAGTTATTTGGGGAATGTGTTCACACTCTTTCTTATGGATCCTGTGTACCGTACTTGAGGCAAAAAGTTGAAACCCTGTACATCCGAATTTCGCCGATATTCGAAATATATTCGGTCCCAATGTGTTCGGATAAATGGGGTTTTACTGCTGTACTCCAAACCATATGCTGTTACCTCACGACATGGCTTCAGCACACACATTTACAGCATCATGTCATTTTGAAATATTGTTTTTCGTATAAGTTGGACACTTGTTGTGCACTGTGGCATTGACAGTGCAAGTGATCGCTCGTACACCTACTATACGAAACTCAGTGTGGTAAACTGTCACAGAGTCGTGTTTTCCTTTATATTGGGAATACGCAAAAATGGGTTTTTGAGACTCAACAAAATGGGTTACGTTAGGTTACGTGGTTCAAAAACCACGTAACCTAAAAAATGGTTACCATGAAATCTGAAATCCTCAGGCCTGCTTTCAGAGGGAAATTTGTACACCTGAAGCATGTCCCCCATAATCCTCCTCAACTCCAGGGTGGTAAGCCCAAGATGTTTAAGTCTAGGCCTAACATGATAAGGTACAGTATGTGTACCAATAGCGAGGTATCCCCAACAGCGCGAATATGTTTTCATATTTGTTCACCATTTCTACAAACCACGGCTTACCACCTTTGCATTCACGACAATTAAAGTTAGCCTAGTGTTACACTTTCCAATACAGTCCTAACCTTCATAGGATAAATTATCGAGAAGTGAGATTGGATTTCGTTAAATGTACGATGGTGTGCAACGATCTGCCATCTTACTTTTCTGTACAATTGTAACCCTTCGCTGTCGCAGAACATGCCGCAATTTTACTAAACAGGACAAAAAACAACATACCTTGCCATGTGTTTTAGTGGGAAAATATCTCTCGTTTACAATGAAATAGTCCACTTTTCTTTCTGAGGCTTAAAGGAAAACTTTAGAACAGTAAATTGATATCATTCGTTTTGTAGACAATAACGCGAAAAGCAGTGTACCAATTGCGCGTATACGTAAAAGCACGGCCGGCCGGCGTACGCACACGCGTTGCTTTTTTTTTTTTTTTTTTTCCAAAAGTCCCCTGACTCTCTGGCGAAGAGCCAGGGGCGAAAACCAAACAATACTCCCGAAGGAGTTCTGCTCCCCGAAGGAGTAACAACGTCCCCAAGGGACAAACTTTGACTTAACTGACACCACCTGACAGTGGTCCCGTTCTAGACTGGCTGAATAGAACAGGTCACACCTGGGAGCTCCGCCGTCGTGATCACGGACACTCCTGCGCCAGGTAAGTATAAGCGTTGCTTATATAGCCTATAAGCGAACGGCAGGTGCAACTCTACTCTAGCTCTGTACGCCATGCCAAGTCGCTTGGGCCATACCATTTTTGAGGGTGATGAATTCAAAATTCTCGTAAAAACGGTTTTCATCAAACCATTGCCAAATTTACGAAAATATTGAACCGCACAGAACTACCCTTACAATACTGAGAAAACACATAATTGTTCGTTCCTGCCTGTGAGAACCCTATAGCTGGATACCTATTTTCTTTTCTTGCACCTGTTACGCGCACAAAGGACTGGTCCATGTTGTTATGATATCGAACGTTTTTAGCGTCTATAGGGCTAGAATTTGAGGAGGAGGAGCTGATCTTTTCACTGTCGTCCAATCACAGTAACAGACAACGTTTTGGGCTTGCGGTTGCAGCCACATACACTGCGTGTATCCCATCGGACCATCTGAATTACTGGTAAGAGAACATACTATTACGATCATTTCTAGAATCAGTTCCCAAATAAAGACCGGGTTCATAATTTACAAACTTTCACAAGTAAAGGCTGCAAGGTCATCCAATTTGCGCCAAGTTCTTCTAGGCCACCCACACAAAGTTCAGTGTCCGTTATTATGAATACTGTTGATATCTCCGATCAGGTTGTTTTCTTTAAGGGGGTGCCAGGGAGGAGGGGGTTGTGTTGTTTTTATCAAGATGTTGCAAACTTTTCGTCTTGCCTGCAGAATTTCTTCTTGCTTGCTTGCTTTTTGTAGGGAATGGGTGATCTGTAAGACTACAGACTGGCACTTCCACTACCATACTTTAAAAAGGATGTCAATGTTCACACTTGCTTGATACTTTTATTTACCCTCTGGTATGGCGATGCTTCTAAAGTTTAATACAGGGGATAATTAACTTTCATGTTTTTGAATCTTCAGCCTTCAACCGATATTTTCATATTAGAAATGAAAAATGCATGTGGGATTGATAAGTTGGGGAATGAATGGGAAAAAAGATCCAGATAAACAATAGCTCACTCTGAAATAAATTGTGTTCCTAATCTTGTTTTACTCCCTGAATGTATTGCATAAAAGTATGTCTGGGTCACACTGTGATTAAACATGGGGTGACTGATTTTGTTTTTCCTTTCTTCACTTGGGTACTCAGACAACTGCATAAGCAGTGGTATGTTATATAGTTACATTTTACATTACAAAAGTGTTAGATTGAACAGTTATATTAAATTTTTAACATTTAACTAGGGAAAAGCACCTCAGAACAGAACTTAACATGCCCTCTGGCTAAACCCTTGCCCACTTTGATTAGTTTTCTAAAGGCTCCATGGTAAATTTATTCTATTTGAGTGGGTATTGAAATTTATTGCACACAGGTTCAAAAGCACCTGGCACCTGGTAACACTTCAGAAGCAGGTCTGGATTTCTTTGCAGTTGAAATGAGGTGAGAAAATGTGCAATGTCTGCCAAGCAGTCCATAAAATTGTATGTACCTACTAGAACTCAGCTCAACATTATATTAAAACCTTAATTAATATGTGGGGCAGTAAAATGATCAACAAATCATGATACCTACTGCACTGATAAATTGATGCACTTGGGGCAACATGTCAAGTGAGGTAATTGGACAGTATTTTTTTTTTTCAGTGAACATCTGTATATCATATGGTGTAGACAGATGGCAAATAGGTATTGCTGGTACCAGGTGCATAGAAATAATGTTGCCATGGAATGATGGGATGGGAGGAGGATGGTCAGATTTTGGCTACACAAGAAAGCAAAGTGAAATTTGGGAGTGATGAGTGGGGAATATTAGCCTAGCCCCTGGCTGACTATATGCTATGGTCCTGGTTTTCAGGACTATTGTAGTTGGAGGAGGGGTGGGGGCTTTAGGACTATGGTCCTCCCAAAAATTTTCAGTTTTTAGAGTATGTCTAAAAAGTCAAAAATACCTTTGAAACTGCAAAAAGTCAGAATTTGAGTGGCTATGCACCAGGGGTGGTGCCAGGATTTGCCCGACAGGGGGGCCAAGCTCCCTGATGGGGGGAGGGGCCAGCAGCCCGAAGTCCAGACAAAGGCCAAAAGGACTAAAAACGCAAAATTTCTGGCGCAAAAAGTGCACCGAAAAATTCCTGGCTTTTTTAACAAAAAAATTGAAAATCTGGGAGCTTTATTGAAGAAAATTTGAAAAATTTGGATTTTTACGGAAGAAAATTGAAAAATTTGGGTTTTTTGCAAGGAGAATTAGAAAATTTGGGGTTTTTATTGAAGTAGCTGCCCTCCCTATAAGCAAAATGAAGCAGATCGTTGGGGCGACTGAATGTCATTGGGACTTCATATTTTATCGTACGGATTAAGGCTCCCCGACGAAACTGGAAAATACCCCGAGGGGGGGTGCCATGCCCCCTCCCCGGTGGCGCCACCCTTGTTATGCACCACAATTTGAGAAACTTTCCTGCAGCTCTGTGGATATGGTATGACATCATCATTAAAATCATTTTGTTTTGTGCAGGGGAAAAACAAAAAAGAGGAAATGTCAAGATGACAGGGATTCACCAAGCTCCAAAAAAAGTAAGTGGGCTAAACTTGACTTGTCTATCCCATACAAACGTGTCACTTGCCCTGCTACCATTAATCAGGAAATGATCAAACACCAAGCAAGGAAAAAAAGGGTAGAAGCCGTAAGGGTATACAAAAACCGAGGATTGAATGGGCCACTGGCATCAGAAAAACCAGAAATGGAAAGAATTAGAGATGCCTTATCAGGCTTGATTGATGGAACTTACCAATCCATTGGAGATGCTGCAAAAACCCAAAACGTTCACTATGAAAAAATACGAA
Source organism: Holothuria leucospilota (assembly GCA_029531755.1). Taxonomy (NCBI): domain Eukaryota; kingdom Metazoa; phylum Echinodermata; class Holothuroidea; order Aspidochirotida; family Holothuriidae; genus Holothuria; species Holothuria leucospilota. Next base: position 36,613,376 of record CM055980.1, on the reverse strand, counting down.
GAAGAGCAAGTGGTGAAGTACCTTGGTACAAGAGAAAAGGCAGGGATCCTTATTTAACTTTAGGAGAAGAGAGGCACCTTGCTCGGTGGATAAGTACCATGGGTAAAAGGGGTTTTCCTGTTAGTCCTAAACAACTGAGGGACACTGTGGAAAACATGGTAAATGCAGATGGCAGACAGACACCTTTTAAGAATGGCAGACCTTCTAGAAGTTGGTATAAAGGTTTCCTTCGTCGCAATCCTTCCATAGCTTTAAAGCCTACAAAAATGATGGACAGGGGAAGGGCAAAAGTAACAACTGATGATGTAGACAAATGGTTTAATGAGTATGCCTGCTTTATGTCTGATATGGACTTGTGTGACAAACCCAACCTCATTTACAACTTTGATGAATCTGGATTTGGGTTGAGCGGAAAACCACCAAGGTTTTCTCTGGGGTGTAAAGACACAAAGGGGTCATTGCCACAAATATCTGCAGGAGAAGGAAAGAGACAGACAACAGTTGGGATGTGTGCCAATGCAAATGGGCAACTCCTGCCCCCTTTTATATTGTTTAAGGGGTCTGTTCCAACCTCTTGGGACCCTCTAGCTGGTGCACCTCCAGGCAGCCTTGCATCTTTCACAGAGTCAGGGTGGATGACTCAATTGGCCTTTCAACACTGGTTTAAAGATCTCTTTATTAAATCAATTGGTAAAGAAAGACCAGTGGTATTGTTACTGGATTCCCATCAGGGACATATTAACTTTGATCTGTTTAAGATGGCTGAAGAAAACAATGTGTACCTGTACAGGTTGCTACCTAATGCAACTCATTTTCTGCAGCCACTTGATGTTGGTGTCTTTGGCTTCACAAAGCAACTATGGTGGGAACAGCTAAGGAAATGGGTCAGGGAACATCCTAATGAGGTTGCATCACAGAAAGTTGTTGGGCGTATTCTAGGCAAAATGTGGGAAAATGTTGAAAGACCTAATGTTATTAGGAAGAGCTTTGCTTCTGCAGGAATATATCCACTAAACAGGCAAGCTGTATGTAATGACAACACGATGCCCTCAGAAACCTTTGCAACCCCACCACCAAATGACAGCAAACAAAAAACATTGAAAGATCATGTCATTCAGACCCCACCAAAACAAAGAAAGGTTTCTCCAAACCTTCAAAATGCTACGGTATTGCCATCTGCAAAACCACTAAAACATACCAGAAGAAATCTAATTAATGAATTACCATTCAATACCAATTCAAGTAAAGCCTTTGATCTCATGAAAAATGAATTGCTAACTTCATGCAGAAAGCTTGCTAAGAAGGAACTTTTTCACGAAAAGAAGTATTTCAAGCATAAGAATGATGATGCAGATGCAGACAAATGCCTTTGTCCAATTTGTGGCAGACAATACAGGATAGATACCACTCTATGCTGGGTTGGTTGTGATGGTTGCCAGGCATGGTATCACACATCCTGTCTGCCTGTCAAGTTGGTAACAAAAAGGGCTCTTAAAAGGAAGTTGTGGTATTGTCCTAATTGTAAAAAGTAATTACAAGAAATACATATGTCATGTATGCAGTATTTGGTGGTTATCATTTTTGTTGAATTTTTCAGTGAATAAATAGTGAACATTAGAGTGTGTATTAATGGGTAAAGATTGTCAAGTGGGTTCAAATGGTATATTGATAATTAAATTGATAATTAAATTGCCAATTAAATTGTGATATTAGCTGTTCTGATCATCTACTCTACTCAATCACTATAATTGCTTCTAAGTTGTTTGTTGCTTCTGTTTGTTTTACTTGCTTCCTTCTTTAATTGCCTTACAGTACCTATCTTTTTGTAAACTGGTCTAGGGGGGCTGCTTGTACAAGCTTCTCCCTTTTTCAGTCCTCTTCAACCTTCTTGTTGCAATTCTAGTGTATGACTTTTATGACTATTAATGTTTAAAATAAACTGAAACTGAAATTTCTTGCTAAATTACTTATGTTTTTCCTTACACATCATATGGTATAGATATTTTTCCACTTTGACTTAGGGGAGTTTTAGAAGAGAATAAAAAAGTCTAAAAACTGACTCCGGGTCATTGTTTTATGTTGCTGTAGCTTATTTTGACATCAGAAAATAATTTTAGAGTTTAATATACAGTGTCCATTGATGGACACAAGCTTTGTGTAAGAAGATGCCAGCACATGCAGCTTTACAAAGCTGTATATCTTTGTGATGTGATGCATTTTGTGATGTGATTATTTCAACTTTGTACAATCCTTTACTTAATATTATTCTGGTCTGGTCCAAGGGTTGGTAGTGCATGCACGTCTACGATGGTACAGTAGTAGACCTGCAGCGTGCTGTAGCATAGGAACTGGTTCCACGAGCGAATAATGACAAGGCTAGGCGATGATGGATGATAATGATCTCAATACACAGTGTAGAAACGGCGTAGGGCAATTTATTACAAGTGTGCAGTGTCAGTGGCTGGCTTCAGGTGATTCGGTCAGAGAATAACTTCTCAACAAACGGACAATGATAACACAGCAGTATGACAGCGACTGGTCCCGATGAAGTATTATGATATCTCTGTTCATGACAATGGTGAAAATATTTATGACCACTTCTATAGAACCATCCAATACAAGCTGTATTACCCTTTACTATTTTCATTACCTTTTAATTACAGTAAACAAACAATATCTTCACAAGAAAATTTTCTTTTTAACATTGCAGGGGGACTACAGGAAGTGAAAATAAAAATCCAGAACAGTGTCATCAAGGGCTACCATGAATATAAAATTGCACCCCCAATAGAACTTCCTCTAAGGCTAACACCACAATATGCAAACATTCACGATGAAGAAGCTGTGCTCGTCTGGATGCCCAATGAGCATTCAATCAACGAAGAAATTTTAAAGAGCAAAAACTCTCAAGGGATAACTATAAAAGAGCTTGTTAACCCTGTTTCAGTGATTATTGGCCACGTTCCACGTGGTCTAGGAAGACTGTTAAAACAATGTATGGACAAAAATGTACAGGTCACATGCCTTGCTACTGGTAAGCCAAGGCAGAGTTTTCCACCCTGGCCACACTTTTCCCAAAAAGGAGGAGGAGTAGTCATTCCATGTGAATATATCTTGACATGTAAAAAAAATGAGGCACAGGAGCTTATCTCAAAAATAAAAAGCTCTTTTCAAAATGTTCAAGGTGGAGAGGGGATGAAGATTTCAGTAATTAATATGTAATTAACTACAGTTAATCATCACTCCAGTGAAAATCGTATGTTATATTAAGTTTGTATTTCTCAAATTCTAGATTATCTCCAGAGATATAAAATGTTGTAAGTCATAAGTTTTCAGGTACTGCTGTATACTGTACATCTACTGCATACTGATGTTCCATGTATAGCATGCACTGATGATGTTTCAATAACAATAGCAGACATAATATATGCACAATCAAAAAATTGAGGGTTTTTTCAATACATCAATGGTTTAATATAGCTCTGACAAGGCATACGCAGACAGTCCTCAGTAAAGGCCTGTCTGTAGTCAGTCGCCGATAGCTCCCCATACACAGTCCTTACAGCGACTATAACTGAAAACCCAGGGTCTTTGACCAATATGGTGCTGGTCGAAATTCTTATCCTTCTATAGCAAAACTAGTGCCTAAAATCTTACAACCAAAACTTATCCTCACTTCTTTCACAAGTATTGCAGCTATTTTTGATCACTTCGAACATCTGAAAAGTTTTGAAAACGTTCAATAAAATCATTAACTTTGGCCACTTTGCAAAATTTATAGTAGCGTTTGAAATATTTGTTTATATCAGAATATCGTATGTGTAACACTGTGACATCACAAAAACTTTTGATTAGTGTAGTTCCTATACATACGCATGGCACTTGCCTCTATAAACATTGCATACTGCCGTAACAATGTACATAGAACATTACCATACTGATGTAAACAAAGTTCCTTAGCCACACAGTAATTTTAACTGCACAAAAAAGTTGCTGATTTCAAGTTTTTGAAACTTTCCATAAGATTTTGGTGATCAAGCAAAAACATCTGCAGTACAGTACTCCTGCAGGCTGCAAGATTTGGAGAAGAAAATTCATGGTACTAAATTAACTTTTTATGTCAAAGGTTTTCTAGGAGAAGAAAGTCAATTTCAACCAACATAAAGACATCTGACCCCCCCCCCCCCCACTATTTTGATAGGTCATTGTAAGGACTGTGCAGATAGCTGTAGGCCAACAAACATACACAGTCCTTCACTGAGGACTAGCACAGACACTGACCTTTTACACTGTGCTATTAATCACATGCCCTGTTACACAAATCCACATTACAAGTGGATGGCTGCAGTCTTCTTCTTGGAGAAGGTGATACATCCATGAGTATTCTTTCATCCCACATGCATCACAAGGCTTAAAAAATAAATGTGCTTAGCAATAAAACTGACAGGGTTCCTACATACTGTATGGATAAGGGCACCACTGATTAAGTTGGAGGGCAGACCATTCCAGTCCTAGTGGAGTTTTAAGCTAGCCTAAATTTTTAAGTTTGATCTTGCATACCAATGGCAAAAATGAAGATCATGCATCAAAGGGGTTCTACAGGTAGTGTGCTGCATAGGCAGTCCTTGTATTATATAGTAAATACTGTACATAATAATGGATCTATAGTATTTACTGTATAATGCTAGGACTGCCTGGGGTGTTTTGGAGGCAACCAATCAAGTATCTGAGTTTGGCCAATAACACCTTTGGGGAGACTATGCTTATTTTTTGTACCTTTGTCAATCAGCCAACAAGGCCAGGTTGATCTCCTTAAGAAGGCCAGTCAAAATGACCCAAGATTTGAGTCAATAATATTCTCTAACAATTTACAACCGACACAACTTAGAGAAACTGGCCCAGCTACTGTAGGCCTATACTGGTGCAGGGTTCTCCACTGGTCTGTTTTCTGTCCGGGGGCTCTTGTGATCGCCGTCCTGGGGGAGGGGTCTAAAGGGGAGGGGGTTTCCTCCTCCCCTTTGGGAAAATTTTGACAATTTAGAAGGGTTTAGATCGCAAATGGTACAATCAACGGCCTTGTTCTTAGCCTCCCTATGTGTTCAAATCTGGGCATTTTGTGGTCCTTTATTTTCTTTTTTCTGCAAATTGCATTTTCTAAATATGTTTGACTTTACTTGCAGATCTGAAGCTCCAGTTTCCACTTGGACGTATTCAATAATGAAGTAGTTCACTTTAATGGAAATTTCGGGTGAAAATCGGGAAACCTAGGGAACAGTTCAATTGAATGGTTTCGTTTAGTGTATGAGTTTGATGGTAAAGGATTCCCACTGTGGAAACATATGAAAGAAATGCAGTAAGTGCATATTGAATGATATAAGAGCTCAGGTGCAAGTGAGCTGGGCTTGCATCTCCGATGTTTTATTATACATTTCTTGTCATGAGTATTTGAAATCAAATATAAAAGGCAGTCAAATGACTAAGTTGCGGTGTTTGTGATTGAGTGTACAGCCAACTTCTTGACCGGGCGGGTCAATTTTCTGTGCGGGCGGCAAAGTTTTGTCCGGGCGCTAAAGTAGTGTGGCAGATTTTGTACGGGCGGAGCCCCCGTACAAAACAGCTGGTGGAGAACACTGCTGGTGGTAGAGAATTGTCGCCTTGTTTGTATTTGACACCTGTTTCGCATTAAACTTCCCTTAAACCAATTAAAGATTTGCTGCCTAAAATAATTCTTCCATCACAACATTCATTTTCTGTCATGTAACAATTTCAGTTATAAGTTATGAAGCCACAGTCAACATATGTCTATATAATAAACCTGACATGAACGTAATGTAGGGAATAAGCTATTTCGTGGAACTGCTATATGGGAATTTGTACACAAAATTAGAAAAGTAGAAGATGGGCAATTTCTCCGTACCAAAAGTTCTTTCAAATAAATATTTCCTATTAAGCAACAATTTTGGCATTAAAATCTACACATTTGCCAATTTAAAGCCTTGGTATTTGCCAAATGATAAAATTATGGCTAAAGTTTAGCTTAAATTAGGATTACCCTTTATTGGTACACAACTGCAGACTGCTGTAAAAACAGCTCTAACTTGTACTCTAAATCTCTTACTGCCTAACACAAATTTCGAAGTGGAACTAATGTTACCTGAAAGAGTAGATCTCTAAAATATTGCCGATTCAAAATTACGATCCAGTCTGCTAAATCTTGAAAAATATAATGAATCCAAAATGTGTTTCACGCTATTGGTACACATACTGTAGGTGTCTCACCTCGGGTATAAGGCAAGTGGCTCTCCTCTGAACTTGCTCTAAAAGAACTGAGAAACTTGTCCTTTTCATATATGGGACTCCAAGCCTGGGCTGCATAGTCAAGATGGGGTCTTACCAACTGCTTATACAGATTTAGGCTAGGCCTAGGCCTAGTACAATTTCAATTTTGGGTATTCCTCTCAAAATTCAGCCTAGTCTGGCCTAGGCCTACAACTAAGTTATACTAGTTTAGCAGTCACTAGGCCTAGCCTAGGCTCTAAAATTACTTCGTTAGGCTAGCCTAGCCTACCCTAGATTGTTCCAAATGACTCCGTCCGTAACTGTGTAGCCAAGGCCTGTGCTAAGCCAGTTCAATTTTTAGTAACCTAGGCCTAAACTGTTTAGTTAGCCTAACGTTACAGACTGCAACGTTAGTCGAGTTTTGACAATATTAGTAGGCCTACACTGTTCCAAGTTCAACTAACTGCAAAAGCCATGTTACACTCCGCAGTCTAGAATGACGATACGCTGTGATATTTCTAAAAGACAGTCTGTGATTTCCCTACATTAGAACAGAAACAGTAAAGAAATTTTACCTTAAAGTCACCTGGGACCGGCAGGACCGAGTGCAGCTAGGCTAACCTTATACACGGCGAGGTAACGTACACTGCTCGTATACACCCGGTCTGATCCTACCACCTTTGGTGCAGCGCTCCGAGTAAGGTAGGAGATCTTGTTTGTATGTAGGCTATATTTGTTCCTATGTATGTATATGCGGCCAACAGTGTATATGTATACAAAGACTGCGCTATGCACTCCCTACATGCTGAATGTGCACAGTACTGTAGACCGAAAAGCCAGTTTGTCACGTACACCGGATGCTGCTCAATAACGTCATTGTATAAGAACCAATTGTAAACGTCGACACGGCAGAGTTCGATGTCCGAGGTCATTTTAGAAGATTTGTAATTGGTTCGTACTCTTGAACTGACCACCACGATAAATCTGAGACATCAAAACATCAGTACTCCCACAAAACAACACAAAAAACCCTCAATTATTTGGCCATATAATTTCCTTAAAAATCTTATTATTTCTTACATATGTATTAAACGTTTTCTGCATGTTATTTGTCGTCGTTTTCTAACAGTTAAACACAAACTAAATCCTGTAGGCTGCCTATCCATGCGAGATCGTGAAAGGGGGAAAAGGAGCAGGAAGACCGAGGGAAGAAGGGGAGTAGGAAGGGAAGTTGTCTCTTTAATTTTAATAAAGGATGTAATCCTAAAAATGGTCCGAAATGACTCTTGTTCCCGAGAATTACTAGAAAAACAAATTTCCCGACTTTTGAGAAACTGGGTGGGAACCTTTATAAAATTTGGGCAAAATTCGTTAGAAGTGGAAGAGCTGTACCCATGTAAATTTTGCCTTGCATCAATCTGACGTCACCATAGACGTCGACATAAAAAACGTGAACTTAGTTCACGTTGTCAAACTATTAACAGCACAGCAGGCGCGTAAGCTGCCCGTCCTTCTGCCATTAAATTCCCCGATCTAGTTGGAAGAGACCGCCATGGCGAGCGTGTACGGGCGATTATAGTTTGCTGTTTTGTGACTAACGTGTATGTGTGGGTGGGTGTGTATGTGTGTGTCACGGGTATATCCCAAGTGAGTCCCTTCAAAATTTTAGTACGGCGAGAGTGCGTGAAGTTACAAACAAAAAAGGACTAATACAAGGACATTATTTGAATGTTTCTTAATTATATTTACAAGGGTTTCTTGCCCCCAGGCAATTGTTTCCGAGCTCCTTTATTCTCTCTCTTCTTTTGTCCCTGATCTATTTACTTTTCTGTTCAACATTAATACACATACAATCTGAACATTCACCAAATAAGCTTTCGGCAATACAGACAATTCTTGTTTTTACTTCAAACCAGAAAGCTCAAGCTTCCTTGCCGAATGGGAATGCTTTGTTGATTGCCGGAGATTTATCCCTCAAATTTATCTTTCTTGACTACATCATTTTAAGATGTTTTAATAATTTGACCTCTGCTGACCTCACATGACCTTTGAACCCCATCAATTATAACAAAAAAGAAAAACGATAGTGTCTTGAAAGAGGCTCAACTCCAATGAATCTTAGATCTTGAAAATTCTTGGGAAATTTTGCTTTTTGACCTCTGGTGACCCCAGATGACGATTTTGGGAATTGTTGGGGAATTTTGCTTTTTGACCTCTGGTGACCCCATAGAACAATCTTGGGTATTCTTGGGAAATGTTGCTTTTTGACCCTTGGTGACCTCAGATGACGATCTTGGGAATTCTTGGAAAATTCTGCTTTTTGCCCTTACAAAAATTCCCAACATTTTCCTACAGGGAATCAGTATGTGGGATAAATGTAGAATTTTGGGCATGTTCCTGTAGGAAATAGTTTTCCTGTGGGAAATGGTTCCCACATAGGAAATTACTTCCCTACATAGGAAATCGCTTCCCACATGGGACCCTTCCATTTTTTGAGGGGGACTAGTAAGTCATCATCATCTATTAATAGTATGAGCATGTACTGACTGCTCCTGTGCATATGGTACCATGGCTATGTAAGTTCAAAACACTGAAAGAATCAAATGGTTCCATGACACCTTTTGGATACTGTACAGTCCTAATGAGCTGTCCTAAACCAAATATTTTCTCCACATTATAAAGACTGAGTGTCCAATGCACAACCTTCGTTCACTCCAGAGTAACCAGCACCGTACTCCTTCTACCATGGGGTCTGTTAGTACACTGACTGATGCAATATACCACACTGTTTGAGTACACACACACTAAGTCCATGGCTTCATTCACACAGCATAATGCACCTTCAGAGGAAGCATTTCAAAAGTCCTTTGTTGTGACACAATTGGCTTTACTGACCATGCAGTCACAATGGACTTCCCCTGATGCATCCACTGCATGAAGTAGACAGTATGTTGGGAATACACTCAATTCCTACAGCAATTGGTGAGTCTTTCCTATGTAGGAAAGTAGCAACCTAGGAAAATAGAAACTCCTGTAGGAATTTGATAATTCCTACATGAAGCGGCATATTCCTACAGGAATTGGTCATTCCTATGTAGGAAATAGCAAATTCCTACGTAAGAAAATTGAAATTCCTACAGGAATTTAATAATTCTTACTGGAAATGGCTTACTTCCTACAGGAAATGAGCATTTCCTACAGGATTCACACAGGAATTATGCTGGGAATTTTTGTAAGGGTGACCCTCAGTGACGGCCCCAGATGACCATCTTCAGAATTCTTGGGAAATTTGGCTTTTTGACCTCTGGAAACCCTATATAACAATTTTTCAAATTTCTTAGCAAATGTTGCTTTTTGACTCCGGTGACCCCAGATGAAAATCTTTAAAATTCTTGGGAAATTTTGCTTTTTGACCTCTGATGACCCCAGATGATGATTTTGGGAATTGTTGGGAAATTTTGCTTTTCACCTCTGGTGACCCCATAGAACAATCTTGGGAATTCTTGAGAAATGTTGCTTTTTGACCCTTGGTGACCTCAAGTGACCATCTTGGGAATTGTTGGGAAATTTGGCTTTTTGACCTCTGGAAACCCTATATAACAATCTCCCAAATTCTTGGGAAATGTTGCTTTTGACTCCGGTGACCCCAGATGACAATCTTGGAAATGCTTGAGAAATTTTACTTATTGACCTCTGGTAACCTAAGATGACCTTTGACCTCCACCAAAATGATAGTGTTCTTCCTTACATCATGAAAAATCTATATACCAATTATGAAAAGTGTCCTTCATTCCTATCTTGAGATATTGTAATTACAAACTTTTCGGTTTTTTAGCTCCAGTGACCTCAAATGACCTTTTACTTTCACCAAAAACAACAAGGTTCTTCCTCTCAACATGACACATCAAATACCAAATATGAAAAGTATCTATCATTTCTATCTTGAGATATCATGATTACAAGCCATTTGCAAGGTTTTCGCAGTTTAAACTCTGGTGACCTCAGATGACCTTTGACCTCTACCAAAAACAATAGCATTCTTCCTCTCAACACGAAAAATCTACATCGGCCATTCCTATCTTGACCTATCGCGATGTCAAGGTTTTCGGCCTTTTACCTCCGGTGATCTCAAATGATCTTTGACCTCCACCAAAAACAATAGGGTTGTTCCCTCAACATGGCAAATTTATGTACCAAATATGAACAGTGTTGGTCATTCCTATCTTGAGATATTGTGATTACGAGCTTTTCGGCCTTTTACGTCCGGTGACCTCAAATGATCTTTGACCTTCACCAGAAACGATAGCGTTCTTCCTCTCAACATGTCGAATCTAAATACCAAATATGAAAAGTGTCGGTCATTGCTATCTTGAGATATTGTGTTTACAAGCCGTTCACGAGGTTTTCACAGTAAAACCTCCGGTGACCTCAGATGACCTTTGACCTCTACCAAAAAGAATAGCGTTCTTCCTCTTGACACGACAAATTTGTATACCCAAAGATGAAAAGCGTAGGTCATTGCTAACTTGAGATATCGTTTTTACAAAGTTTTCCTTTTTTTAATATATTAAAAAAGAAGCGAAAGATATTATGTAGATTCTGTACTTCTGAAATCAACCAGTACTTCTGCAGGGGTGGCCGCACAGAAACGTTGATAGTGACAGTCTTGATAGCGCTATCAACTCTCTATCAAACCTGCTACTATCAGCAGGTGCAAAATGACCGCACAGAAGACGCTGATAGAAGTGCTCTCTGATAAGGCGCTTATAGGCTTATTAACATATTACAGATCGGGGATTTCCCAGTTGGTTTGGCTTGTAGTCGCCATTGGAGTGTTTTATTCAGGTATGCTACCTCTAATACAGGAAGAAACAGGTAGAATTTGTCCATAGAATGCGTCACTTAGACCTACATTGATGCACATCCTTCGTGTTGATAAAAGCCAAGTATTTGCATCCTCGGCTTTTTTGAATTTAGACAATGTGTGAGGTTGTGCGTTATGTACTACTGTGTAAAGGTACTAAATTTAGGACGAACAAATTCCAACTGATGGACGTAGCCTCTGGGGCAGAGGAAAGTTGCCCTTTGAGATTTCCAAATCGTAAATAAAAGTTGACCTTCTTGAGAAAAAATACGTAAATTGCTAAAACTTTTGTTGTCCAAATTATGATTTCTAGGACCCCCAAACCTAGGAAATTTTATAATAAAATTTCCTTTTCCCCAATTTTCCCCGGGGGTCCCCCGCGGTGGATGTGTTCTTAATACGGTTTTCTCTTCACGAATAAACCAAAGTGTTCCTCCTACAAAATTCACAGCTTGAATACCTTCACCAGCATAAACCTTGGCGAGAGATAAAGGGGGCATCCCACGAGACCGAAGGTCCACGAGACCGAAGGTCCGCGAGACCGAAAATCAAAAACAAAAGGGTCCACGAGACCGAAAATGAAAAAAGGTTCGCGAGACCGAAAATGAGAAAAGGTCCGCGAGACCGAAAATGAGAAAGGGTCCGCGAGACCGAAAATGAGAAAGGGTCCGCGAGACCGAAAATGAGAAAAGGTTCGCGAGACCGAAAATAAGAAAAGGTCCGCGAGACCGAAAATAAGAAAAGGTCCGCGAGACCGAAAATGAGAAAAGGTCCGCAAGACCGAAAACGAGAAAAGGTCCGCGAGACCGAAAATGAGAAAGGGTCCACGAGACCGACAGAAGTGTCAGTCCGCCGTACTGCTACGCTCCGCTCAAAGTTAATACTGGCACCCTGTAGTATTTACATTTTGCAAACTATTGCGTTGCCCTTGCAACTCCACCCTTCTGGTATGAACGTTCCGGTCTCGCGAGCGGATTTTGAATTTCGGTCTCGTGAACCCTATTTCATTTTCGGTCTCGCGGACCCTATTTCATTATCGGTCTCGTGAACTCTATTTCATTTTCGGTCTCGCGGACCCTATTTCATTTTCGGTCTCGCGGACCCTATTTTATTTTCGGTCTTGCGGACCTTATTTAATTTTCGGTCTGGCGGACCTTCGGTCTCGTGAACGCTATTTCATTTTCGGTCTCGCGGACCTTCGGTCTCGTGAACACTTTTTCGTTTTCGGTCTCGCGGACCTTCGGTCTCGTGGACCCTGTTTCATTTTCGGTCTCGTGGGCTGTAACCAGAGGTAAAGTAGCATATGGTTACCTTCAATCATTAGCTAAACCTCACGAGCTGGTAAAGAAACTGAATATAAAAGGCATAAGCAGAGGCTGCAAACTTATTTTGAAACACGGCTAAATCTTATAGATGTCCTATTGCGTCACTTCAAGCATCTTTCGTGATGTGTTAGATTAAAAAAAATATTGCACATTCAAGGTAAACCAAGGAGTCACTCTATACGGGGCTTTTACAACTCAGAAAAGTATTGCAACATGATCCTTAAAAAGCCATTCATGATATAGGATTCCTGGGTACACTCATTCAAATTGGGGTGACTGCATTTTTCCTTTTAATCCAGGGGCGTGGCGAAGGTGTTTTCTTTGGGGGTGTAGAGACTATGTTTTGCCGACAGATCTGGTAATGCGTAGCGCGGAAGTTAGCTTTAACGGGTGGGGTCCAGGGGCCTGCCTTAGGGCCCTTGGTGGGGTCTAGGGGCAAAGCCCCGCGGGAGGGGGAAGGGGCAAAGCTCCGGAAACTCTGAGGTTTAAGCATATCTCTGGGTGAAAATTTAAGTCTCAGGATGAATATATTTTTGTTCATAATACATCAAATGCAAAGATCCCCCATAATTTTGATGTATTAGGCTATTCCTCTCGTCAAGCCGCTATAGATTTAAGCGTTTTGCCCGCCAGTGTTTCAGCTAGGACGTTTTCTCTGTGCCACATTTACTGATCTGTGGCCTGGGGGAGGGATCTAAGGCGAGGGGGTGTCCCCCTCCCCTTTGGAAATTTTTGGAATTTGAAAGGTACCTAGATTGCAAATGGTGCAGTATTTTAGTGGAATTCTTCCCCAATGTGGAACCTCAAAATTTTTACCCGGGTGGAATTTGCTTGTCAAATTTTTATTGTGCGACATTTGTGGCCGTCCATGCGACATTGTGGCACAAATGGGGGCGGGCTAAAACACTGGGCCCACCTTAAGGCAACGGTGGGGGTCCAGGGGGCGGAGCCCCCGGAAGCTCTGAGGTTTTAGCATAATCTCTGGGTATAAAATTAAGTCTCATGCAGGACTGATGTTTTGGTTCATAATACATTATCCAATGCAAAGATTCCGGATAATTTTAATGTGTTAGGCTATTCGTCCCGTCATGCCACTATAATTAAGGAGCTGGACCTCTCGTTCAGAACTGGAACACTATGCGTTCAGCATTTGAACACTAGACTCGTCAAGCGTTCAAATACGGTAAGTGTTCAAATAGGCGTCCGGCGTTCAAAAAGGGAGAAAAAGTCTTCAGAATCTTAACACAAGCGTTCAAAATGTGCTTTGAACGCCAGGACGGGTTCTGTATCTGTTTCATTTTGGTGTTCAAAAGTTAAAAGCCTGAGACTGCAGTGAAGGGAAGACACGCGCGGCACGCATTATTGTTTCCCCATGTTGTTTGTGGGTAAACCGGATCCTCAGGAGTTTGCAAAATGAGTTTGAAGTCAAGGTTAGGGTTTAGAAAACGGGCTAACTGGCTAAGGATGCCTTCTCCATGGGTAATAGGGCGCTGCTCCCCATGGTGATGATAAAAGTGAGGAAAAATAGTCAGAATGTGGTTTTTCAAGAATGTCATATGACCCAAAATAGTGCGCCCATAAGGAAGCCTTTAATTCCCTTCAGGGGTGACGCCAGGATTTACCCAACAAGGGGGACCAACAACCCAAAGCCTCAACGAGGCCGATAGAGTGCCGAAACGATGTTTGAAGGAAAAGTATGGCGCACGAAGCGCGCCGAAAATTTTGGGCTCTATTTTGAGAAAATTTGAAAAAATTGGGCTTTTACCATGGAAAATTTGAAAAAAAGTTGGGTTTTTAGAGAAGAAAATTAGAAAATTTAGGGGTTTTAATGAAGAATTTGCCCTAATTTAGACCAAAATTAAGTAAATCGTCGGGGCGACTGGGCTTTTGTCGGGGACTACATATTTTATCGTATACATAAAACAGCTCCTCAACGAAATCGGAAAATTTCCCCGACGGAGGGCCATGGCCCCTCTGCCCCCAACTGGCGCCACCACTGGTTCCCTTTCTTCCTCCGAGTCAGTCACTCGTCCAGTTACGCCAAAGGCCGTTGATACGGCCGTCTACGGCCGTCACATGCATAATCAATGTGCCGACGGGCCTTCAACTTGAATGGGCCAATTAGATGAAGAGCTGAAAATCGGAATAGCCGTTAACGAACTGGCCACGCTCTCCCGTTCTCTCTTTCTCTTTTTTCCTTTCATTCTCCCTCTTCTTTTTTACTCTCTTTCTTTCCTTTCCCTGCTCTCTTTTTTCATATTTTCCTCCTTTCCTCTTCTTTTCCTTTCCCTCTCCCCTTTTTGCTGACAGACCGAAAATTTGCCGACGGGCGACCAAATGTTGGGGGGTGTGTGACACCCCCACACCCCCGCTCGCTACGGCCCTGTTTAAATCAAATCTAATTTTTCTTCTTGAAATCTAAATTTGTTACACAATAACTTAGCATGAATCTAAAAGGTAAGAATGCTTAGGTACAAATTTTAAGGTCTAAAACCTGTCATTTGCCCCATCTGGGACACATTTGAACGAAAATTTCCTTACATTCCTACGCTATGGCTACTCGTCAACCGTTGGTGGATCCCCCAGGGACCGCACTAAGAGCGCTAGGGAGAAGCCCGAACCGGATACCAGCCTTGTAGAGGTGCCATGCCACCGTCGAAAAATTCAGTAAATAATTAAAATTTCAGATCATGTCTTCACTAAATAAAGATAAAACCACTTTTTAGATCTAGGAAAACTTAGAACAAGAAAACTTTCGCAAAGAGTAGAGGTGTCATCTCTGCCCTGAGGCAGCATGCCCCCCAATTACACCCTAACAAAAGAGAAACAAATCACTAAAAATGTTGATTCCTAAACACAATATCAATTCAACGCTTAACGAAGCTTTACCAAAGATTGCACCACTTTGCATTCAAGCCACCTCACAAAAAGTGGGCATTTTGCAAAGCCCAGTCAGTCTGCAGCCACTTCCCTCTATTGCAAATTTCTCAGTTCAGTTGATTTCAGTTGATTTCAGTGAGACGATTTCCCACTGATGTCCCTTGCTACCAAGCTTTTATCACAGAAACATATTTGTAAGTCAAAGTGCCATTTTTCTAATTCAATTCCGACAATATCGAAAAGAAGAAGAAAAATTGTTTGAAAAGTCGTGTTATAAGCAACCTCATTCACTAGTTCTGTTTTAGGTTTGCATATCTTTGCCGTTCGGAACGTTCCGTCATCTACGGAGTCGATGTCGACCGCTGTGCGCTACATTTGCCTCCATTAGGAATTAAATTTTGTGCTATCAAAGTCACTATCGGCGCCTTGGTCACTGTTAGTGAGTTGATATAACATAACCAGTAGTGATAGTTTCTGTGCGGCCTTTTACTGATAGCCTATCAGCGCTGATAGCTAATCCCCCTATCAGTAAGCTTCTGTGCGCCCAAAATTTTCTATCAGCGCTGTTAAGGTGTTGATAGCGCTATCAACGCTTCTGTGCGGCCACCCCTGTTCTTTAGTGGTATTCTTTTCTGTATTTTTCAATATATATATATATATACTTTTAATATAGTTATTTTTAATGTATATATGTGTATATATAGGTGAATTGCGAGTTGCTTCATATGGGGTTTGAACAAAGGCCAAACCATCTTGGCTTCATGGCTCAGTGGTTAGAGCGTCCGCACTAGCAAGCGGGAGGTCCCGAGTTCGAATCCCGGTGGAGTCAACGTTGCATTTTCACCTCGCCCAGATTTTTCAGCTTTATCGACTCAACTCTACATATATATATATATATATATATATATATATATATATATATATATATTATATATATATATATATATATATATATATATATATAGGTCGAACGTGGTAACATCGACTGTAAATGTAGGTCGAATCACTTACTAACTCTTCGACCTACATATATATATATATATATATATATATATATATATTTATATACATATATATATATATATATATATATATATGTAGGTCGAAGAGTTAGTAAGTGATTCGACCTACATTTACAGTCGATGTTACCACGTTCGACCTATATATATTATATATATATATATATATATATATATATATATATATATATATATATATATGATTCATGTAGGCATAAATATTAAAAGCAACATGCATCACAATGGGACTCAAAATGTATCACAGCAGAACTCCAGTGCAGTACTAAACATTTCTTCAAATTTTCGGACGTCAGCGGCGTCCTTCTTCAAGCAAGGAACTAGGATACAATGATCTTAGAACAGCTAAACAAGCATTTAAAGCGGAGGAAATAAAGGCAAAGAAAACTGAAGGCTGTTATACATTATCTAAGTCCGAAAATAATCCTAAAGAACACAAATACTGAGATAGCAAACTAGAAAGCAAATCTAAAAACCTAAAACGCCATCGTACAAGACTCACTGCAATAGCTAGCTAGACGCCTGAGACAAGGATAACACGAAAGAACCTTACGCGGAACCCAGGAACACAAAAAACCCTAGGAATTAGGCCCATAATGAAAGGATAGATAAGAGGAACTTGAAATAAAACATATAAACAGTTAAAAAGGGGAAATTAAAAACTCTTTAAAGTAAAAAGAAACAGGAGTAACGACCACATAGCAAGAACAACGGATTAAAAAAGAAAAGTAAGGAGAGTAAAACCCCGGCAACGAAGAAAAAGAAAGAAAAAAATTAAGAATTAGTAAAACAAATTTAGAATGAAATAAAACAAGATGTTAAGAGAACAGCTGTACGAACTTTCCTAAAATGCTTATTTTCGTAGTAAAGACCATCATCCATATTAACTTCCATGATGGTTATATTGTCCAGCATGCAAATCCATTCCCGTTTTTTTTTAAGTTATTAAGAAATTTCTCCCAGGACAATTTAACGCCGTAGATTACCCAGAGCGAATCACAAGTAGTAATAAAAGAGTTGTCATCCATGCATCATTTGTAAAGGATGGGTGTATTGCCACTAAAGCTTGAGAACAGCTGCTCCTCAAAGTGTCCCATGGTGAAGCAGGCTACAAATGGTCCCATCTTCGTACACATGGCTACTCCCTTAAAATGGGGGGGGGGGCGTATCCTGGACACACGATATAGATACTGATGGGGAGAGCACAGAGTCTATGTACTCTGGAATAAGTGCAGTGGGACAGCTATGGGAAGACAGAAATTGGTCAGAGGTGCCACTTTTGTGAATTTTCGGTAGAAGATAAAAATAAGAAATTTGAAGGCAAGAGTAAATCGGTGCTTTGGCCGAAGTAGAAAGGTGCCTTTTACTGATGAGAAAGGTGACGGTATATTTGACCAAGTTTAGTTCAAAGTATAGCAAGCTGTTTCGTCTGAAAGTTGTTTCTTAGCTTGTTTCTCACCGGTGTACAGGTGTCTACGCCATCTGACGGCGCCCCTCTCTTATCAGCAGACCTAATGATTAGATCCTTGTATTTAATTGTATTCAATATAACTTTCACATTGTTATGTTGCGAGCATGATAACTTACAGTGAGGAATTACTCAGGTACTATTACGTTCTTTTCTCTTCTGTTCTGTTATATCGTGTTCCTCTCCGTTCCTCCGTTCCGTTTTGTTCCGTTCTATTCCATCCCAGTGATGGATTACCATTCTTTACTACCATGCTAGGTGGAGCTAAAGCCCTAGTCAAAATGTGGTGTGGCGGAAGTATGCACGCCCCCTCAATCAAGGACGTAAATCACTTATCTGATCCCTCTTTAAAATGTGCTATAAGTTTCCTTAAAATTTGCTCAATATGTTGCACCAAATTGCATCTAAAGACCATTCAATGTTTAAACATTTTCCGAAGGGAATACCCTAACGGCGAAACAAGCTTCCCCTACCCAGGCGAGGAAATGTTCCCACGCCTATATTTACTAGGCCCAGCCTAGTCAGTTTATCCTGTCTTGTCCTGGTCAGTCCTTGTTGATCCTATATTATCCTGTGCTAACATAATGGCATGAGTAACAACGATATAATTCGCTGAATAGGAACTTGCCTATTTTTCTCCCTTTTGCAAGAAATTACCAGCATTTCCTTCAATCACCTATGACGTGTTTGCACTTCGTCAGTTGATGCAGCAGTACTACTACTACCACGTGACATTAGCTGTTCAACTTTTGTCTTTCCCCTTGTTACAATCAGAAGGAGTTAAACCATCTCACAAAAATTATGTGAAGGAGAATATTCGGTATCATTAAGGTGTTTAAAGTAATATATTCGGTAACATTTGATCTACACTTAAATACCCGATTTTGAAAAAGCGCAACAAGGTAGCACACACCAACTTCAGAAAGCTTTTACTAGACACTGAAAAAAAAATTACCTAACGAATTTAGTCAGTTTGTTTTCGGAGTGAGAAGGAGGGATTCAGTGGATGAGCAGATTAGCTGATAGGATATGCATAAGATGTAATGTCAGAATGTAGATCTCATGGCCCGCAAGTGGACGTACACACAATGCAAAATTTACTGAAAATAATGGTGTTGTAACACATTGCAGTTTATCTATCCACTACAAAAAATCCGCACGCTTAGTATCATAAATAAGAGTATTATAATCTGACAATAGAAGCTGTCGTACCTAAAAATCTGAATGGTGATGGCACCTAAAATCGAAAATGTGTAAAATCCCTACTAGTAAGCTTTCCAATGAGGATAAGGCGCCACAAAACATATTAAATTTAGTAATTAAATATAACTAAGGTGAAATGCAACCAAACAGGGCTATGTTTCCTAAGAAGTTAAAGACTAAAATCCCGTATAATAAACGAATTGAGTAATTCAGTACTTCCGGTGGGGTCACAAGGTCAGCTGTATCATGACAACAGTTCGTCAAGGTAAGTGGTTCACTTGACCTTTGACCCATCCCCTGATGCATTGCGTGAAAATCATATTCCCAACTCGTCTATTATGAAGGGTCCTGTTTCATTATCTTCTACAGTTCTCACGACACCGACACCTCTCCAAAAAATGCCCATATCTGACGTTACTAAAATGGAGCAATTCAAAACAATGATGCAACTGTGCTAGTGTTATCTCTTGTTAATTTAAACCTAACATAATTTAAATCCATTTCTTAATTACTAGCCACATAGTATACAAGAAGGTGAGGTGCACAGATTTTTTTTCTTAAGTAGAGGACTTGTATTTCCTAAATGTCTTAAAAAAGAAGGTTGGAAAAGCAAAAACAAAAAAATCATCGGGCAAAAATTAATAGTCCTTCACTACACGTCACTCACTTCATATTTAGATTAGCCTATGCTAAATAATGATAAAAGGGTAAATTACCCAGTAAAATATTCCATATTGACGAATATTTTGATAGACTTTTTCTTGGTTATCTAAGCCTTTTAATTTAATATTAATTCGTGTCATTTTTCGTCATTTTTATAAACTTTCATGAAGTGCGCACTGAGATTGTCTGGCTATAATATTACATAATACCAGGAGCCATATCATCTTAACCACTCTTTTTGCTGCAGTCATCATGTTCTTCCAATAACCTGATAACAACCTTGACAAAATGTAGTACATAGTCTCCCTGTTGTAAAAAGAGTACACACTCCCTGGATTCTGGTGCAAGTATGTCCATAGACACTTTTCCAAATAGCAATTACAACGAATTGTGGGATAGAGTTTTGGTACGCGTAGTTTCTGTCAATAGCATTTTACAGTGGCAAAACAACGCACACCAAAACTATATCCCACAATCCTTTGTAATTGTTATTTGGAAAATAGTCTATTGTTGTGAAAGGACCTGTCACTTTCTCAAGAGTGCCTGCTCAAGCCTGCCCAGTGCTGGCCCGATAATCTCATACCTCCCTAGTCTTGAAGGTGAAAACTCGGTACTACCGTATCTCTGCTTCTGCAGCAGGTAGTCAGCGGGAAATTTAGAAGTTCACCGTTTAGCTAAATTTATCTTTTTGACCAATTTGCAAACTTAGACCCAAATTCAACTAGGCTAAAAAGTCAACTCAACTTCATGTTTTCCTATAAAATTAAGCAAAATAAATCTTTTACATATTGATTAATTTGTTTTTCGACTTACGTCCCATGACTTCAGTTGTCACTCCGGTTGTCTGTCAAACGGACAGAAATTACCATGACAATGTTCTAAGTTAAACCAAATTAAGTTTTAACGATGATTTTATTAGAATTTCATGACACTAATTTCATCCTTTATTTGTCATTTATCTCTCAACCTCGTTTGGTTTGATACAACAAATGCAAACAATCGTAATATAACTGTGATGGAATAATAGCAAAGCAGACAACACCTTTCCATGTTACAACGGGGTATTCTGATCAGAAGACACCCTCGGTCCTCCCCTACCGTCCATGGTTATTGCTCGCATGACAACTGGCATGCACAAATGTAGTTTTCCTAAAATCTAATTGAAATGCAATATTTTATTTTCTTGTTGTATGGTGATCAAGCAATAATGAAGCAAAGCGCAGAAAGGGTATAGGGTTCGAGTAACGGGAGAGGGGCGATTCTTCGAGTTACGAGTCACAGAGGAGTAACGTGCCACAGCCGTCCCTCCCTCCTCCCTCCCCCCATATTAACGATAAAAATCTTCACTCGATATTCATTTATTGGCATATCGCTAGTGTACATATTTGCATACATGTAATAAGGCCACTTAACATTAACAAAGTTGTCTACATGTGAAAGGGACACCTCGTCCACTTTACCTAGCAAAAGCACTGTTATTTAGACTCAGCCAAAATAGGAAACATTCAGTTAGAAATGAAATTTACAAAGAAAGAATCAGTTAAATCTTTGTCTAAAATAGTATCATTCTGCATCGCATGACTAAAAATTGTGAACGGGTATAACGACACCCGCTCCACGTACAACCCGAAACGGCTTTCTCCACATGCTATGGGGGAGGAAAAGCCTCTTCCTAGGATGTCAATAACTTTGGGTACACCACCAGACCATTGTACTACTACCACACAAGAGAACGTTTTTCTTCGAATCCTCGAAGTAGTACAAAAATCCCGTGAAGATAGTTGCTGCACGGAAATCATAAAGAAAACATGAGTCAGTTTAGAAAACTGTTAAGCTCAGGTTTCGTTCGAAATAAATGATAAAGAGGAACCCTCGTTAGCACGATTTGGGTTTCGGTAATGAACTTTTCATAGGCTATATGAATAGTTGATGAAATTTCGGTGTGAGAGCCAGTGTTTGGAACCTGAGATGCATAAGGTGCTAATAGCTAGCAAATGGTCGATCTTAATAATCAGAGTAGGACGAAACTTACTTTTAAATGTATTGAAATCTGGAAATACGATTTTTCCATAATATACTGTGACGTTGTAGTATCTACATAAATATCAATATGCATCAAGTTAGTATCAAGAAGGATTATATTACAATGTAAGAATCATAAATGTCTTCACTAACATTTATTTCTAATCTGGTCTAACCGGGGAGCTGCTACGAAAAATAGATCTCTGGTCTGATTGAATAACACTGAAAACGAACTTCACACATTTCCTTTGTGGAACCATTTGCCATCAGTTTCCTGGTGGTCGTTGGCATTTAAACAGGTTTGCGAAGACTTTTCGAAAGTTAGGGTTAAGAATACCATACAAAACAGGATTAACGAGGCTGTTTAAGAGAATTAAGTAATTGGTTGCTAAGGAACACGTTTGTTTTGATTTCGGATAACGGATGAGGTAACAAAAGAAGTGAGGCGTGAAGCAAACCAGAAAGAATAAGACAATCAGGAACAAGCTCCGCGTGACACGAATCTTCCGAACAATAGGCTGCCCAACGGTATGTGATCTGCGATATGATGAGAAAACTAGGATTATTTGCCAGATAAATGTAACCTTAAAATAGTGTACATCTTTATTGAAAAAGTGTCATGGGTGAATTTAAACCTTGCATTGGAATTTGAAACATGTTGGGGATTGTTAATAGCTTATATAGCTCGAATATTGTTATCCTATGTCGAACAAACGCTTGCAAGTATTTTCAATTAATTGTATCAGAAAGTGTCATGTCATGGGTGAATTTAAACCTTGCATTGGAATTTGAAACATGTTGGGGATTGTTAATAGCTTATATAGCTCGAATATTGTTATCCTATGTCGAACAAACGCCTGCAAGTATTTTCAATTAATTGTATCAGAAAGTTGTTAGGGATGGAGTTCAAGCACCTAATCCGTCAGACAATAAGCACTTGAGAATAATTTAATTCTTTTTGTTAAGGGAAATTTTCATTAACAGGGCTTTTAGTTCCTCTTCTAGATTTCTATGACCTAAACTTTCTTGTCAGAGTTTCATCCGTTAATACTAAGGTAATCCTCAGCCAAAGAGGTTATGAACACAATGCTTTGAATGATCTGGTCCACCGACAGATGTTAAACCTTTGTCATCTTTCTAATAAAAGTGACTGTAACTGCACTTTTAAGGGATCCAGTTTCTTTATTATTCTAATTTTTACGCATGTAAAGTAGCATCCCTTTTCCGTGAAACCGGCAAGTCTACAGTTTGTCTACAAGTTAAAAACCCTCCTCATTGTTCCTAATATTAAGAATCATGAATCCATAGTCAGTAAGTTATTTGACCTTTTACTGAACTCCTTTAAAAAGTGTTAACTGCCGCAAAGAGAGAACGACTGGCAATACCATGGCAATGGGTAAAATCATCCCAGCTGTTTCAGGCATGAGGTATTGGTCTCCTTAAAACTACTAAAAACCTCTTTCCCCTTCTCTATTACACCAATTGCCTCAAGGCTGGACGTTGCCATTGTCCAGATCATGGCATGATGTGATACAGCTTGTTGGAAAGAGATAACTAATTGACTCCTCTATGGAGATAGCCTCGGGCGCTAGAAAGTGACAGATAATCCTACCCCACGGAAGTCCAATTTTTTGGTGTCGGAAATCTAACATTTTTAACGGGTTCAATACGGCATGGTGTAGCAGACGACAAAAACTGTTGTCGTTACATCCTGTATTCCCTTTCAAGTGGTAAAGAATTTGATAGAGAGAAACAAACAGGAGATTAATGTCGGCAAACAACATATAGTGTCAAAGGAGAGAGAAGTGTTTGTACTCCATCCGTAACAACTCACTGATTGTGTCTCGATGGTACAACACAAATATTCAGTCATGTACGTCTTACAATGGTTGAACAAGGCCACGAAATTATGATTCAATACAGCCTAAAGTGCAAGCTTTGAAAAACAAAACTCTCCATCGGTGTTTGATGCAAACAGAAACCTTAAAAGAGATAGTCTAAGAACACTGTACTAGGACACTACTATAAATGAGCCGAAATTGAACATTAAGTTGGACCTAAGCCTCTTTAAATAAATCCATGGGACCAAAAGTCTACGTCAGTACAACTTTAACAATTGTCTGCATCATGTTGCTTACCTATTCGTTGCATCGGGAGGATTGCATGAAGTAACTGGCCTCATTTCTGTTTGAAATTTGTTCTTTAGCCTTCGGTTGTGTCGGCGTATGTGGACATATATTCGAAAATAGCCTCCTACAATGACACAGATAGGAACCACGTATAGTAACATCAGAGCTGATGCATGCAATATGTGCAGATCGTCTAATTTAGGGCTGCTAGTTATGTCACATTGACAGGTGGCATCATTGTAAAACCTTACCGTCACACTATGAACTGACATAGCGATGGCAAACGACCACGCCCAAATGGCAACTATCCACACTGTAACAAACTTGCGTTTAGGTATTGATGGATGTACTGGCCTCGGTTTTGTGACAACTAAGCAACGGTGAACTGAAATTGATGTTAGTGTGTACAAGCTGCATCCGTACAAAGTTTCTACCCCGACGAACATGACTGCGCAAGTTACAGCAATATTGCCAGATCGTGTAAATAATATTGACAAATATACCAAGGCCAAGAAGTTCATGATTACGTCAGCAACAGCTAAGTTAATAATGAGAACGTTGGTAGTAGTATGTAGAATAGTGGAACAAATGGCTGCAACGATCATAAGTCCATTCCCTGTAATCCCCACGAGTGATGTAGGCAACAGCAGCAGCTTCTCAGACGAGACTGATGCGGAAATATTTAGACACTCCATAACCTGCCTTGGTATTAAACCTATCACTACAGTTCCAGTTGTGAAGGTGAAGAAGTTACAACTATTTGAAAATGAGAAACTGTTAAGAGTAAGTCAACGTTTGCGGGATATGAAATTATCACTCCCTTAATTGAACTGTGTTAAACGATACTGCATTAGAATTAACTACAGGTACATATAAACAGTTGCTCATATCCTCTTGTTCTGAAGCACTATGTATGCCAATAAATAATTCATTTACTGTATTGGCTTATATATTATTTCGTAGAAGTGCTAAACTGTCTGGGATACGAAAACAACATTTCCATAGCTAATGAATAATTGAGTACCGTACACTCAGGCTGATTTTTATATCAGAAAGTTGAAATCATGAGAGTGTAGGCCTTAATAATTTTTCACTTATAAACTATGAACTCATGAAATCGAATTATTCTCCTCTCGTTTCACATCACATTTGCAACACTGTCCCCGTCAGTGTAGTGAAATATAGAGCCATACCTTGATCTGGGCCTTTACAATGATGGTGTTGGAACAATGGACCAGTTTACTTTGGGGTACGGAACTGAGGACATTAGTATCGCCCAAAAAGTATTTGCATGTACCCAATAAGCAATATCCAGCAGTTTTTGCTCACAAAGAAAGAGTTAACAAAAAATCCATTTAGTTGAAGAATTACTACTTTAACATGGACCCGATTTTTCCAGGTATTTGCTTAAAGGGTATGTTATAAACAGGTGTCCAGATGTTTCTCTCAAGCAGTCTAGGGGACTGATCCACCTTTGCCAGAGAAAAACCTGTATTTGCCAGAGAAAACTTCCCGATTTTCCCAAAAATGTCCCAAAAGAAGTATTTGCCCCAACCCCCGGGGTGAACTACAACCACTTAACCTTTGGCAGGAACACGGTATAAAATGTAGTGGTTAGTGCTAATTTGATAAACAGATAATTCTGTTGATGACGGAAAGAGTATTCTGATAAGGATGCAAAGTCTAGTCCAACGTTGTTAGTCTCCACGGTCTTCCACGATTGGGTCCCAACAATATCTATAAGATAGGTAACAACGCGTTACCGTATCATTAAAAGCAAACGGTTCAAGCTTCTCTTGAGTAAGGTATTCAGTTGCCTCTACGTACGTGCTTGCGCAAAGCAGTTTCTTTGTTGATGCGAAACTGAAGGAAGGTGTTGCCTTTGTCACAATCTGCACCATGAAGTTCTTAAGTGGGTTAATTTTAGTAGTAGGACTGCTCATCTTACATATTGTAGCAGTAGCATTGGTTGTGCACAGAAATTATTTTACTGAAATTTGAAGCAAATTGTATGAAGCAAAAGTCAAGTCGTTATTATGTTTCATTTAATACATAATTTCACATTATCGCAAAATGTTTTCAGAGTTCCTTTTTTATCAAGATGTACTGAAAAGATGCTGAAAATTCTAACGGAATAACTTTAGCAGTACTGCTTTTACCTTTATGCTAACTGACATTACTTTAAGTGACGTCATTTCTTATCTAATTTACCGTCATCGATTAAGGTCTGGTAGGTATTGTTTGTACATAAAAAATTTATCTATATCAAACACTTTACGACCTGTAAGCATTGCCCTTTTCTTTGTTTGGCTACAAAAATTTGAGCAAAATGTTAAAACCTAGTTGACCAAGGCTCTTATGATGGACATCTCTTAACTTTATCTAAAATGTTGTAAACCTTTTTTTCAGTTTAAGTTCTGTGATTAAGAAACCATTTCGTTTGCTGTTGTATATACGTGTGGGATATGAGCTATCAAAATTGAACTAATTCAACAACATTAGAAAAAATTTAAACCGGTAACAGGGTTGCAATGGGGTCACCAAAGTCTTCTTAAAATTGTCATTGTATCGAGACAAAATGTCGCACGAAAAGGATGGAGGTATTAGAAATGAAGGAAGATTTGTTCTTGTTGACAAAATCATGAATTTAAAGGGAAACATTGCGTTTGTCTGGCTTTTTATTGAGTCTATCCTCGTTTACTTGCGATCGGGTCCCTTTCTATGAAAGACAGGTAGCTAAGAAAAACATTCTACCCTCCGAGCACTAATTAAGGAGTGATTAACCTTTCTGTAACAACTAATAGATTTGTTCACCCAAAAAATTATGCATGCAAAACCACACCTTCATCACCCCTGATTTGAAGTCCACCAATCACATCATTTCTATCACATTACGTCAGACAATAACAAACGCCTTCTACAGCATGTACAAAAAGTTCGGAAAATACGAACTAAGTACAGGACAGTACATTAGTGGGAATTATTACTACATTATGTCTGTATCACTGAACCAGGGAGTTTCTCTTTGACAACGTAACGGAACTACCGTTATATTACAGTAGGTGGTCTTATCACCTCCCTGGTATACCATACGCAAAGTTACAGTTATTCCGTAATTCGAATTGAAGCCCTTGGGCCTTAGTAGGTTTGATTTACTTTGGAAACAGCCGGATGTAAAAGAGACTGTTGGTGCTTCGACAATGGTATAAATGAAAATTTTACGAACCTGCGATGCCAGTGGTTGCCACTTGTCCAAAACAAAAGAAATATACAGGGCCTACAAGTCTTTCGCAGATAAATTAACTGACACGTTTGTAGTGACTAATAACGCACCCTCACGGTGAACCAGGGAGATGACGCTGCGTCTCCATGTGTGAGTTTTGAATTCCAATATCCTGTACAGCAAGGGGCGGTGAAGAAACTGTGGTGGTAGTTTGTTGTGAGCAGGGTCGTTGGAATTACGGTAAGCAAGGTCAACGCGTATAGCGTAATGGGTGCACATGACCTGACATGACCACCGCTCTTCCTAAATGAATATGCAGCAGTACGAACGTTGCAAAGTGTGCGCGAGGCTTATCGTTCTACAATGAGCCCGTTAGATACAAAAATTGCTGCTTCTTTCTTTCCATATTTCGTGAGATTAGTGTTGATCTGCTGCAAGTTATTTGTGTTCCATGTTTGGAAAGGGTAAAAGACCACAATGGGATTAAATTAGAGTCACGTCGTGGTATTTTTCAAACGCAATATTTCCCTTTAACATGGAATGTTTGCTAGAAAAATTTTACGTTAACAAGATGCAACTGAAAAATTCTATCTTAAAACTAAATTATTCCTCAATTTTCACACTTCATGTAATCACCAGTGTTCCAAAAGTTTATTTCCTACAAGAGATATTTAAATGCCAACTTCTCAAATTGTCAAGGTATATTTTTAAAAAGTTTTTAAATAGTTATAAAAGCACTAGAACCAGAATAAAAGATGATAATACTTGCTATGTTCTCCGCATTCCATAATTAAGGTTGTATTTGATTTCTGAAGTATATTAGCTAGCCAATAATGGCCTCAAATCTTAAGACTTTGCACCGTTGTGAAAATTCTTTGCTTAAAGTAATGAAAGACAATTACTTAAGGTAAATTTAAAACAGTGTTTACAAATTAGGATAAGTTATATCTTCCTAGATGTCTTTCATACCACTTTCAAAGTTGCAAAGGTGAAAACAGAATACCGGTAAATCATCAAAGTGCAAATTATTACGGTCTGAGGACATGAATATATTGCAAACGTAACCTTTCGGCCTTTCTCAGTGCTGTCAATTTAACCGAAAAGTATAGAATCTGAAATTTCGTCAGATCAGAACCTGTCTTGATTGTCTTTAACATTCCTTCGTTTGTTCTTTTGCATTTTCAGGAAGAACGTCTTATCCAAATTATCAAAATATAACAACTGATCGTTACAAAAACACTGATAGCTATCGTAAATATCTTTTTGAAATTTAAGCAGGCGATAACTAAAACAATTTTTCCGGTACAACTGGTAAACACTGATTTGGAAATGAAAGATCGCATTCAAAAATAACTCTTACATTTTCAGATAAACTAGTTTTCCAGGAAACTCGTTCTTGCCTTGAATAAAAAGCACGTTCATAAACTGACCTGCTAGAGTAAAGGTACAACTGGCCATAGTTATTAAAAAGTTGAAACCCCATTATAATATAATGATGCAATGAGCGCATGAAGAAATCATCTAAAAGACATTTTACCTTGATTAAACTTTCAACTATCCCCTTTCTGCCCCTAACCTTACAAATAAATGAAAGGTGTAAAAAATGTTCAAAAATTTATTTATCTATGCCTATAGCATTCAACTATAGTAAAAATGACGTGTGTCTACACTGCCCAATACTTAGCTCCAATAATTCTATTTATGCTGAAATAAATTCTCTGTCTGAGAGCTCTATACAATACAGAGCAATCCCTTATTCAGAAGACCTTGAAAATAATTCGGAATTCTGCTAAAGTTATCAACAAATGTTTACAACAAACGTTTAAAAACTCTTAAAATTGGAAGACTGATTATCTTGCCTTGTATGGAAATTAGGAAAAGTTTTAAAAAGTTTCCTGTTGACGTATGTTGTTGCGTCGACACGACACAACTTGTTTCAATTAAAACTTTATTAGCCAACCCTTATACAATGCTCGTGCCAATTGTCAAGAATTCTCAACACGTTGTAAAACGCGTCTTGTTATCAATAAGCAACGTCAGAGTTAGTAAGCCAATGGCTTCGTCCAACTGTCAGTGTAAGACAATTGTACGTAGTCTTAAAAAAATTTCCGACTTTTTGATCACAGTGAAATTTTGCCAAGTGCAATGTTACCCTTTCCGCCAAACAGGATGGAAAATGTTCGTGTGGAGGAACACATATCAAAGTATATTTTAAACTGCTACGACGAACACTTTTGAAAGGACAACAGCGCAAATTGACGTGATGAAGGCACAAACTAACACGATGATGGCGGTGTTTCAGTTAATCACCATACAAATCCATACAATACGGAAGCCGAGAACATCGCGGTGGTGTGAAGTCGGACATGCCAGTTTTCCCACCCCTTTCTTAGGTAAACATGGGAAGGAGAAATCAATATACAATTTCTCCTTACCATTATCCACTGATAATGTGGACTGGAGAAAACCAAAGTTAGTGAGGGGGTACTTCAAGAAAGGATCATCACACAGTGTCCATAAATGGACGCGCCCGCACATGACTTGGATCCTCTTTTCAATTTAAGTAACATAGCTAGCTGGCTTGTCGACGATTTCTCCGTACTACGATGGGATCATCCCACGTTGGTAATAATATAACCAAAGTTATATAGCGTCAATCCGTGTCATGTGCGGGCGCGTCCATTTATGCACAGGGTGTTCGAAAATAGACACTGTGTAATGGTCCTTCTTGAAGTACCCCCTCACTAACTTTGGTTTCCCCAGTCCACATTATCAGTGGATAATGGTAAGGAGAAATCGTATCTTGATTTCTCCTTCCCATGTTTACCGAAGAAAGGGGTGGGAAAACTAGCATGTCCGATTTCACACCACCGCGATGTTCTCGGCTTCCGTAATACAATGAAAACAAATGGAAACGGTGACAATGCAAACTAATATGATGAGGACGCAAACTGAGTAACATAATAATGGCGGTATACGGATTTTTTCCAAGGACGAATGGTTGCGATTTTCCGAAATTTCCATTGAAATCACGTTAAATGAAAAATGATGCTCAGGTCAGGATTAAGATTAGGGTTAAGGTAAAAAATGAAATTGCCCCCATTCGTCCTGGGAAGAAGTTTGCTGGCGGTATTGCAGTTAATGACGATTCAAATTGCTTTCTGGCCAAGTCGGCCTAAACTAACTCGATCCTATAACTCGGCCCCTAGCCAACTCCGTCCCTAGGCAAGTCGATCCCAGACCCAGTCGGCCCAAGTCAACTCGGTCCCAGGCCAAATCGAACCCGGACCAAGTAGGCCCCCATGCCAACTCGGCCCCGGGCCAACTCGGCTTCAAGTAAGAATTTCCGATACACTTTTACAGATTAAGATATTTTTATGACAAGTTATGAGAGTGCAGTTGTCCAGTCAAAATACCTTTGAAAGTGTTAGGCATACTGTTATTTTAAAATAAATCATTGGTAACATTATATATTTAAAAATTCATTGACGGTGACATCGTAGCGCATGGGTATGTATATCTGTTATAGGAATAAATAATTCTTCAAATAAGATAGGGTAAGACCATTTATAATTTTAGGCAACATTTCCATTCTTTTTTGCTTTTACATGTCTAACAAAAGTCTTCCCTCCTAATTTCTGATAGAGTAATGACGAGCACGCAAAATATGATGCATTTAAAATTATCCCTAGCAGCTCTATTTTGTAACTTTAAAATTCGTTCTTTGCTCCCAGCATTGCATTCATTCACACTGCTACCAGGAGTGACCATTGAAAACCTGCGTGAAGAGATTATATTAAGCAAGTCACTTTTAACGAAAAACGGGTTAGGACCGACTTAGCCCGAAGCAATTTGTATCGTCATTAACTGCAATACCGCCATCATCATATTACTTTGCGTCTTCGTCATGCTAATAACGAGAATTAGTCACAATGGAAAAGTCCATGTGGATATATACGCTTAAAATTTAACTTATTCTTAACTTCGACCAACTATGTGCATGCTAGCGAAGGAGCTAGATTCCTTACTTTGGCTTCAAAATATTATCCATTAATTGCCATCTTGACATCCGACATGGGGGCAACCCCGCCACTTGAAATACGAAACAAGTATGAAAGTTATGTTTAGCAAAGCTACAGTGTACTTTAAAAGGCCTCTCATGTAAGCTAATGTGGCATGTAAATTATAGGTTTTAAATGCACAATGTTTTAGTCCGATCTCTCCGGCGTAAACTAGCTTTCTGTCCTTAATCTCGTTATCTCTCACCCGGTGAGATTTAGCAGTGCAGTGTCAAACACTATATATAAACTGTATTTACATGCTACGTTATAACTTCAACAAATGGAACGTTTTCCGTGTTTCAGCTCGTATAATGCGGCTTCAAGTTTACCGCCAAAGTCACTGAGTATCTAGCGCCTAGCCTAGGCGAGCTAGCGCTCGTAAGCATGCACATCATTAGCTTTGGCCACGAAGAGTGTCTCCTGCTTCAAAGGACTACAATGCTTCTTTTGCGTTCATACATGTATACATGGATGATGGAATTAACTCGACGTATATAGCAACATTACTAGTACTGTGACAACTTTGGGTAGCATGTCGTAGCATGGACTTCTTACAACTAATCAAGTACGGCCATATATTTCATTTTGCCCTCTTTTCTAGACGTACCTTGACATAAAGTTTTGAAGTCTCAATTTCAGAACATGTTTTCAAAGTTCACCAATATTTACTCATTCCAGCCTGATAATCCTAGTTTTTAGAGTCTTATAATGGTTTTTTGAGATTTATTTTTTATTTACTTATTTTAACACCTTACTGTCATTTTGCAAGAATTCTAAGTTAATACATTCTTATTATGTGAAAAGGTATTTGTCTTAGTCTTTTCTTTTCGGCTTTGACAAACTTGAACATTAGGGCAATCCATGGAATTGCAAATCTCATCTCCCCAAAATTTTCGACATACCTGAGGTTAAAGAAATTTCATATTTCATATTGTAATAAACTGTTATGCAAATAATGGATAATAACCAGTTTTAGCTCATTTAAACTTTGCACTTTGTTTTTCGACATATGACGCCAACCACTACGCATGCAAAATTTTATGTAAATGTGACCTGTAACCTACATTTTGACGTTTGACAGCTCACTTAGCAACCAAAAAGCACTATTTTAAAAATAGTCTCATCAGTCCTAGCAGATCTTTATTACTTTTTGTAACAAACTGTTCGGCAAATAAGGGCAACAATATTAAATACTAGCAAATCGACCTTTGATCTCTGACTTTGACGTCATCAATTAGGAATGCACCAGTTTTAAAGGTCAGGTACCAACCCATCAAACTTGAACTTCATCGGACTTACGGTTTAGGGGGAATTAGCGTCACACTTTTTGGCACAATTTCAGCTAATTTGACCATTGACCTACATTTTGACCTCGGCCCCCAACCTAGGCAAGCAATAAGCACGTTTTGCAAAAAATCTCTTATTATTCCTAGAATATCATGTGGTTTTAGTACTTTTTCTACCATACGTATAGGCAAATAATGACAGTCACCTATTCATTTTTAGCACATTTGACCGCTAACCTCTGACCTTTGGCCTATGACGTCATTAATTACGCATGCACGAGTTTTTATCATCAGGTACCTATCCACCAAGTTTAGAGTTCATCGGACTCACGGTTTATGAGGAGTTCCGAACACACTGTTGTGTTTATTCACATACCCAGACATTAGACACCTAGACACTAAGACAATCAGACACCCAGACACTCACGCACAGTTTCACATTTCTTATTTTGGGTGAAGCACAATGTGTCATCTTCCTGTATATTGCATGTAGGGAGATGAGATAATGAACCCAATTAAAGAGCTGTTTTTCGTTAGTTTTTTTCGGAGATGATCCTACAATTCTGTAAAACCTCAGGCCAACTCCTTACATAGGGTAACTCCACGCTGGAAAGTAAATCAGACAATATCCTTACTATGGAAGATTGTTCAAACAATGATTCACTCATGCCTCAAAGTGAGTTCAAGTTTTGTCTTTCGCACTTTTTAAAATAAAAAAGAAAACGTTCTTCCTTGTTTCTGCATGACCGCAACCGTCATTAACACCTCACAGATAGCAACGAACAGGAAAGAATAACATACCGTGAGCCATGACAAATAATTGAACAAATGATGAAATATGTTTTTTTTAAGGACGAACAGGAAAGAAGATCAAATTAAAAGATCAACACATTAAAAGCGTAATTTCAAACTCTTGTTACCCTTGAAGTTTATTAAACTTACCCATTTCTCTCTCGAAAATAGTCGCATTGTGGAAAATTAATGTTTCATGAAGGATTTTTGAAATTTGTATGGACTTCAAGTATTGACATTCCGTAGCATAACTACACATCTTTTCCTTACATCCGAAGTAACCACTTATTACCGCACACCGACAGACCAGCTAAAGAAGCCATGTTGGCAGGAAATGTTTATTTTTCATCCATACCCAAAATGAGATTTCTTCGTTGACTTTGCTTCCTAGGCTTTAATTGGGGAAATAATTCAGTCATCAAATGCACTAAAATTTCTTTTGTAATGTTTTTGATCCGGGAAGCAATTTTATGACTAACGGCATTTAAAAGTTACTGCGACCGTAAACGTAGTGGACTAATAACAATCACAGTGTTTGTGAAAGCAGCAATTTTGACCTTATTTGACCATTCGAAGAAAAGCACATCTCTTTTTGTATCTTTTGGAATAGGAAAATCTCATATTGATATTAATATGTTTATAATAATATGTAATCTGTTTAAAATAATTTGTGTAGTTGGACTTTTCAGGTTTGGTTCTCCGGCAATATCATCAGTAAGTACTGAACATTTGTGTAATTTCAATACAATTTTATACACTGGGTTAATTGTAACAAATGTTTATGCCTTCCAACTATCAACTATGTAAAATTCGTTTAACTATCGTTCAGCTGGCTCATGTAGAGAGACAAAAATCAATTGAAGTTACAGGTACGTTATTCCAATGTGTCAAATAGAGAAACGAATTGACAAATGGATATATAGAAAAGTTTACTTTCTGTTCTGGGTGTAAAGTTAAACTTTGCTCTAACATGAGCAAACGGGTCTGTCACAATAGAAAGTCTGAAACAAAATTGAATGCAGAAATAGATAGGAAACTTTCCAGTGAAGTTTTAACCGTAAGTTGAAGTGATACTTACGACACGCCAATAGTTGCAGTTTATCTTGAAATGAATTAAAGCAAAATAGTAACTTTAATTCTCATTGTTACGGTGTTCCTATTGGATTTAACTTTCAATGAAATGTCTTTTCATTACTGTTAGGTGTTTTACAATGATGAACTCACTTCAAGAGAGAAGAGAAGCACACAAAGTACGTGCGTTGTTTTTACTTTCACTGAACCGATAGCGAAACTCTTCATTTATAGAATCTACCTAAGTAGAAAACTGTCTACCCAGGGAGCTCTCACAGCTCCCTGGTATACCTCTCTAAAATTTGAGAGAGTGAATCAAATGTAATTTAAAAGCCGTTAAATGATTCACTTTTCAATTTCTTTCTACAAATATCGTTCCTGTAAACAGTGAAGTAATGTTTCCTTTGACAAAACAGACATTAGAAGGGAGTCCAAAGAACAGAATTTTATTAGTTTGAAACTGTAAGTAAACAGTTAAGGGGAAAGATACGTGAAAGCAAAATTGGGACATCCAGAAAGAGATATTTCAATGCAATGAAACAAAGAATCTTGTTTGAGGAAAAGAAACGTATCGTTGGGATATATGTTAACTTTAAATACAGATGTAGATGGTGCAGTTTCAATGAATTGCGTTTTTCTTCCGGTGAAGGTCCTTCTTATGTCTTCTACCAAGAATATGAATATCCGAAAGATTGTAAAGAAATTTTTGACGAATGTGAGGATCAACCTGCTGATGGCATTTACTTGATTAAACCAGTTGGTTCTCCAGAGCCGTTTGACGTTTACTGCAACAACAGTATAGACGGCGGAGGCTGGACGGTAAGTCCTAAATATAGGTCTTTGAACCTGGTGGAAATTCCATTTTCACAAAGAGTCGTTTCGTTTTGGGCGTGTGACATTGAGAGATTCTACAAATTGTTTTGAACAATTAAAAATCAATTTATTTCATTCTCGGAGGTAGGGGTTTGCCCCCTCAGCAATGCTTGTGTAAGCAGTCGTGTCTATGTTCCAGCATGTTATTGTACAAACAGAATAAAATATCTTCTACGATAATATCCTTTTTTTCATTATCCTCGCAAACTCACTTTCGGCAACTTTTGGGTTGTCCCCTTTGAGTTTTTCATTTCTTGAAAAAAAAGCCTCTGCTGGTCTACATTGTCTTTAACAGACATGTCATTCATGAAATACATGGTGACATTACGATTTCTTCTACACAAAACCAATAAACTGGTTTCTTTTGCATGATAAACGCAGGTTATCCAGCGCCGATTAGATGGTTCTGTCGAGTTTTATCGCAACTGGAACAGTTACAAGGAAGGCTTTGGTTTTCTTCGAAGAGAATTTTGGCTTGGAAATGATAAAATATCTTTCCTCACCAATCAGAAGAACTACGAGCTACGCATAGACTTGAATAACGTCTATGGGCAACCTTACTTTGCCAAGTATAACTTTTTTCGGATAAGTGATGAAGGTAGCAAGTATAGACTAGTTGGTCTTGGTGACTATAACTCTTCAAGCACAGCAAGTAAGTCTTCCTACATCGTTTAATGTATGGTTTTTTCTTTACATTTATCTTATCGAAAGAGAACAGACTTCAAAAAAAAAAAAAAAAACTTCATATTTAGTCTTCGTGGGATACAAAGTGGTATACGAGCCACCGCTGTAATGATATTAAATTTTATATGGGCAACAGATGAGATGAACAGTATTTCTAAAAATGGAAATGATCAGAGTCTTATATATAAAATTTCGGTTATCACAACGGAATGATACTGAAATGAGCAGTAAATTATTGATGGTATATGTTTATATCATGAACTTTTAAGAAGTTACGTTACGTCAATCAGTGTTTTATGCATTTGTCTTGGCTTTTTTTGTGGAGAAGCCATGCAATTACTGCAATACTTTACTTCGTTTTGTGATAAAATTTATTCAGTTGTTGGTAATGATTCGAACCATTGCTTTGGAATTCATTGAGTTTTAAGTCATTTAAATCGAAT
Source organism: Holothuria leucospilota (assembly GCA_029531755.1). Classification (NCBI taxonomy): domain Eukaryota; kingdom Metazoa; phylum Echinodermata; class Holothuroidea; order Aspidochirotida; family Holothuriidae; genus Holothuria; species Holothuria leucospilota. The sequence continues at coordinate 36,577,073 of CM055980.1, read as the reverse complement.
TGATTTATCACCATTATGATTAAATGCCAGTTATTTCCCTATAAAAATGGATTCTCAAAATGTATCCAGATTATATTTTGTTAATTAGCAGGCGATAGTAACATATGAATTGGTTATATCTGCATGATTTTGCATGAGTTAAATAGATGGAATGTTATGAGTTAAACTGGGTGGAATTCGTTTTCCAAGCAACAAAAACGTAGTAGTATTGTGCTTCGTTAGGGTTACGAACAACCTGTGGTCTGACCATTTTGCTGTGTAGGTGTTGCAAAACCTTGGCCAAACGGCCAGCAGCAGAAAGAAACGTGCACATGAAATAATCGATTTGGACGTAAAAAAACCAGTGTATGCAGTTTTTACTAACTTCCGAAATTCGAAAGAGACTTTGAAAATTACAATCCAGCTAACCAAAAAAAAAAAAAAAAAAAGGAAAACAGAAAACTTAACAAAAATGACTGCCTACTTTAGGCAAAACTCTTTCTTTGCCTGCGTTGTTTATTGGCTGGTCTATTTATTGACTACCTTGATTATTTTATTCAAGTGTGCTACTTGGCGTTTCAACTACGATTTATCGTCAGCAAGGAATATATTGCCCTTTTCCATCTCTATGTACACCAAAATTAGCAATATCTCCAGATAACTTCCAAAGAAGAAATGAGTTTAATATTACCTGCTTGAATTTGAATACGACCTCGTAGATAAGGAAACTGCAATACCTGACCACATATATACTTTTACTTAGGCTACATAATTATGGATAGTTAAGTCTGAGTTAAGCCTGGAAAGCCCTGAAAAAGAAAAGATGACACAACAACAAACGACCAGAATCACGTGAATGTTAACTTACTCCATCCACACTTACTTAAAGATTTAGTGTATAATAAACCTGGCGATTCTTAGGAAAGCTTTACCGACTTAAGTTCACTTACCCTCATTTTTTGAAGATGAGGTCAGCAGAGTTAGCATTCATAACACCGAGTGTACTTGTCATTTGACGTTGTCTTAATACTTAACATAATCAGGACGTCCAGGAGGAGCATATTTTACGGGTATTGAGCAGACTCGTCAAGTATTGAACCTGCTATGTTCTCCAATTTTGAAAGCAGTATTGCTGTCGTCATGCTCGTTACATACAGTTTGAAGGTCTCCTTTACATTAACAGAGTAAAAAATCAGTGTACGAAATAAACAAACTTCTCAAAGTCCAAAGAATTTGTCAAGACACCTTAACGTATATACCTCCTTATAACAAGTAAACACATGTTCATAAACACCAGCTAGAAACACTTTCATTTGTATACCTAACCGTTGGTTCATTAAACTTAAAAGTATCTAAACATCCCAACGGTGTCAAATTTTAAGGAAAAACAAGGTATCGAATTATAAAGAATAACACAAGGAATCTGAGGCAATTTGCCCACTTGGGATCACCTTCTGTGACCATGACTAAACTTGGAGATATTTTTTATTAAAAGTAACCAATCTTTAGGAAGGGATGTCTTGATTTAGGAATAAAGTTTCGGTATGGGGTGTGGATGACATGTAAGGAAAAGTTTTTAATCTTTTATATAAGACCCCTTTTAAATGCCACCAGACAATGCCTTTAAAGAAGTTAGTATTAAAAGTAATAAAGGGTTTTAAACTTAAAAGTTGCTAACCTTCAGTCATTGGTAGTATTTAAATTTTTAAGGTGGGACACACTTAACATGAATCTTGATTATGTAATCATTTTGTAATTTATTCTCCAACATAGATTTTGATGCTATGGACCGTCACAGGAACCAGTCTTTCAGTACATTTGATCGTGACAATGATTTGTTCAGTAGTGACAACTGTGCTACTAACCGTCATGGAGCATGGTGGTTTCATGGCGAGAGTGGTAATTGTAGGGCCACCGGTCTAAATGCTCTCTACAACGCAGGTTCGACTAATATCAAGAATATTTATTGGCAAAATCTTCCTGGAGATCAATATCACATCAAGTACACAGAAATGAAAATACGCCCCTTACCAGACTCCCAGTAAAACCCATGATCTAAAAACCTGGTACTTCTAGCAGGAGAGTGTTCGTGTTTTGAAATGTGTCAATACTGACACATTCTTGTCTGATTTAGATTTATGCACGGAATTGTTAAAAATACAGCACGAATTAAAATTTACATTAATCAGAGACAGATTCATAGGGTTGAAGGCCCACCCCATTTCAATTTTTTGTACTACAGACCACTCTTATCAATGCTTTGAGTTACCTGCATTGTTGTATTAGGCCATGTTTGCCTCTGGGGTCACCATACCCAACCCCACCCAACTCTAGAAAATTCTGGATCCGCCATTTGGAACGAGAAATAATAAGAAAATACACAGCAGAAACCTTGCTCATCAGACTTCTGTAATCAGGTAATGGAACAATTTTGCAAACCGGGGAACTGTCTCTCAAAGACTTTTCCTTCTGAACAAAAAACTCTTTATCTCTCCTGGGGTTACGTGATTGTAGATGCTTTAAACTGTGGTCATTGTATGACATCAACAAAATCAACGGTGTAAGACATTTTGTTTGTTCTCATATGAGAAAAGTCTGAAATTTATACTCGTTTCGATTAGTTCGTATAGTGATCTTATTGTAAACTAGAAGGTTACCTCCATAGAAATACATGTTTTCTTTCTTCATTTAGTGAATACACTCAACCAAATTTTTACCAAGACAAGGAAGGATAGATATAGTGAGTAATTGTGGGCATCTTACACACAAACGTCCGATTCAAATTAACCAAAAACGGATTAATTGGGCACCTCACCAAAAAAGATCAAATATTTGACTAGTTTCTGTTCAAAACTAACCATTTTTGTTCAAAATGAACCAAATCTAATCAAATATTTGACCAGATTTCGGCTCAATGCCCATTTGAAAGGATTTGGTTCAAATCTGAACCGGACGATTTCAGAGTGCATATAATGTAACTAACATATTGTGATCAACACAATACAAAATTAACGACTGGTATTTTTCTCCAAGAGTAGTTTACTCTTTCAGCTTGGCCCAAGTCTTCATAGAAACAGATTTCGTAAGTAGTCTACAGTTCTGCTTTTGAATACGACTGCCCGTCTTTCACAATGAAATAGTACTCGTGTAAGTCTTAGTCATTCCGTCTATGTTTCCATTTACAGATTTAATTGCAGAGAATACAAAACTTTCATATGTACCTTCACAGTGACACAGGCAGTTGCACATTAATCTGCATATGAATGTAAGCATAGGTTTCATTAACATCTGATGATACCAATGATAATTCACGGTGAAGGCATTTTCAGAGTTTACTCATCCACAGGTATCTCAGTGCAATTTTGATAATGTACACTCTAAAAACGTCCGGTTCAGATTTGAACTGATTGCTTTTAAATGGGCACTGAACCAAATTCTGGTCACGTAGTTGACTAGATCTGGTTCATTTTAAACTGAACTTGGTTATTTTTGAACCGAAACTAGTCAAATATTTGACCCTTTTTCGGTTAAGTGCCCATTTGATCTGTTTTCTGTTTAAATTTGAACCGGACGTTTTCAGATTGTATATATATATATATATATATATATATATATATATATATATATATATATATATATATATATATTGATTAAAACTTGCTTTCGATTAAAGTCCTTGAAGATATGCACAGTGAAAGTCGCATCCGTGTCACTGAAACAGCAACTCAGAAGTCTAGTATGATTTCATTGGGTAATGCCAATTTGCTTTCACTCTTGCAATATCAAGTTTATTGCATTTTGTCATACTCAGTCTAAATAAAGATCACTCTTTCAATTCTTTTTCGGCCATTTTTCTGTACCAAACCCTTCCAAGTCAAACCAGTTCACAAACCTTAGTAGTGTAACTCAGTCACGAGCGAAATCCCCTCCTTCCACCCTCTTCCAATTGAACAGTATGATCTGAAGTGATTTTTTCCTTTGGAGTAAAAAGATTGCCACGGTCGTTCATTACAAGGCTGGGATTATGTCAGGTATTATCAGATTTGAGCGGGATCCAAACTTATAGTTTTTTCTGGTAATAATATTGCGCTTCACTAGTGCCAAATCTGTGAACTGTTCTTTTGAAAGTAGTACTTCTGTGCGGAATTACAATTACAGTTAAGAAAGGAAAGTGTACTTAGTTTCATTCTGAAATGCTGACTGGAACTCGTTGAAGACACAAGGCTTTCTTGGGGCTTTAGATGGAGAGTCCCTCAAACATTGTATTTGTAATAATGTACCTCTTGAATCCTTCAGCGCTAGCTAAGTTCTTTCTGCATTTTTTAAACATTAGATCCAAACCACATCATCCTTCTTTTTGCTGATCATAATCTTTAAATTAAGCTGTAATACACTGCATACTAAATCCCAATAGGCATACCATCTCTTATTATAATCCCTTTTTTACAAGTTTAAAAATATACGGAAGGGGTGTGGTAGTGTAACGTGGATCATTGTCCTACATCTTAACTATTCGTCAGTTACCTATGCTCGGGTATTAGTAGTCAAAAAAAAGAACCCACCACCTCGTTTGAAGAAATGTTCATGTAAAATATGCAACGTTAAAATGTTGACGATGGACATGGGTTAAGCAAAGATCTTCTGTTTTTTCAAGGAATGGAAAAATTTGACTTGTTTAAGTTTAATGTGGGTCTTGTAATCTTACCACAATATTCCAACAGATTTTCATAAACATTGTTGTGTAACACACTCTAAAAACTGTTGGGTGCATATGCCTCCTTCTAAACTGTTACAATTACCCATGTTGGTTACAAAGTACCCATTGCTGGGTAAAGTTTAACCCAACTAGGGTATTTTTTTACCCAACAGTTTAGCAGGAGGCATACGTAACCAACCTGGGTAAAAGTTTACCCAACTGTTTTAGAGTTCAGTTAAACAAATAAAACAGACATGACAAACTAAGTTGTAAATAAAACTGTTATATACTGAAATATTGAAAATTAATCCAACCCAACTACTTCTAGTTTTTAACGACTTTGCCTCAGATGACCTCATATCTAAACAAAAATAATAGAGTCAATGTTAATGAATTAGTAACACTGCCAATTACTCGCATGGTGAACAGTATTATATAGAATCAAATGGGTGTTAAAGTAGAATGAGATAATATCACCCGGAGACATTGTTTTAGCTATATCCAGCACTAGCTTGTCCGTGTCCTTGTAACTCATAATAAAAAACAACTCTCCACGTAGACGGGTTTTATACACGTAATACGTGAGGTACTTAATACTTATTTGACAGACAGACCTAAATCTTTTGGCACTACTTCAGTTTCAGAACGGTAGCGTCAAGGGTCTGTTACATGAGGAATGACTGCAGTGCCTGCCTTCATTCAATGTAAACATCTTAAACTAGATGACAAACCAAAGGAGGTGATTGGAATAGAGCTTGACCCTTACCAAAGGGACATAGACGAGAGTCAATCTGTTCAATTTGGTTTTATTTAGTGCCTGACACGTATCTGAGATCATGCGTGTTCTTTGCAGGAGCTGTGAGAAAGCTCGTTTTCCTCACCCTAGTAACATTCGTATAAAGTAAGCTTGCCCAAGGAATAGCAGTTTAGAGCATTACCAAATCCAGTTGACTAAATCGTCTCCACAAGAAAGGCGTGAACACACCTCTTCTCTTGGGAGGGGGCACAGTGGGAGAGTAGGGCTGACTGGAAATGTGCTGTTTTCGCGGAGCAACATATGCACTTCTTTCAAGCATACATGCAATAAAATTTCCGAGAAAAGAGGAAACCTCCCCCCCCCCTCCATTGAAAGTAGTTTCGTAGACATATGAAAGGAGAATTAATGCGGAAACCAGCAAAAATCTCCAGTACAAAATGACAACACTGAAAGAGGTATGGACCAAATAGATAAGGATGTAGGAAATTTTGACTGCACTGCACTGTTAATTTTAATTTTTGAGGCCTAATACACTGTAAAACCCACTTTTTTGGGATAACTAATTAATAGACTTGAGGTAACTTGCTGCATGGACCTTTTAAAGTTCAGGTAACTGAGTGTCTCCGATTATACATCTCATTACAAAGAGAAACTCAGTTACCTGAACTTTAAAAGGCCCATGCAGCTAGGACGAGGCACTTTTCAGGGCCTTGAGATATTCAGGCCACAGTAATTTTAGTTTTCAAATTTTTCCATTTGGGAGAAAATTTTCTAGAGTTAGGATGCTCTCCGCAACCTCCTTGAAGAGAGACGTGACATATAAAAACAAGAATAACTAATGTACCGTTGAATCTTATCCCTTCGTTGAGACTTGCAACAATGAAAGAAAGAAATTTTCATTAGAATTCCTGTTCTATTTTTATTACTCTTTTCACAGGATGTTGTCAGTATTAGTTCAACACATTTTCTTTTACTCTTTTCTCAAATCAAATATCAGTATCAAATGAAAAAAAAACAAGATGATGATATTTAGATAGTGATACATTACTTTTAGCTTAAAAGTAGCTCCAGAAACAATAATTTAAGACAGGATTTTCACAAGGGATTAGGGGGGCACATGGAACATGAAATGTCACCAGCCATACTTCAGTAAATAGATTCACTTATTTTGTGGAGAGTGAAAATGTGAAGGCGATATTGTTTGTTCTTAAAACCGATTCCGTTTTTCTATGGCCAGGAAAGCTTTATGGTCAGGATGCATCAAACCCGTAGCCAAAGGAATCCAGGGGCGTAACCCCCTTGAAAAACTTCGTTCCTCGGAAGGTATCTTTTCACAGCGTAATCAAAATTTCTTTCAAAGCATCGTCGGCTCCCCTCCACACTTCTATGACTTGCGGCCTTGGAATAAGAGTCACAGACAGTACTACATGTATGTCATTACAAGCACTATAATAAATTTTAGGCGTAGTTCGCGTGAGTTCAAATGTGAATAGGTGTATTATTAGTAACTTGTAGTCCCGTAGAAAAATGTTTGTGGAATTGTCTATGTACAATTTCCTTTAGGATAGCTTGATGAAATTACTAAATGCAAGCGCTTACGGGTCCACTTACAGCTCCACTTTCCCCACCAACTACTACCATCTTCACCAAACTGACCGACGATTACTATCTTTAATCTGCACTCATCATAGAACAAATATTCCATTAGCATTTTAAGTTACGACTGGGAGTGCAGGATTTTCTCTAGAAATGATCCAGGATGACCGCAAAAGCCATCAAATTTAAAGAAAATTCTTGAGTACGACCCTTGGTCACCAACCTCTGGCTTCGCATCTTATTTGTTTATATTGTTTCGTGGTTGCTGTAGGACATTTTGCGTGTTCCACAGCTTCGTGCAAGTTGTTAAACCATCAGTGTAACCACGCACAAGCCAAATCCCCTCGTCATAAGAATGACCTGTAATTCTGAGTACAGCTGTTATTAAATTGGTCAAACTTCGATTTTTGGTGATCTTTGTAGTTCCCTAAATTAGTTTTAAGAGCAAAAAACTTCATTCTAATACGTTTTATTCTTAAATAGGTCAGGACTTCCAGGGTGATGTCCCCAAGACACTACTAGGGGTCCTAAAGGGGTTCTGTAGAAAAAATTGCCACATCACAAGGAGCCCTCGAAGACTCTGTTGTAGTTTTATGCCCGGGTTTGCTTCCCAATTTCAGACATCGGATTTCGACCCTGTGTATGGGTCAACAAACGTTTGGCAGACCTAACGTAGTGTCATAAGGTGACTTTGTTAATTTAAATCCTCTTGTTTTAATTTATCCCATGGTCTAAAGAGATAGGTGGTACTAGCCCTCCCTGGTATAAATTACTCATGGCATGACATCGCCGTCGGTATTCCCGCCTGCATGATCAGATGTGCAAATAAGTACCCAGCCCTCTATGCGCACATCCCTGACCCAAGTCTGTTACGTAAGCTCACTTTTATTCTTAGATAGTTCCTAGCAACGAACCTTCGTACATCCTGCCTGATCTTATTGTTGTAGTTCACGAGTAAAACTTTTCGGAGAGGGTGGTTTTAGCGGGGAGGCTACTTTTTCTCGTTATTTTGAACTCAAAAGAAGCACTCCTAGAGACCCGATAGACTAAAGGGGGGGGGGGGGAACCTCTCCCTTGGTATACAAAAAACTTAGTTTTTCAGAGCAAGTGGCGTGTGATAACTTCTAATTAAAAATTCCACGCTTAGGATTAGGAAAGAAAGCCTTGGTTCCTCACCTAGGAGAACCAGTCGAATCTTCGATAGTCTGGAGTCTATTTTCGTACATCAAAGCCATACTTAAAATGGTAAGAATGCTTAACTTTATTTCTTGCAGGAGTATATAAATGTGAGTTGCAAAAAAAGTGAAAAACGTAGAAAGTCTCGTAATATTGCTCGTATGTTTTCTCGTGTTGGGTAATTCCTTTTTAAACTCCAGCATTTGGAAAAGGGAAACGGACACTTGTCCTGTTTAGGTGGAAAGCAGGGACAACTTTTGCGGCTTAGACGTCTACACTACACTACACTATACTACACTACAGTATAGGTCGGTAGTAAAACGTTATTTCATGGTTACGAAGGAGTTTTCGTGGTATAGCATCAGCAAGTTTACTATACTGTACGGTACATCTCTCAAACTAAAGTCAGAAGCCTGTGCAGCATTGCGTATTACAATGTTTCCACTGAGGTTTGTCACGTGTTGACACCTTTGAAATTTAACCATTACTGCTACTGTTATGGTAACAAACACAAGTCCGTAGAAAACTGTTGTAAAGGTCTTCCTGGTTGCAGTTTTAATAACAGAACAGCAAATATGATTATCAAGTTTCCTTCCTTATTTCCCATTTTGTGAATCTGAATGTTTTTGTAATCTCACATTACGGAAATGTATCTGCCATCTACTGCAACAAAGCAGGGATCTTTGTTAAATTTGGTTAAAAAAAATTTCCGTGTTTGTCACGATGGTTAAGTTAGTACTTTAATGGCGTTGATAAGAGTCTACCGCGTAGAACGCAGGGGACAGCTTTTATTAATTAAGAATCCATTTTTTCAGTTGCTGTTCATCAAATCTATGGCCAAAATAACTGTCCCTTTAAGGTTTACCGAAGTTCGAAAGAAACGTATTTTAAATTGCCACATACTATTCTGAAATCTGTTTACATGGTAGGCGCAGCTCTCATTCCACCGACTGCCCACATGTTCAGTATTACCCACTTGATATAGATATAGGAAAACCGAGTGTCCAGTAGTATATCGAGCCTTCTAAAACAAGTGTTGACATTACCTTTCAAACCGATATTTTCACGCTGCCAGGGGTAACTACTCAGCGGATTTTTCAAAGGAACAAAATCTACGGTCGGTTGCAGGGATACTTATGAGGTACGATAGTAGGTGTCTGTAAGTAAAATAATGGGATGGGGAAAATGGCGTTTACAGTGCTATTTAGTAGTATTAATTCAAATCTAAATACGATCTACAAAATCTGTGAGTACAATGCACAATAAATTTTAAAGAAGTAAGTAACGGTGTTGTTTTTATTGCTGTTGCTTCCACTGCTACTGCCAATACTTGTATTGCCACCGCTATCACTACTACCGGACAGTTGGTTTTTTAGGGCTTTCGAAATGGGGAGGGGACATAGGATTGCATGCTGACACCATTAACTATTTAAATATAAAGAATTTATTCCAAACACTATGAGGCTATGTCTTAGGAGAGTCAACAATTGCTTAAGAACGAAGGAGTTCAAAGCACTCTCAGTGTGCCCTTTCCCACACAAGTAAAAACCGCATATTGGATATACGACTCCTGAATTGTTTTGAAAAGAAAAGTTCGCAGATTTTAATTTCATTAGAAATCGGCCAATACCTATCTTACCATCTGCATGAAACGTATCCTAATTTGAGAAACACCGCAAGCAATCCTATTAAATTCTACAAACGTTGCTTTCTTTCTTCCTTGTAAAAGACTGCAATATTTTATGTAATAAGCTCCTTCCCTGTTGTAATGCGGTAATGCGGGTATCATGGTTGACGCCACGACATATTGACAAAACTACCTCAGCAAATGTCATTTCTTTCCAATGCCATTGCATTGAAGGTAATGTACAAAAATTAATTTAAGTTCTGATCCCTTAAAACTCGTATATATGAGTCTAGCAAGTTAACTTGAGGATCTCAATAATTTTGTAATTAACCAGTCTTTCATTATTTCAAGACTCTATATATACATAATTAGGGAATATAGATTTAGAAAAATTACATCCACTACCCTGTGTAGGTGATTCGGTATGATACATTAAAGACGCAGGGTGTAAAAAGCCTCTATCAACATCAACAACAAGAGAATGTAACAAAGTAAGTGCAATAAACCATCTAAAAATCATTAAGAGAAAGGATAGTTAGTATCAGGATAAAATTTTTCATAAATGTGTCGAGTCTTCTTTCAAAATTAGCGTAAATTAGATTCCACAACTGTCCCTGGAAGACTATATTATGATCAACAACCCCATTTTAACGCAAATTTCTTTAAATCTATGTGGCAATGACGTTTTGCAAGTTTAAAAGAATGAACCCGTAAGGAATGTCTTCTCGCACTAAAACTCAGCATGTTACAAGTAATCTTGCTGTCATAAATGCCCCGAATAATTTAAAAAACGTCAGTCATATTTCCCCTCAGCCTCCTATATAAAGACTTGGCAGATTTCATATTTGCAGCCTCTCATGATAAGATAAGCATTTCAAGGATGGAATAAGTCTTGCAGCACTTCTCTTTACATTTTCTAAGAACTCAGCTTGTTCTGTTTCAAGTGGGGATTCCAAACATTAGCAGCATACTCCGTCCGAATGTGGTTTGACCAAAAGTTAGAGCAGGTATTTAAAAGAGTCCTCATTGGAGTATGTATGCATTCTTTTTTGAGACCCATATTGTGTTAGCCTTACTAACCTGAACTTGATAATGAACGTATTATCAAGTTATTAAAATATATATATAAAAACGTATTTTATGATCCACTGGGTAATCCTACATCTTTTTTGGAAGAGGAAACTATTGAGTTAATCTCAGATATGTCCACATCCCACAGACGATAATGCTTAATATCATTAACATTGCTGTGACCAACAGAACAAACGAAGTTTCTAAATAACAAGCCTGAGATCCCCATAACGACGGATGTGGGGTCTAGTGTGAGGAAAGGGGTCAACATGAAAAGGGCACATCTCCCCCCAAATGTTTACTTTACATTTACAACACCTAGATTTATATATATATATATATATGCCATATACGATCTACCATATTTCGACCTACTATATGTATATATATATATATATATATATATATATATATATATATATATATATATATATATATATATATATATATATATATAAGATGCATATATCACTAGCAGGTGAAAAAGTGCTCGATGCATAACAGAGCTTTGTATAAATACAGTATACACCCAATCTATGGACTTATAGCTGCAACTCCGAGTTTCATGCGATCCTCGCAATCGTCAGGCAGCAAGTGATTCGCTTCGCTGGTCAGTGCATTCAAGTTCACCTCTTAGGTTTGCTTGAGTGCCTGCACTTTGACAATAGCTCCGTTCTTCGGTTGAGTAAGTTCATATTGTTTGCTAGGGTTATCTCGACCTTTTCCTCTACGCAGAGGTTACATTGGCTTGATGCTCTTTGTTTGGTGTTAGATGTTTTTAAAATTTCCCATTTGATTTCAAAGCTTTTATCTTCTTCCTTAAGGGCCCAGATATACTTTGATAGTTCCGTGTCCTTTGCATGTTTTTGGTGGTTGAATGATTTTCGATGGTTATAGTAGCGTTGTTTGAATGGCCCCCCAGATATCCCTGTGTACGTCTTGGGTACGACACCGCACCCAGAGACTGTAGCTTCAGTCTCTGGCTGCAGTCTCTGCAGCTGCAGTCTCTGGATGCGGTGTCGGTGTCGGTGTATATATATATATATATATATATATATATATATATATATATTAGAACAAAATGACAAAGAATAGACTCACCAAAAAAACATTTACAAACAAGATTACAGTGCACTCACACTCTCTTCTGTCTTTCGCGGAAGATCGGCAACCATTTATCTTACCTCAAAGCACTCTGAAAGTACTGTATTTTTACCATTTGGTTGTGGGCAAACCCACTCACCCCCTTTCTGTGTCCTTTCCAAGAACTACTATATATGAAACGAAAAAATTGAAGCACATAATGAATAAAAGGTACGCATACAGCCTTTAAAGTTGTGGGCCTGACCCATGGTACAAACAGACAAAAGCGGCGCTTCCTTTTGTGATGGCAAATCCAAAACCCAGTGATTAAAAAGTGTGTGAAGCCTTCATGAAAGTCAAGGATGAAGAAACATTTTTTTACAATTTTACGGCTGAGTACTTGAGCTAAAGACCAGATCACATTTTGGAAAGTAACTGATCAGCTAAGGAGTGCAGGGCATGGGAGATTGCTCCTGCCGGTAAAAAAGGTTCTTGTTGTTTCGTGGTCCGAGAGATTAGGCAGAGACTCGGTTTTAACGTTACCTTGAGTTGCTATATTGTGATCTTCTCGATTGGTAGAATTACAGACGAAGTGAGTCCTGAGGGTGCACAGAAGTTATAAGTATGCGTGAGCATGCAAATCACGTAACATCTCCCTTCCTAAGAAAAAACAAAAAGATTAATGAACGATTTTGTTTTTTTGTTGTGTGGGATTACAAGAACACTATTTACGAAAAATGGGACTCGCTGAAAACAATTACATCAGAATATCAGAATGTACAAAGCGATCAAAATTACAAATCAAGTCTCTCTCTGGCTTTCACTGTTCGCCCACTTCTGGTGATGTAGTGGCCATTGTCTGGTGGCGTCTGGGGGCGTTGATGTGGTGGTAGTTCCGGTGGTTCACTGGGTGGCGGTGTGGTACCTCTCTCTTGGTTGTCGGGGGTTGGTTGTTGTTGTTCCCCACGTGACTTCACAGACCTGCGCAGGAACCTCCTTCCTCTGCGGTATGTTCCACCATTATCTGCTTCAACTTCATAGGAGCGGGCGTCAAGTTGTCGTGTGACAGTTCCCTGTTCCCATTCTCGCCTGCCTGACTGAATGGGCTGGATGCGGACTGTTTCACCAACCTTAAGTGGGCTCAATGGTTTTTTGTGCAAATGTCTTTGAGCCATTTGTGACTTCTTTGCATCAAGTTGTTGCCAGATGACTGAGTCATCTCCTGTCCCTGGCTTGAGTACAGTCTGCATGGCTGGAACCAGTGTTTTGGTGCGCCTGCCCATTAGTCGTTGTACTGGGGAGGTGCTGATGCCTTCTGTTGGTGTGTTTCGTTGATTTAAAGGCCAATATAAGGATCTTGGGAGGATGCACGGCACTTCTGAAACAGACGTTTGGCAGTCTTGACTGCTGCCTCTGCTACCCCATTTGATTGATTGTTTCCTGCGCTTGACATCTCATGTGAAAAATTCCAGGCTTTACTGAATGCCCGAAATTTCTCTGATGAATACTGAGGTCCCCCGTCACTGATCAGGGTATCGGGAATCCCATGTCTGGCAAAGTGGTGTTTCATTTTCCCGATTACTGCCTCTGAAGTTGTTGATGAAAGGTAGTCGACCTCAAAGAAGTTGCTGTAGTAGTCGACTGTTATAAGGTAGTCTCTGCCAGAGAATGTAAACAAATCTGAGCCTACCTTTTCCCATGGACGGCTTGGTACTGGATGCATGAATAAGGGCTCTGATGCCTGCTTGTCACTGAAAGCAGCACATGTACCACAGCTTTCTACGAACTGCCTGATTTCACTAGACATACCGGGCCAAAATATAAGTTCTCTGGCACGTCGAAGGCAGGAGTTAATACCCAAGTGGCCGGCATGTATTTTTTCCTTCATTTGCAGTCTCATGGCAGTTGGTATGATTATTCGTTCTCCACGTATGGCTAAGCCATCCTGGACAGTTATCTCATCTTTGTAACTGTAGTACTGGGCAAGGGATGGACTGAGTTCTCTTTTGTCAGTCGGCCATCCTTTAACTGTAACCTCCATTAACTTTTGGAGTATTTCATCCTTTTGGGTAGCCACTCGAATCTCATCCAAACGTGTGCTTTTGATTGGGAGTAGAGCAACATTATTAACTGTCCATTCCGCCTCACTCTCCTCCTCAGTTAATGGCGATCGTGAGAGAGTGTCGGATAGAACCATCTGGGACCCAGGTCTGTAGACAAGCTCAAAGTTGTACTCCTGGGCCTTAAGCAATAAGGACTGTAGTCTTCTTGGTGCCTTGTCTAGAGGTTTTTTCATGATGGACACCAATGATTTGTGATCTGTAATTATCTGCACCTGTCGCCCATATGTATAGTGGTGAAACTTTTTCAGTCCATAGCACACTGCAAGCATCTCCTTCTCTATTTGAGCGTATCTGCGCTCAGTATCGGTGAGAGTTCTACTGACAAATGCAATAGGTTTACCATTTTGTAGCATTGCTGATCCCAGGCCATGCTCACTTGCATCATTTTCTAGCACAAGTTCTTGTCCTGGATCATAGAATGCCAGTACCGGGGAGTTGTGAACCATAGTCTGAATTTCACTGAAAGCTTTTTGATGATGATTTGACCAAACCCACGGCACATCTTTTTTGTGAGATCTTGTAGTGGCTTCATGGTTTCATGGAGATTGGGAAGGAATTTTGCCAAATAGTTTACCATTCCCAGGAACCTTCTGAGTTCTTTGATGGTGGATGGTGCCTGCATTGAAGTGATTGCCTTCACCTTCTCTGGGTCTGACCGCAATCCTTTGTTTGTGAGTCTGTGACCCATGAAAGTGACTTCCTCTAATCTTAATTCAAGCTTGTCCTTGTTTAGCTTGATACCCTTTTCTTGGCATCTCTTCAAGAACTGTGTCAAGCATTCATTATGGTCTTTGGTGTCTCTACCATGAATTATTACATCATCAGCAATGCAAACCACTCCTTTCAGTCCACTGAGGGCTTCTGCTAATTTCCTTTGGAATATTTCAGAATACACACTGAGACCAAATGATAGACGTTTCCATCTGAATCTCCCATGTGTTGTTTGGAATATGGTGAGCAAGCTTGACTCATATTCTAGCTGAATGTGCCAGTAACCTGAAGATAGATCTGCTTTTGAGAACACACGTGACTGTCCAAGCTCATGCAAGGTTTCTTCCAGAATAGGTAATGTGTAGTGTTCTCTCAGGAGGGCGTTGTTCAGTTCTTTGGGATCAATAGAGAGTC
Source organism: Holothuria leucospilota (assembly GCA_029531755.1). Lineage (NCBI taxonomy): Eukaryota > Metazoa > Echinodermata > Holothuroidea > Aspidochirotida > Holothuriidae > Holothuria > Holothuria leucospilota. The sequence goes on along the minus strand of CM055980.1, from coordinate 36,561,840 downwards.
TCAAGTCACCGTTTTTCTTATGTGTGAAGGCTAAAGCACTCACCCATGGAGTAGGTTCCTCCACTGGAGCAATGACATCACACTCCACTAGCCTGTCCAGCTCTTTCTTTAATTTCTCTCGTGTGGCCAACGGAACTCTTTTGCTAGGCATAACTGTTGGATGGACGGTGTCATCAACTTTAAGTTTCACCAAGCCTGGTAGCTTACCAAGCTTTTTGTCGAAAACTTCTGGAAACTGTTCTGCCTCATTCACTTCCATGACTCTTTCCATGTTACCAGCATTTACTTTGATCAAGTTCATTTGCTGTGCTGCTCGAAAGCTAAGTAGGGGAGTGAAACTGTTATCAGTTACTACAAACTCAACTGAATACTTCTTCATGTTGGCAGGATTTTTAACAATTAACCTGCACTTGCCCCTAGTCTCAACCTGAGTGCCATTCCACATTTTGAGTGTCTTTATTGCTGGTGCAGTGACACTGTTGTGTACATATTTTTCAGGCAAAGTATTCACTGTTGCACCGGTATCAACCTAAAAAATCACCTCTTCATTATTGACCTCCATTCTGCATCTGAGATCTTTTTTCTCTGTGTGAATACTGTTTATCAACTCATAATCATCACTCTGATTGTCCTCAACTTGGTTGATTTGTTTTGCCCGCTTATTCTGAGTGTGGCTCTTGGGAGCACTTTTACACAGTGCAGCAAAATGGTTTTTTCCCACAATTTTTGCATGTTTTGCCCCATGCTGGACAATCTTCTTTTCTTTTCGGGTGAGAACGACCACAAAATTTGCAGTTGTGTATCATGGGAACACTCTTTTTGTCTCTTTGTTGCCCAATGCCTTTTTTCTGTTGCACCTTGTTTACACTTTCTGTGTCAATGCTTTTAAGCTGGTTTCTTGTTGCCTCATCTGTCTTGCAAATATCTACTGCATCTTGGAGTGTTAAGTTCCTTGTTTGCAATAACCTTTTCCTGGTTCCAGGGTCATTTATTCCCAAAACCAGTCTGTCCTTTATTAGCGACTCCTCTAGGTCTCCAAAATTGCACGTTTTGGCTAGGGTACGCAAATTTGCCACATACGCATCAACTGTCTCTCCAGCTTGCTGATCTCTTTTGTTAAACACATATCTCTCATATGTTTCGTTACTTTCGCCAATGAAATATGTGTCTAGTTTTGTCATGATAATTTTTATATCATTCTCATCTTCATCATCAGCGAATGTCAGGCTATTGTAAATCTTTACACCCACAGGCCCAATGCAGTGTAAGAATACTGCCTTTTGATAGACTGCGTCATGACTGTGTAGTTGAGTGATAATGCAGTACCCTTCGAACATTTGTTTGAATAATTTCTACTCTTCTGCCGCACCTTCTTTTGCTTGAATAGGGGGAGGTGGGGCAATGTTTGTTAGCGGGTGTGGCTGTGGTGTCTGGGGTGCACTTACGTTCATATCGAAGATCTGGTTGGCTTGGCTGCTCTCATTGGCTTCGTCGTTAACACTCATTGTACTGTATTGTGTCTCGTTGAACTAGGCCCTATGTTGAAGCTACTTGGCGAACACGTGTTTGACAAACGGCGTTGCTTTTTGCTTCTAACTAAAATTGCAGCTCACAAGCACGGATTTAGGCTTTATATTATCATCGACGGTGGTTTTACACTTCGTTCACCGCTGCCACCATGTTTCGTGGTCCGAGAGATTAGGCAGAGACTCGGTTTTAACGTTACCTTGAGTTGCTATATTGTGATCTTCTCGATTGGTAGAATTACAGACGAAGCGAGTCCTGAGGGTGCACAGAAGTTATAAGTATGCGTGAGCATGCAAATCACGTAACACTTGTGGGTGGGAGAAATTGAAATAAGGGGAGATGTTAAAATGTTGATTTTGCTTTTTTAGCCTTTGGAATGAGGAATTCTGCCCTATTAATTAAACTGCATTTTTCCTTGAAGACTTACAACTTACCAGGCAAAGTGGAATTGTGACTTTCAAATTAATCATGAGTATTAGCTTCCATGAATTCCCTTGGAGGGTGTAACAAATTTGTAACCAGAGATTAACCAAATCCCTTCAAAAACTGCAAAAGATTGTGAGATAGAGTTTTGACAGGCGTTGTTTTTTGTCAATGGCATTTTACTGTAGCCAAAAATGCCGCGTACCAAAATTTAGTCGCATAATCCTTTTTTATTCATATGTAAGCATTTACGTCACGCGACGTCACTTTGGACGCAAAACAATGAAGCACGTGGCACGCACGACGTAGACTTCGCACGCGCGTGTAGTAGACTTGCGCGCCTACGCAAATGGTTCACAAATCAACTGTCTGCTTTTGTTGGTTTAACTTTCAATGATACGCCCTTAACTCCAAACGAGGGAGCACTTTCTGCCCCTTGACGTCATATGCGTAAAGTCTATTGGGGGAAACTGAAAGTTTATGAGCCACCTCCCTCTTCCACTGGAAAATGAAACCTCACGTTAGAATATTCCATATAGTATTCTTTGCGTCAGGTAGAGTATAAATTTTGTGCGAGAAGAGAAATTCCATTTCCAAGGTTTAATGACTAATCACATTTTGTTTAAAGGACATCCCAACAGGTAGAATGACGACTGAACAATATCATGGTTATTAAAACCGTCTAGCCCGAAATTCCTCACACTATGTAATAATACTTCTGTGGGAACAATGTGTTTAAAATGGCAACAACAAATTACCGTAAAGTTCTTGCTGCAAGGTAAATTTAAGATTTCCTTGAGTTTGACCGTCAGTTACTCATGCGTCTGTTTCCAGGTAGTTCCAGTAGTTACATTCAAGCAAAGGAAGAAAAATATACTTTCTGAAGAAACACAATCACCATGAAGTCTTTACTAATTGTGTCAACTTTTGTGGTGGGATTGTCTATTCCAGATATTGCAAAATCATCATCTGTAAGTACAAAAATTGTTTCTATTATATTTCAAGTAACTTTCGGTTTTAAACGCAGGTAGATATACAGGCACAACTTTGAATTATACTAACGTAGAGTTTTTGACAGATTGTTTTAATTTCTAATGCTATCTTTTTCGAGTCCATGCAATTTTTAACCAAATATTGAACTGGAAAGACGTCGAAAGTCTTAAAGGAGGCTTAAGCCTCCTTTAAGACTTTCGACGTCTTTATAAATTTATATACGTCAAAATTATTCAAAGGTATAACTTTGCTCTTGCATACAGTATTATTAAATATTTACCATCACTGATTGCTAATAATGAGACAACTGCCACTGACGTTGTAATTCCTTAAATGAACAGACAAAAATAAAATCTAGCATATTTGGTTGAATATCCAATCAGTGCTATCAAGCAACTTTACAAATTTTAAATTTTAAACTAATAATTGCCCCTTAAACTTAATCTAACGATCATGAAAGCTATTTTAAATTTGAAATCATTTATTCAACTGTTTATTGACAATTTTGAAAAGATTCAGTCCCATCCATTAAACTGCAGATCTGTTGTTTAAATATTAATTCAGCAAATGCTATGAGATTGTTTCTCAGACACGAAAGGGTATTTTCTTGCAATAAACATGTGTGTATGTTTACTACATTCTTGGACCATTAAATCTACAATCGGACGAAGAAATGTGCAAGACACTTTTCATGACTTTAGGACGGTTGTTTACAAATTTGTTGATAAACTAACTTGCAGCTACACTCAAAATTTTATTATCTAAACGAACGATGTTGCTGCATCTGTAGCAATTACTTACTATTTCGAAACATAAAAATACTTGCACAGACTAGGCCCTATTACTTGGTGCCTCCTTCCCCCAACCAACCAATTTCTTCAGGATGGTCTGCCTAATTTAATTCTCGTAAAATATACAAAAAGGGGTATTGTCAGTATCATGTCCAGATTTTGAAGAGACGAACGAAAAGATGCTTTAATTATTCAAAGTTTCCTGGAAAATTAATTCCTTTCGAAGCTGCACGCGCTTCCGTTTTGAACCACTCTGGAAGAGTCATTCCTTTTTTTTTTGAATACCGTACATGGGATCTGAAGGTAGAAATACTATTCCTGAAGAACACAGAGGCCCTTCACAGTTCCCATCCCTCACAAACACCTACCTTATCATCCTCCAGTCACAACAACGTTTTCTATATGATTATTCAATAAAGCTTGTGCCAATTGAGGTCATAGATTTAGATTGTTTTTGCGTCTTTCTTCCGCACCTATTTTCAACCATTCATGTGCATACTGATCATTACTCTGGCATCTTGCATAAGTCTTTGCTCCCGGGTATTTTAAGACTACATGGGCAACCCCACTAATGGGACTTCCTCCAGTCTTTCTCAGAGTGCTTTGTCTAAACATTGTTCAAATTAAATACCATTTTAGCTTTATTCTAACATTCAGAGTTCCTTAAATACCACATAAATTTGCTAGCTCCTTCTCTTGAACCTCTCCATCATGGTCTCGAGCTCGGAACCCATTGTAACCCCCTCCAGTGGCAAAACCTTACCTAGATTACTGACAGGATTGCAATTCAGCCAAGCAAAGTCGGGTTTAAGAACTTACCGGGTCGTAAGGGTCATACGACTCGTTTGACCCCTTATCTAGTTTTGCTGTAGGGACATTATCACGGAAAGAGAGAGAGGCATAGCTCAGCATTATTTAAGCAGAGCGCCATTACCAGTTTTCGGCGCGTACAGTATCATAAGAATTTTAGGCAAACATCCTACTCATATCCGGAATCATATTCCTAGGAACAGTAACTTGTAGATTGTACAGCAAGAGTTAAAAATGTGTATAGAGATTTTTCATTTCCATTAAAAGGAACATTTTTAAACAACTTAAACATAGTTTCGTTATTAATAGGTTTTTTTCAGTACATTTTATTGTAGATCTACCTTTTGACAGACTAAGTTTGTTTTGGAAAATGAAACCATCGATTTACTAGTCAGCAAAAGCATTTCGGGATCGCCATTGGTAATTAACGCTTTCCCTTGCCACTAGAATTGAGTTGCATTTTCTGAAAAACAAACAGCTCTGACTACCCGGGCCCTGAAGGACTGGAAAAAGTAGGAGTGAGTTTGTTTACAGGTCAGTGCCGATACTGGGTACAGAATGTTATGTGCGTATCTTCACTGCAATGTTATTTCCCTGCACTTCTGATTACTTGTACTTCACAATTTGTCGTTTGACCATGGAAATACTTCCATGCTCCAGAGAGGGTGAATCCCTCAGAGCAAAGCAATAAACGTGCTTTTACAGCGGGTGTTTAAATCGTTGGAAACGTAAGCCCTCATGTACGTCCCCGGATTTAAAGGCCTCACAACCATAATCATAAAACAAGAAATTTTCAGTTATTCAGCATTTTCGCTAGCAATAGGTGCAAAGAATTATGTCTGTGAGAAAAGATGGAAGGCTCTTCCTTTGAGTCTGCTCCTTGGTAGTCATTTAAGTAATTCACTTGCTATGGGTAGGTAGCTGTTAAATATTATCTTAGCTAGGCCCAGTTTTGTTTGATAGCAATTTAGGATTAATTAATGTGGTACGTTTGTGTTGTCACTATCAATTTTACATGCCAAAACGTCGCAGGAAGAGGGAGCTCTCGGCTGCAATTCGGGCTCCTGTGAGGGACTATGAGAAAGGTCTCGTAGTTAGTTTATCCGAGAAACACTATCTCCCTGTTGAGATCCTGCTCTATTGATAAATAGCCGACCCAATCAATCGTCAGGTAGCAGGTGGACCAAAATACTTGCTAAACGTTTGAGTAGAACTGGGAAATGACTCAAATACCCTGTATATGTGTGCGCGAGTGTAAAAATCCTGTTTTCAAAGCGGTCTGTTCCTTTTGTGGCCGCTATCTTGGATTTCGAAATGGCCGTTATTTTGAAAATATTTATTTATAGTTTTTCCTTCTAAAGGTAAAGGAAAACAAATGATGCAAACAATGGTGGAAACGTTCTTGAAGAGTGCTGTAGTACAATCTGAATCATCGCAACTGACCACCATTTTGAATTTCAAAATGGTAGACGCAAAGTGGCTGTATATTAAGAAATTCGGGCTGGGAGGCAGATGAAAAGAGAGTGATTATGACTAAAACCGTGTTTATGACTAAAACCGTGGCTGTGTTAACGAAGACGGGCTGAAATGTTGTGGAATAGCGCCATCGCAAAGTATACAAATACTGAGTGTCGGCCAAAGTGGCTGTCTATAAAGGTATTTGGTTTCAGGGGCCCGATGAAAACAGTGGTTATGATAAAAATCATGTGTCTTTATGAGAACAAAAGCTGATATCTTGTGTAAGAGTATCATCGTAAAATGCGGGTCGTATTGAATGTAAGCCATTTTTAATTTCGAGGTCACCAATATTAAACTGATAACAGGTATCCGGGTTCATGTAACAAACGAGTGCAACGCAACGCTTGGTGACTGTTGCCATATTCCTGAGGTGCAATCATGGATGGAGGTGCATGAATGTAAGGACTAGCACTAACATGGTGGCCGTTTTGAATATTGAAATGCTTTTACAGATTGCAAATATGTGAAACAGGTCACTAAATGCAGTGCAGTGATAACCTCAACCGTAGTCTAAAATCAATCATTTGTCAAAAAAAAAAAAAAAAAAAATATTTTCACTGTTTCCTTACTATGGATACCAGCAGGGAAGCTATGGAAGGTAATTGTATAATCATGGTTTATGTAGTATTTAGAGAATACTGCTGAGTTCACCTTAGCCACCAGCAGCACTTGAGTCCTGAACTTTTAGATCTCAGGCAGGACCCACTGGACTATAAAAAACGACGGAAACACTTGGACATGAATATAAACCCCATTCAACTCAAGAAGTAACCCAGACCCCAGGGTGGAAGGATCTTGGTGTAGAAGATTTAAAACTGCTCATTTTCAGTCATCCTGAACAGGTGAAAGTTGGGTCGGCCCATCTTGCTTAATGAATCCACATGGACTCCGATACCTAGTATTTTCCTTGATTCGCGCGGCTCTGGAAAAAACGTCCTTGAGCGTGGGTCCTTTCCCTCCACATGGATTACCTTGGCACTGTTATGTGCTCACGGTGCTATTGAAGGAGGGACCACACCTCAATTCAAACATAGCTGGGGAAGAGTGAAACTCTGTATATTGATGTATGCCACGAACGTACGTGGGGATATCCAACACGACCAACAAGCTGTTGTCGACATGCGGGAGGAGGACTCTTGCAGGCTGTGACTCTGGAACCAGCGGCCGCCCCAGGCAAGTGCGAATTAAAGCAGACGGAACTGTAACTTGTCCATGTGCGGATAACAGAAGCAATCCAGGAAAAGGCTGGGAGTACGTGTATAACATTTTCGGGCAAAAGGAATACAACCCCCTCCCAGTCCCAAATTCGAAGCACTACCATAAGCTTATGGCAGATGGCACTGGAAGATAGTCATGGCCAGAAGTTCAAGGACTAGGAGACATCTTGTGAACGCGCTCCGGCAAATGACTTCTGAGAAGCAGGCAATCCTCTCTTAGGATAGGAAGGTTAGCCCGTCTCAGATATTCTCATTCCCCTAAAAAGGGTCAATGATCAACCCAGTCTATTTGTTGGAGAAGGACGACAGTTGCTGTCCATCTAGATCCACCGAGACGACTGCTGCTGCCGAAGGATAGCTCTGTAAAGATGAAGGTCTCACCTCGGTACTTATATGCGAGATACCTTTGGTAAGCTTCCAGGAGAGCAATGTGAAGATAAAATATAAACATATAGTTATAACACACACACACACACACACACATATATATATATATATATATGCATATATATATATATATATATATATCGAAACATATACGACACAAATCATGATTGACACAAGAGGACACTAATAAAACGAAATTTTATGTTTAAACTTTCGGTCCCCCTGATACCTTCCTCTGCAGGAACTAGACTGACAAACATGTTAAAATACAGAGTGACTGCCGAAATTTACACAAAAAGGATATAAAAGACTTAGAACTCAAAAAGAATTTTAAGGATTGTCTGCAACCAGAATAAGATTTAAGCGTGTATAAATGGCGTACATAAACAGATAAAAAACACTGCTTGGAAATAAAATGGAGGTTGAGAAATAAATTTTACTAACCAGAATGTAAGATCGTTGTGAAGAAACTGCATATAGAGGGGTTTCACCGACGTCACGTGATCGCCCGTCCCTCTGTTTTTGAAGGGCAAAATCGCGCGTCTCTTTGGTTTTGAAGGACAAGCGTTCATTGTGTCACAGTAGTATCTATGGTTATGCCGTGCTTGTGTGCTGTAAATACGCTTACTGCGTGTGTGTTTTGCCCTTCAGTGCCTGGGAATCCCACTTGCATGACGTCACATGAAATCCCTCTATAGGGTTGAAAGCAGCTGTGAAAACATAATATGGAAGAGCATTTCTGAAGGGTCTGACATTACGCCGGCAAGAGAAACGAAGTTGAGCGGATTTTCAGAATTAAGCTCAATGTCAAAGGAATCAACTTCTTATTTAACATCAGTCTTGCAAGGCCTAACCGACTTCTTGCCTCATGTCAGTCTGTACACGTAATCTCCCTAGTGGTATTTAAAGCAATAACAAACAACACTTCTAGTTTGACCTCTTAAGCGACCGCTTAGTTCCCCTAGCGGTTGACAAAGCCCCCCCCCCCTCCTTTGCTTTCAGCCTCAGTAGCACATTTATTCAGTTGTCTGTCCTGTCTGCAACGTATTTCCATCACTTACCTGTAAGGGTATTTCATTTATTAGACCGATTTCCTTTGGGCAAACGAGATTACGGGGAACACAGCACGGGAAGAATGCAGATCAGTTGAAAAACAGTGCCCAGCTGAAATTTCCAGTTGAGTCCAGTTCAGATTTGAACTGGACTGAAAATGGAGTTGTCCATATTTGAACTGGATCCAGCGGGACTCAAAGGAACTTCAACTGGACTGGACTAGAACCAGTTGATTTTAACAGGACTTTTAACATTATCACGATTGCATGGTGAGATTGCTAAGGGACTGAACTGGACTTCCACTGAACCCAACTGGACCCAGTGAAAATAAACCAGAGACTGAGACACAGTAATAGGATAAAATCTCCTCGCTTTTAGCTTTATCTTTTACCCTACAAAACAATTTATTAGTACAAAAAAGCTAAAGTTAGAAATGCAATTTGAAAGACTTTTTGAAAAGCCAATGTAGCTGCCAAGTATACACCTATTCTGTCATAATTTAATACAAAAGACTCATTTAACTCAACCGAATCATTTTCTTCTTCATGATAGCAGGGACAAATACAGGGGTGACTTGACAAACTAGTCAACCCCCCTCGTCAGCTTGTAAATTTGGTGGGTGGTTGGCGGGTTGGTTGGGTGGTTGGGTGATTGGTTATTGCTTAAATGTGATTTGTCTGCTACTGTTTATTCTGGGGGCACTCTACTAGATAAGCTCTTTGGATTTCCTAGAATGGTTCCCTTCACAATTTCTTTAAGACATACGTTCATGTAATGCATAAATTTAAATATTTGTTTACCTTACTGTACATCTTGAGATTGTGATAAAACAAATAAATGAAATGAATTTGTTAGTTATATTTTACACTAGTATAGGGGTTAATACTTATAATTGGGAAATTGGACACATAATATGAACAAGTCTGAAAAGATGTTGACCTCACCCAAAGGCAGTACTGCAGAATCAAAGAGTGGGGTGGTCCATAGGGCTAGGAGCCCAAGTTGTTTTTTTGGGGGGGGGGGCTGTAACGACTTGCCCGAAAAATATAACCCAAATTTTCCTCGCGCTCTACGCGCGTCCATCATGTTAATGTATACATCATATAGGCATGTATCGGTTTATCATACCGCTTGCCAATTATATACAATCATTTGCCGTGTTACTACCCTTCCATATTGATTATAATTTTTTATTTCTCTCATGGAGGGTGAAGGGAACATGCATTCTGTTGTATGATCATCGGCCTGGGGAGGGGTTAAGAGGAGGGGGATAATTAATGGGAGGGGTATCCCCCTCCCCTTTGAAAATGTTTGAAAAATTAGGAGTCCTTACTCCATCTGGTGCTACCTTTGCAGTAAACTTTGTGTTAAAAAAACGTACGTATTTTAGGTACACTAAAAAGAAAAAAATCGGCATCAATGAGGGAGGCATGACCCAGTGGCCCGCTAAAAACACCACTTTTATATGGCACACACAAAATTTATTTTGGTGTACCCAAATGATTTCATGGTGTTAATTTATATGACCTTAAAAGTTACATTGTAGAGTTTTGCTATATTTCGTGTTAAATGTATGCCGTGGTGTCAATATTTATTCGATCTTGCTTTATATTTGGTCGCACATAAACGAATATGCAGTGACCAATATTTGGCATTGTCAACGTGAATAAAGGGTGTTAAAAAATTTGATCGTTCAATGCGATTTCGACTGCCAAAATATTTGGCCGTATTAACGAGAATACAGATCGCCAAAATATTGGTCTGGCTTAATATTGAGCAGCGTCAACACAAATATGGTTTATAACATATTTGGCCGTACAATTAAAATTACCAAGGAAGTTTTTTAACTATTGATTACCTTTAGCTACACCACTGCAATATTTTTCTTTCAGTAGGTGCCCGAAAAATTTTCAGCACATTGCCCGAATTTTCACAAAAAATATTTGGTTGGGAGCTTCAGCCCCCCGTCCCCCGCCTCCTACGCCTATGGGGTGGTCTATTTACTGACCTGCAATGGCTGTGATGCCAAGAAAAATGGCGAAACCTCAAGAGCCTTGAAAGTTAAATAGATAGAAATCTAGTTAAATGTCTAGAAAGTTAAATGATAGAAATCTCCAAGGAGACTCCCCATTTGTAGGGACCATGCCACAACATCAGAACAAACTGGGAATAGATAAGATAAAGACTGCTGACCGTGACCTAAAATGGTTCAAGACTCGAGAGAGTCGTGTAAGAGGTCATACACATCTACTCCAGTTCTCCCTCATTGAAACACTATGCAGAACACAACAAACTCTTCCAGCTAAATAACAACTTCTTGTAACGATTGGATGTACTTGACCTGTTGAAGGGTCTGCCTGTCTTGCTAATCGAAAGCATAAAAGCAGAGATATCGCCTTTGCTTGTTAGGCATATTCTTATCTGGCTCCTAAATACGATGTCAATAAGAAGATGGCAAATTAACAGTGATCGCAATAAAGGCACACTCACAGTCCTTATTGCGTAGACAGACATTTGCAAAATACACATGGCACTATATCCTAGTCCTTTGAAGAGCTCATGAGTGTGGTTTGAAGACTACACAAAATCACCAAATTTGTCTTGTACGTAAACGTTGAAAAATCAAACAATATAAAACGGATGGAAATTTATTGGATATATTGATAAATTCGGAATAATTGTCCTATGACCTCTATCGTTTTTCACGGCCTGAAATATGACATGTTTAAAATTTCATACTTTGCACAATTTTGATCCTGCGCATATATGTTTAACAAAAGAAAATTTTCTCAAATGTCATCAAATGTTTCGTTCAATTGTTCCATATCCAGTACTATATAATGGCGTATAGTATGACAAATGTTTGATAAGTTTTGAGGTAAACTGTCGTCAGCATGTGGCATCTGAGCATCCATAATTGATACAAATTTATCAAGTGGAGGGATTTTAACACCTGCTCCCTTTACAGCCATCCCCAGGTCAAAGATCAATAGTCACCCCTTCAAGAATTTATGTACGCCACTGGATACTTTCTTCTGAAAGGCATAAGCTTAAAGGCAAATCCTGTAGTTTTGATATTTCTCACACATGAATATTCATCCTCAAGTTCAGAAAAACACACAGCTCGAACGATGCATGAATAAACATTTAAAATACGGTTTTAGAGATTTTTAGAATATGTTTTCCTTTTTCGACTTTTTGCAGGATGGTGAGGTCTAGCTTTAGTTGTCGATGGTGTTTCTGGAGCCACAAATTTCATTGGTTTTATTTGACGGCAGAGTAAAATTACTAATGCCAGAAGCGTGTACAATAAATCGATTATGTAGAGCTTCCTCAAACCAAACAACGTGACCTGTACTGTAGCTTCTTATTTAAAGCAACTTTTACTTTTGATATTAAATGTTATGTTGTTTCTGTTTCTTGTCCGTTAGTCAAAACCTGTGTTGACGATATTTCCGTTTATACTTTCGTTTAAGTTCCTTTGCGACTCTTTAGAACTGAGTAGTTAGACTACTTTTAACATAAGCCATGCTTTGCCACTTTTGCTATTTTGTGTAAGTATGCAAAAACTTTTCTGTTAGAAGACTGCATGGTTTAAAGCATGCTTTTTCAGCAAATACGGTAAATTAATTCGGGGGGGGGGGGGGGGGGCGTATTTGATTGCGATATGTCAGGCGTATGGCTAGGTTTTCTGGATATGGGGACATTCAGGTTCCGATGGCCCAACCGTTCTGGATGCCCGTAGTGTGTCAAGCGCTGCTCCCGAGGACGCAATAGCATATCCGCGGATCCGCTTTAGAATCCATCTTGCTGCCTACGGACTACCTCACAGTGGCTGTCCAAGAGGTGAAGCCTCCTAAAGCTTTGGGGTATTAACACATATGAGAGCATTTGAATACATTACAATACGTATCTTCACATTGCATTATATATAAACTACCCGAACAAAATAATATATATATATATATATATATATATATATATATATATATATATATCTACACAAATTTTCCGTTAGTGTTTTATAACAGTCTAAGGTAAACTAAGTATCGATCGCTTTGGTGACGCAAGGAGACCTGTAGGTTGGATTTGGTTGATGAGAGGAGTTGCGTGACGACTTCATATCGATAACCCTACTCAAGCCTTTCTGCATTAAGACGAAAGCACATTTTAGGAAGAGTTAGAAATGTTTTGTTTCATTTTTATATATTATTATACCTTCGTCTTGAATACCTGCTGTGGAAAGAAATTTGCAAACCGTGGGCATTAGTACCAAACATTTAACCCCTAGCATTATACGTTCATTTTACACACCTGACAAATCAGTTTTAACATTTTCGTTCTTACATTAGGTCTACATGGACTAACGGCCGGTCGGTCGGTTTCATTACAAAGGGGGACCTGTAGATTGGAGAAAGATGAGTTCACACACGATTTTAGACAATACTTACATTTGGTTATCGTGCAAGAGAAGATGATGAGATAAATGGGCTACCATACCATCGATTCCAACTTAACTGGGGGCACTTTCTTCCATGTCAGATGCGAGCGCTTCTAATTGTCGCGATGCTGTACTATTTTTACAAATTATGTACTAAATATACACAACTAAGCAGGTTATTTACACGATCATTATATAAAATATCAGACGCTCACATAAATGCTTTCAGGGTTTTTACCGCTTTTCACGTTTTCGTTCTTCGTTTTCGTTATAAACCCTTTTATACCTTGAGGGGGGGGGGGGGTCCTGGATAAGCACCTGTAGGACATATCATTCTCTGTCGATGGATGTGTCTGATTTAACACCATGTTGATTACACCATCAAATAAATAGGAAGAGATACAGGTAGTGAATAAGGGAGAATTACAACGCATTTAGGAGAGGTTGTATACTTTGCTGTACCAACGACAGGGTTTATCCTTAAACAAAGTCAGCACACGCAAACACCGCGTTACAGTCCTAATATACAATTACCATAAGGGTATATCGCTTAGAAGTGGACAGAGAAGACAAGACAATAGCCATTAAAAGGGTGTGTATGTATTCAAAAAAAAAAAAAAATTGGCGGAACCGGTCTGTTTGTACCACAGCAAAATTCCCTGAATGGATTGTAATATCAGTCACTTATTCCAAAATTAAGCCTAGATAATTGATGGGAATTTTTTAAAACCAAACAGCAACCGGATCATGACCAAGGAACTATATCACATCCATGGGCCGACCCTAAGTCACTCTCATTTCCTTAAACCTTCACACGTAAGATGACCTTTCTGCCACATTATTGTTGTTTCATTTTCTTTAGATTGTTATTGGGTAAAGGCATTTGGGATGATACGTATTTTGTTTGCATTTGGGAGATAATGTACCTTGGTAAGGATAAAATGTACGCACAGACGTTTCCCCTTGCTGAGATTTCACACTTTCAGCTTATGACAATTTAAATGAAATGGATATTTAAAGGTTCCATCTTGTTCGTTGCCGAATTAAAGGAGATGCCCATTACTTTCGGTATCAGTTGCTCATATGAATTTTCCAAAAAAGTTGCATTATTTAATCACTATTTCGATATTTCAAGTAGAAGGAGTGATTTCTGAATCAATTCTCATAATGAAACCTTTACTGATGTTACAGCTGGTGGTTGGATTGTGCATTCTTAGCGTGGGAAGAGCATCACCGGTAAGAGCAGAGAACTTGTCTCTAACAGCGTAGATACTGAATTGATTAGAATTAGAATTAGATTAGAATTGCCAGGCATTCTGTTTTACAAAATGTTTGTAATGTTTGAATTATATGCATTTGCATTAGAATTTGTCCTGTTTGAACGTACCACCACAGTGATAGTGTAGCCCTAACATGTACAAAGTTGCAAAAATGTTAATGTCCTGCTTGTTTTTAGTGAAATGTCCCTCTGATATTGTTGAGCTTTAATTAACTTCTTCGATATGTCACCAATTTCCTCTTGACAAGCGCACCACTATCTTACGTTTTTGAAAGTTTAAGAAGATATCATTTATGAAATGTAGCTTGGAAAGCAAATTCTACGATCAGTTGCCCCAATAGGAATTTTCTTTAAGAACCTTTACGAATATTTGACTCAATGATCATAGGCGTAGGAGGCGGGGGTGGGAACTGCAGTCCCCCCCCATCAAATAATTTTTTGAAAATTCGGGCAATATGCTGAGAATTTTTCGGGCACCTTCCGAAAGAAAAATAATGCAATGATGTAGCGTACGTTAATCAATAGTTTAAAATGCTTAGTTAATAACTAAAATAAAGTTCTGATTTGAATTGCACCAGCCCCTGCATATTCGGTATTTATTCACCAGTGTGTTTTTTAATGGTTAAACTTATGTTATGATTATCAGTGGTGTATTTAGGGGGCCATTGGGCCACGTCCCCTTCACTGGTGCCCATTTTTTTAGTACCTAAAAAATTTGTAAATTTTTTAACACAAATTTTACTTAAAAGAGAGCATAGGTCGAACCAGATTGCATGTAAGGGCACCTAATTTTTCAAACATTTTCAAAGGCTTAGACCCTCCCCCAGGCCTGTGACTACACAACATTATGCATGCCCCCACCTCATGAGAGGAATCCTGGCTACGCCACTGGTTATCATCATTATTATTGTAACGACTTCCCCCTAAATTATAGTCAATATGGAAGGTGGTAACACGGCAAATGATTTTATGTAATTGGCATGCGGTTTGATGACCGATGCATGCCTATATAATATGTTCATTAACATAGTGAATGCACGTGGAGCCCGCGGAAATTTTTGTTATATTTTTCGGGCAAGTCATTACAGCCCCCCCCCCTCCATCAACGTGGGCTCCCACGCCCTTGTCAATGATTGTTTCAAAACCGACTGTAGCACACTGACTATAACAGTTTTTTTTACTTTGTCCAAGAACTTTATAATCACATCTAACTTTCCTTGCCATACACTAAAATTTCACACAAACTTTTCTGAAGTAGTAAGAAATAAGATCATGTGGTGAAATGAAAACAACATTTTTATATTTGGTGTAAAGGTAGAATATAGCAACAACCCCACTAAAAACGGAATCGAGGCATTAGTTGTCTACTTGCAAAATGTTAACATCACACTTCATACTAAACACTAGAAAGCACTGAAGGCAATAACCGATTAAATATTGCATAGCTTTTCTTATCTTGCTCACAATTATTTTCGTTTGATGATGGTTCCCCCCAGATAAAGTATTGGATGTGACGCAAAGGGTTACTCTGAATAAATCTAGCAATTCAGTAGCAAGCATAGCGATACTTGATTGAAAAAGCTGCTCATGAAAATGTATATCTGTTTTTACTACATAACATTAATTATGGCACCTCCGGTGGTGTCTCTCCCTCATCAAGGGGGCAGAGTGACCTTCTGGCCAGTGTGACAGTAGGAGGCCAGACGAACGTGCCCAGCTAAAGAAGCGAAGATGAGGGGAGGAGCGAATGGGAAAAGGAGACTGAGGAAACGTTTAAGCAATGGATAACTTTACTAAAGCAAAATCAAGTAAGACATTTCTATCTGAAATAATCTCTAAAGCAACATTTTAGGAGCGCTTCGTGTAATAATATCTTGCACGATTTTATCATTATTGTTTCATTTAGGTTAGCTTGATGAGAATATAGCTCCACAGAACCATGAAACTTCTATCATTAAACCATACCACACATATGTCTGTATGCCGGAGTTAACCCAATAGATAACTGCCTTCAAACAACAGTATTGCTTCTGTTTCAATTAAACAGAAGCGTCGATTTTTCGTTGTGAGTGTTAAGTCTTAAAACTTTTGTGCCGCCTTGAAGAGGGGGTGTAAGGGGAGGGTTAACCCTTGCCTTTGAAAAGTGAACGTATAGATTCAAATGGTGCTATATGGTTCAAAAAGTATGGTACCATGGACTTTTCGAAATGTTTTTATTACTGTTTGAGTATCAGGTATACTACCTTAACAAAAATGCTGCAACTGTAGGTAGTCTTTACATAACCATGAGCATCCCATGAAAAATACGACTGACAAAACAAATAGACTTTGTGTTCTCGTTTAGCGCAGGCGTGGAAACCTTGAAACGCAAGCGCCATGTCTGGAGAGAGGTTTTAGTAGTTCTACCCGGAAATATTTCATAATTTAATGGCTTTTTGAACATTTGGATCAGCTCCACAGAAAGTCCTGCATCTTCTGTATGTAATTTGAAACGTTAATGAAATATTTTGGCTGACTACGATTACTGCAAAATAGGTACAGACCGAGAACCATTGGAACTTTTATAGGTGCTGTTGGAGAGCAACATATGTTCCCATTGCTACCGTGCAACGGTAGATTCACCTTAATGGTGGGATCCAGTGGCAAAGTTTCGAAACGTCTAGGGTTTCACGAAATTGTGGGCATTAGAATGAGCTTTTTAACTACAAATGGCAATGAAAGGCCAAAATAATCATAATTGATCACCATTTAATATTTTGATAAAAGTTCAGATTACCCGTCGATGCATTTGATGTGGTGGTGAAAATAAATTGAGGGAGAGGTTGCAATGGATCTCCAAACAAAAAAGTAACAATGAGATCAATCTTATTTATTTAATTTTGCTGTGTAGATTTCTCATTGTGTAAGGTAGAACATTTGAAACATAAATTTCGAAGTTGCAGTTGACTTCCACTCAAGTTGTGTTACAGAAATCGGTAAGTAAAAATGACTTACCCCTTTGATATTGGCGTGCACTCGAAGATAAACAGTAAGGTCTCTGATAGGTATGCCAGGACCATTGTTTATTCCCTGACCATCCACAATCATGCGTTGCAAGAAATTTGAAGGTTCGGGGTAGAACTTGGAGGCATAGTGCGGAGGCGGAGGGTGAAGGAGGAGTCTAATTACCTCTTTAACCTCTAACTACATTACCGGTGAGAGCTTGTCTCCTTGTCCCTTACCGAGAATGGCACCGATATGGATGTCCGGATAGGTCAAGTTAAATGCAACATTGAACACCTTTGACCACTACGGGTTATACGAGAAGAAGGACGCCTTGTTGAAACAGTTTTTTAAAAAAAATAATAATTTTGAAAATGGTAAGTAAGGTATTAGGGATAAAAGCTTCAGAAAATAATACGGAGATAACATCTATGAACCCGTTTGAGTTAAATTCGCTTGGAATCTTCAGTTATCTTAGTACTAAAACATAGCCTGGGCGAAAACTCTAGGTGGCAGTTTATGACACTCTCTAAGCGGAGCACCAAGTGGTATGCCTACAGATAGTTAACACCCAGGCGGACCCTTCCCTTTTCGCATGTTCTGGGTACCATCGCGAAGGGGGAGGGGTGAGGGGAAGGGAACATGTAAGGCCTGGCTTAAGTTCAGGCTATCGTTGGCAAAGCTTTGAACTGATTATATTTTTACAAATCGTCATTATTTAGTGATATTCTTACTTACTTTGTGACTGCGTGGAAGGCAGGAGGTGCTGTCCTAGAGGTGGGGACGACGTCCTTCAGGCTACTCTTTGAGAAATTTTTGTCTATGTGCGGTGTCTTGGATGCAAAATGGTGCTGTCTTTCTAAATCTAAGTAAAGCGTTAAATTGATTATATGCTTAAGAATCCTAATTATTTAGTGATTTTTACTATCCCGTTAAGGTGTAATTGAAGAGGATATTGCCTAAGAGGAGGGAGTACACCTCTACTCTTTGAGAAATTTTTATTGTTCTGAGTTTTCCTAGATCCAAAATGATGTTATCTTTGGTGAAGCTTTGGACTCATAAAATGACATCTAAACTTTTAATTATTTACTGAATTCTTCGGCTGTGGCATGCATGGCACCCCTACAATGCTGGTACCCGGTGCAGGCTCCCCCTAGCGTTCTTAGTACGGCACGGGGGGACACCATCATTTGGTGCGGAGCCATAGCGTAGGCCTTGCAACTAAAGAAAATGGGGAATGACATATTTAGACCTTAAAAGTTGCATCTAAGCAGTTTTTGCTTTTAAATTTCATGCTTTAGACACAAATTAGATCTCAAGAACGAAAGTTAGATTTTATGTAAAGGAAAATGCAGTCACTACAATTTCAATTAGTGTACCCTGGAATCCGATTTCATGAAAGGCTCTGGAAAATCATGTTGCAATATGTTCCCCAATGCAGCAGTTAAAAAATTTACGTATAGACTAACTCCTTGGTTTACCTTGAATATGCAATATTTATATTCTAACATATCAGCAGGGAGGTGTTAGGAAGTTTGCGGCGACTGCTTATACCTTTTAAATTAAAAGTTACTTTATAAGCTCATTGACTTTAGCTTATAATTAAAGGTAATTAGCAGCTATTTTACTTTTAGCCATTGTATATGGTGGTGTATTCAAGCGGTGTTTGTCGAAGAAGGAAGAAGGTCTTTTCGTCAGGCTGGGAACCCAGATAAAAACCAGTCCATGGCGGGGATCCGGGAATCTCTCCGGGAAAATTTGGGGAAAAATAACCATTAAATGCAATTTTCCAGGTTTTTGGGCCTTGAAATCATAATTTGGAGAGTGAAAATTTCAGCATTTCTGTATATTTCTCAAGTAGGCTAACTTTCATTTACGATTTGGAAATCTCAGGGGGCAGTCCCTCTGCCCCTGCAGGCTACGTCCCTAGATGCTAGTAGCAGTTGCTTTTAAAATCAGACATTTTTTGAAAACCCTAATCGAAAAGTAAGTGCACGTCTATCAGTCCGAGGTATTAATTAATGAGTATTACAAACTCATTAATCAATACCTCGGACTGATACAGTATACAGTATCCATGCATCATGCGTAAAAGCGATATTTCCAACATCATGTGTCATTTGATAATTGTGAGAGCATAAGGGGTAGTAGACTGATTGAAATAAGCATCAAAATTCAATTTTAGGCATACGTATGATGGTAAACATTTTTCTCGATTGTTCATTATAGCAGGAGACGAGTCTGGAAGAGGTCAGTTCCAGAGAAGAAAGAAACACGGAAAGTACGTATTTTTGTTTTTATTGTTCATCTGTAGATTCTGATTTGTACTTAATCGAGTAAATGTTAAAAAGTAACAAGTGCTGGAATTGTCTGAGCAAAAGACTGAAGTAATTTAAGCCATTGAAGTCATTAACTGTTTTCTGGAAAAGGCTGTTGGCTGTCATATGTAAATCACAAGACATATTATGTTCAATTTATGGTAGCTTACTATAAATTAATAGGTTTAATATCACGTATTGGCCTCTTTTATTCCCTTACGAGTACAGTATTACCGTTAGCGGGAATGATCAGCTGTTAATTTGGAAGTGTTGCCTATGAGTGTAGAGTTCAGGAGAAGCAGAGACTTCTACTAAACAAAACAGTTTGACACAAACATATTCCACAGAATTGTGTTCCAGAATTCTCTTCAATTTACAACGGCCCTAGACGATAGGGTTGGTAAACAAATATACCCCACTCAGTGAACGGAACGGTGGTGTTTGAAAACTAGTTGTTTAGCGCCGTTAATATAGCGTCAAATTTTACCTCAAATTTTTAACAAACATTATAGAACATGACTAGAGAAAACTGATATTGGTTCATGCGTTCCTTTTCTATGTAAGGTGCATCTCACTTTACGTGCCAGCCACCCCAATATCCAAGAGATTGTAAAGAAGTGTACGACCGATGCGAAGATCAATCAGTCAGTGGCGTTTATCTGATTAAGCCAGAAGGTGTTAATGAGCCGTTTGAAGTGTACTGTAACAACAGTATTGATGGGGGAGGCTGGACGGTATGTACGACACTATTGCATTAAATTCTATGCATTCATGTCATTACCAACTTGATGAACGAGCCAAAGTCATGTAAGAGGACGAACAAGGAATTCATTGTATACTGTAGTTTGTGACGGTCTTACCTCAGTCTAGGCGTATTTCGATTTCTATGGTCCTGTGACGCTAAATCATACAGTTCATTATGAATCACTTGAGATTGAAGAAGGCTTGATATTGAATTATACAGCCTGAGTTCGAAATATTGTTGTTCATAGTTGAAGAGCTGATATTGCTTTAAGGTGTTCATTCTTTCAATAAATCCACCTATTAACGCAGAAATGTTGAGCTTCGTAAAATGTTATGTTGTGATTCACATGGTATTAATTTCAGTTTTCCCTTAAAAAACAAACATAACCTTGTTTTTGTAAGTTGAGTGTATTTCTAACGATCGAATGTTGTCCCATTTTATGTTCGAGGCTAGAAACACATTATCTATCTAACTGCCAATGCGAGATGCTTCGATCTTGCCAACCATCTTTTAACTGGAAACTTAACCTTTCCAAAAGTAATTTAAAACAAAACTAATGGCAGGTGTGCTTTTGTGATATTCCTAATCAAAATCAGGTATTTCAGCGACGCTTAGATGGTTCCGTAGACTTTTTCCGCTCCTGGAATGATTACAAGAATGGTTTTGGTTTTCTTCGAGGGGAGTTTTGGTTAGGCAACGACAAGATATCTTACCTGACTAATCAGAAGAGATACGAGCTGCGGATTGATTTTAACAACGTTAACGGGCAACCATACTTTGCTAAATACGACTTTTTTCGAATCAGTGACGAAGGCACTAAATATCGATTAGTTGGGGTTGGAAACTACGACTCTACAAGCACAGCAAGTAAGATTTTCTGCTTTGTTTAATAGTCTAAAATTAGAATAAAGTTCACAGAGATATCAAATTTTGTCGTTTCACGGAAAATAAGGGTGAGCATGTATCAAAACCAGAACGGCTGTCTATGATTGCCATGCCAAGAGGTGTAGGACGGTGTCAGTCCGTGCCCAACGGCTCCAGGCAATGTCTTACTTAATACGACCAACTTATATGCCAAGTATTAAAATTATCTATAATTCCCATCTTTTGATATCGTGTTTCCCAACTTACCAACTTGCCATCTTAGCGTCACAAACACATGCATACACACATACACACTCTGCCTGATTGCATAAATTCCTTACGCCTTCGGTGGGTAATAAAAATGTCAGACAGTTCTCTTTCAAGACTTGCGACCCTCAGTCACGGTATCTTGTATCTTTATCTAAATACCAAATACGTACAGCCCATATAAAAAGAGATGAAAAGAAGCACCCAAATTTCCTTGATATAAGCTCATTCCAAAAGCATAAACACCCATTCCATGGAATAACCAGCTCAAAGGATGAGTAATTCCTTGCCGACGGACAGGAAAAGCTTTGTGACACAAATCCCTCTCAAAGTTATCCTTCTAAAATATCATGTTTTACGAGATTTTCAAAATTTGACTTCTGATAACTTCGAGTAACCCTTTTGACCTCCATCAAAAGACAACTGGCATATTGTAAACAATATGAAGTACAGGCTACGTATTAGATATTTTACAGTCAAGGTTTTCACAGTTTGACCCAGGGACTTCTTATATTTTGAAGAGCGCACCTTACAGGAACGTCCTTTGCGGCCATCTTGGTAATCTTACATTTGTAATAACGGTGGTTACGCTTTTATTCACGTGATCCTCTGTCTATACGTATGGGATGTATATGGTTTGACCTCTTGTACTATCAAATGACTTTTGACTGCCACCAAAATCAATAGGTTTAATGAATCTAGTATGGAGGATCTACATATTAAGTATGAGGTCCCTCAATGTTACACCAGAAACAATTGACTTATTGAACACAATATGAGTGAAAATAGACATGTCAACTATGAGGTCTATTAAGGGTACCGTTTATGAGATATTATGTTAACTAGGTTTTCGCTGTACGACCTCTATAACCGCAAATGAACTTTGACCTCCACCAAAGACATCAGTGTTCTTTCAATCAGTATGGGGCAACTACAAGATAAGTATAGGGTACCTCAATGGTACCCGTCTTGAAATATCATTTTTACAAGCAGTTTACAACCTTTTTAGTTTCACAGACGGTGACCTCAGATACTGAAAGCGACAGTCTTCTTTTATCAAGTATGTTGCATCTATATGCAAAGTTCAAAAGGTACCATAGTTTCTATCTTGATAAAGTGTGTTTATAAGCTTTCGGGTTTTGACCTCTGTCGATCTCAAATGACCTTTAATTTCCACTAAAACAATAGGGTTCTTCTTGCTAATACCATTAATCCATATACCAACTATAAAAAAGCGGCAAGGATTCAAAAATCATTTTCAGAATGATATTTGGTGATAAAAGGTAAAACACGGGGGAGGGGGGAGGGAGAAGTTATTCTGCCATGATCTTTGAGAACTTACAACACTAAGAATAAGTCAGTTAAAAAACAAATGGAATAGTTCCCAGCACTGGCGGCAATCAGAGGCGGTTTGGATACAAACGTGAATTTTCAAGCTTCCTATACTCTTCTAGCAGAGCAAAATACCTTATGACCTTGGAATCAAACGCTCCAACAAGATAATATTATTCTGTGTTCGGACAATTTCATATCCCGATGCATGACCATTCTGGTGAAAAGACTTTCTTAACCAAAATATTGTTTTTGCCATAGAACGTCAGATGAAAAGAAAGTCTCCTTGGTATACATTTTCATTTATGGCTCTTGTTTTATATAACCGTATTATACCGTATATATATATATATATATATATATAATACTATTAATAAACACGAACGTAGATACGGTCTAAACTATTTTACTTGATTACGTTATTTCGTTATTGTTTAGTACGTGAACTTGATTTCATCCCAAACAGATCATAACTCTTTGAACGAAAATCACAGAAACCAAACCTTCTGTACACGCGACAGAGATAACGATGGCGTCAGTAGTGCCAACCTTGCTGTATCTCGTCATGGTGCATGGTGGTTCAAAGATGTTGGTAACACTTGGTCATGCCACCTGAATGGTCTCTACGACGCAGGTTCTACCACTTTCAAGAGTATAGCTTGGCACGATCTACCTGGAAACACATATTTCATAAAATACACTGAAATGAAGATACGTCCTGTATAAGGTACAGGCGAAAGGCAAATAGGCTAATGCAAAACTTTCACATCCGAAATTCTTAGAAGGTATCTTCAATTCTGTATCTTATCCAAATGATCACGTGTAACAAATTAGCTAAGTATCACCCTCCTCTACCTTCGACCTCTAATACCTTTTGCTGTGTTCTGTTGGTCTTCGCGTCTGCATCAACTACATATTTTTATGTAAAATCAACTTTTAAGTTACGGAAATACGTCAATTACTTTACAACTTTTGCTTATCGTATTTCCAAATACCACCATCTTTTGCCACTTTCTTTGGTTGCTATTAGCTCACTAGTAAAATACTAGTAATATTGTTATGTTTTGCCTTGATTCGGAATAAATGAAATACACCGTCGGCTATTAGACACTTGTTTATTCGGTAACTACTTAATCGGACATGTATCAAATATGGCGGAGTTCCTTACAACTGCTGTTTCCACTTTCGATATGACATATCATAACAAATATGAAGTTGCTAATATAGTTTAGAATCAAATGAACTGTTTTCTTAGAACTTCTGTCATATCTTTTATGTTTTTGAAACTTTACATGATAAATCTGCAATTAATATTCTCTCTGTAGCTATTTAATGTGGATGTGGGGAAGCGTGAGGCTGGTGGAAGTTGGTACTGTTATACTACGCAGATAGTTGGTCTAATATAATCTGTGATGTATGTGGGTATACCTTTTGGCTGTTTGGAGATATAAGAGTGTGCTGTCGTCGAATTCAGTGGTGTTTCTAGCTATTTTTCCTTATTATCACACATACTGTTGACCCAAAGTTCTGTGAAGTGCATATGCATATAAAACGAAAAAAAGTCGCCATTAGAAGCTATTTGTAAAACGATGCTTATTTGAAGTCCTTGTTGCTTTTTCAGCAACATCGTTTCCTTGCCTGCTTTGGGATAGTTTATGTAAGGGCTCATCACTTCACAATAGGGTCTCTTAATAGCTGGAAGGTTTAACACTGTATCCTCGAAATTTTGTTGACAAACAAATACTTAGCCATGTGGGATAAACGCAGGCAGTAGCGTAGCTAGACACTTTTTTTCGGGGCAAAGACCCAAATTTTCCAACATGTTACTATCTTCGAACTTTGCTACTAATTCAGTTATAATAGGGGGTGGCTTTGCTTTGTTTGAAAGTGTTGGGGAATTTTGGCTTAAACCTTTAGTGTTGTTTCGGGGGAGAGGTACAAGGAAACCTGAGAGAAACCCCTCTCCTTTGGAAAATTTTAAGAAAATTTAACGTTAGATGCCGAATGGTACTAGATGTTTCAATACTTTGAGGTACTATGATCTTTCAAAAGTTCTTATTACCGTTTGAGGGTCACGTTTATTAGATTAATGACAAACTGTTAGTTTGGGCGATCCACATATAGCCATGACCATGGGTGTCAGTGGAAAAAGACACGGGCAAACGACCTTCAGAGGAGGTCGTTTTTTTATAAGGTGTGGTCAACGTTACTTACAACCCGAGTGCTGAAGGCACGAACCTTGAAGGGTGTGTCTAGGGGTCCTTCTCGAGAATCCTCCGAGCTACTTCGTAAATGCAATGGCTTTCGCGGTTATTCTGGATAATTAATAGATAAAAGCCTGTGCCCTCTGAGTGTAATTTGAAGAGCTTATAAAGTACTGTAGTTTGGCTGACGATGATTGTATATAAGAATCTAACTGACAACCTTCAATGCAATTTGCAAAGATGCAGCCTGCGCACTACGCTCTTCCCTTCGCAGTGTGCGACCAAGGATCCATCTCAGTAGTAGCATTCAGGGAAACGGGCCTGTCGAGGTCCAGTGGCAAGCACCAGGACCCTCTGGGGTATTGACAACTTGTGTCCATTAGAACGAGACTTTCATCTGTCTACACAAACTATTGGTGATGAACAATACACAAAGAGTTGATCATCGTTGTTTTTTCTTTCATAATAAATCAGACTAAACGTCAGTCGAGTACATGTGGGGGAGGTATATTTAGTAGGAGAATGAATTGTGGAATGTAGAAATGACTATCTAAACAACATTTCCACTAAAAATGTCAATCATGAATAATTATACATTATACATAATTATACATCCTTGTCGGAAGACAGCCGAAAAATTGAGTGTTTGGATTGTATGTATTGTGAGGTTCCTGAAGTGTCTACGAAAGGATAACTGTGGATTCCAAGACCATCCACGGTCGTACGTTGTAAGAAATTTTAATGTGACAAAAGTTCCGACAGAGGATTCTGGAGCTTATTCGGGTGTAGAAGTAGCATCTCTGCCCCCTCCCCTAGCCAGGGAGGGTGTTAGGAAGGGTATCCAACGTTGTTTGGCCTCTTTGAAGCAATGTTCGTTTCCGACGGCAACCTTGCTTTGCTTGTCAAAGTTCTTATCTTAATACCTAGATCAACTAAGAGCAGTGATGAATTGCCAAAATGACAATGAGATGACATACCCCTTATGTTGAACTCTTTGACAGCCGTAATGCCAAAACGTTAAATTTTGACCTTTCGCCGTTATTCGCCACACTAAATTTCATTTCATAAAAAGGCAACCTACTTTTCAATATGTTTCGTAATGATGAGGAAACTTGCTAAAAGCTGATAGAAATGTGTAGGCTTGAACAATGTTTCCATGCAGATGACGTATTAAAATTGAGATACATTATTTAAACTTTTGTTGCCAGTCGTTTCACTGAGAATCCTGACAAAGCTTGGTCTTTGGCGGAAACACACCTCACTTTAAAGCATGTACAAACAATGGTCTTTGTCTGGGGATAACTTGGAAAAGAAAAGAGGACATCATTATTAAAAGGGTTTAGTCCACAGAGGCTTAACAATACGAACAAAAAAAAACCCTGTCAATCAAACGGTGGTACCTGAAAAAAATTAAATCATTTTCAAGTACATATTGCCGACAGATTTGGTCGATGTATCTTTCCTATCACCTCCCTGCTCTAGCTACGCTACAAAAAGCTAGGAGTAAAATAACGCTGCCTTATTTATCTAGCAGTCATTCTAGATTTTTGTTTCCACCCGTCAACAATGTTTCACATCGATTATTCCTCCGAACCATAGTTCACATCTCATTGCCTGCTCATATCCCAAAGGTTTATTGCCTCTGTGAAATATGTAAATGGACCATACTTGGCTGCGTTCATGTGATGTTAAGTTCTTCTATATTTCAAAGCGGCAATATCTCTTGAAGTTTGAACCGGCCTTTACCGTTTATCACTTTGTCTTAACGTTAGTTTTTTGTTTAATCCTGTACATTACAGACAACACAAACAAAAGTATTAATTGTCTTGTTTTGAGCTTGTTAACGTTTATTTACGAATTTCACATTTACTGGTTGTGAGGCTTTTAGTCACGGTTTGAAGGTTACAAAGACTGTACAAGTAAACAGCGTTCCTCTAACAATCAGGAGGAAGTCCATTGAATTTTAAGATGAAATGAGGAATTACAAATCTGGATGGCTAGAGCAGTTTTTGAGACAAGTTTTTAACAGTCAAATAAATGTTTTCTTGAAGTGACATAGAATCACCGCAATATACGTATCGTGATTTACCATACTCACTAGGTTAGTAGTGACGAGGGGGTGATGTCTAAACCCCAACACAATGATTTCCGAACCTAGTAAGATCTTCTGTTTGCAAATGAGTTTACCACACACCCTTCCACAACTTGCTCTTAAAAAGCCACAGTAGATGCTCACGGTCCTCAGACCTGGAGGACTCAATACGAGGCTTCAACCAATACCGCACAAGCCAAAGGCGCCGAAGAGGCCCCGCCAGTCTTGAGTAGTACGTTCCAAACGAATGACCCCTCGCACGTACCGTAAATCGGTCGGTAAAGTAAAAAAATAACAGCCAAAGGGGAGGTAGGCGATCGTTTCTAGTGAGCTACAATACAAAACATTTGCAGCGTACACTCATTATACGTTCGGTTTGGTTACACCGTTTTGAGGACTTTGTAGCCAGTCAGGCAAATAATTTGTAAATTTGCCCGCTCTAAAGTCACTATTGTCAAAAGGAAACATCACTCAAGTTGTAGTTTGGCGGTAAGTTTTATTGCACTTCGTCAACTAATTCAGGCCTTGAAGGGCGGTTGTTTCAGGACGCTATGCCATCACAAATGTGGGAGAAGCCTATTTGACTTATAAATTACATCTTCACGTCGGGTGGCTAACCAACTGAACAATTTAGATCAAATTTAGTTTCTTTTGAAAAGCCAATTCAGATGGGAAAACCGTTGATTGTTCTTGGATGAAAAACCCACCTTACTTTGACCTGGCCGGGGATCAAACCCAAACCTCCCGGTTGGCCACAGCACCGGTAAACTACATAATTGCTTACTCCAACCATGGCAACTTGTCCCTTTGTGACCAAAACATTGGAAACTTTTCCTCTGATTGTGCTGTGTATAACCTTTATACGTCAATAAAAGAAAAAAAAAGATTCTAAAGTTTGTTTCCAAAACTTTGTAAAGTATTTCTTGATAACTTCGCAAGCAAAATGTAAAGAATAAACGAGCTTGCGTATTGGTTTGATAACTTTTGATTTTTCTCAAAGCGTATAGAAAAACTTGGGATCTAAATTATTGTACAAATTACGATCAAGTAATTCTGACAGCTTTCATTAAGCTCAAGTATTTCAAAATGACTTAAAGTTTGTCATTAAACACTTTATGCAGTCGATGGAAGTGTTTATGAATAGCTACAATTGAAGAGTATTTTCTCTCACCAAAGTTTCTTACTACATATTGTGCTTTTGATGTAAATGATAATTCCAATTTGCTCCTTTCTAAGAAATTACGGTAAAACCAGAGGATCAATCATATGAAAAGAGACAAAGGTCTGATGATCCGATAACGTTAGTGTTAGCTAATATTCAAGAATTTGCTCTGCTGCATAGGCCCATTCCTTATGATTAGACAAAGAGCCTATTCATATGGCGAACGAATATAAAATTCTCAAGTTTTCAGAAAAAGATCTCCCATATTTTAGAAAAAAACCAACCAACCAATCAAACAAAGAAACAAAGAAACAAACAAATGTATAACTATCCCATTTGATGAGTGACACATCTTTGACAACAGTTTTCGCCTATAAGGAGCCCTAACAGACGGTCCCAGACACTTAAAACCCCACAAAATGGCACTATTCAGTTCCAGAGATACATCGTTTGTCATCGAACTACTACACTTTCAGATTGAAAATGACTGACACGATTCAAAGTTCAAGTCAGGATGAATTCTTGAGTTTTTCATAGTTGCTAGGTTAATTAACAAAACAACGCAATAATTATGAATAAAAATGAAAGTTTTTGGACCGAAACAGCTCCGGAAGAATCTTTAGATAACGTTTAAACGGGAAAATGTAGACAAAAAAGAAAGACAAATAGCAATCAAATCTTACTTTGTTATTTTAAGGATGAGAGGATTATGAGAACAGAAACTAAAAGTAACTCTACAAGTTCACAAGTTCGCAGCTAGAGAAAATATACCTCTCTTTGTATAAAGCTACCATTATATTTTCTCTTCAATTGTTCTCAACTCCAGTTTATTTTTCATTCATGCGCAAAGATAATGCAACATGTGACAGGGAAAAGTACATGTAACGAAGGGGTAGACTTAAGAGCACATTTTCACAAGAAAAATATCTTGATCAGGATATGGATAAGGAATTTTCAGGGAATCCTTTTAAGATAAAATCAAGGACAGTGAAAACAACAGGAGAGTACAAAGCAAGCTTAGAGTAGCGGTAACACCCGGTAGCTGTTAATATCTAACACCTCCCTGGTAATACGAACCGTTAAAAGATGTCACATTGAAAACCAAATCCTGTCTCTAGGGCCGTTGGAGCCTACGGAGGATTTAACCTCAATAAGTTTTAAGTTTAAGAATTTTTGTATTAAAGCGTATCAAAATTACCTTTAAAGTGCCAATTTGTTAGACCTTATTACCATTCACTAATCCTCTACTTAAACAATAGACCCCTTACATCAGGAACCATAATTTGAAGATGGCAGAGTAGTTCATGTACTGAGCGACTTTATTATTACCAGGATTTCCAAGGGCAAAAAGGGGACGGGCAAATTAAAATGATAATTTAATACCTCGAAAAGAGAAAGTCAATATACCAACACTTTAATAAGGCTAATAAAATTTTGGGGATTGCAAGAACTGCAGAAAAGATCTTTCAAATGTACCTTCCCTAGCTAAAGTAAACCCTTTGCCATAAAGAACTTTCCCTATTCCATTAATTTTTCCTATATCTTTTTAACAGGGCATAGAAATTGAACAAGATATTTTAAAACAAGAATGTTTAGATCCAGTATGCATGTCCTGGGAAGTGCCATTCTCCGGCAATCTTGGCGGCATTATGACTAAACGTTTTTTTATCGGTACTCTGATTGCTCACAGATTTTTTATGCTCTACTTTCATATTAATTACTTCATGTTAGCTTCCCAAAATGTGTTCCTAGAACTGCGTGAGGTGCATTTAAAATGGCTGAAAGCTTTGCCCCTTTCGTATGTAGGTTCGATTTCCAAGCTGATTTTAAATTTAAAATCATAAACTGTTCATCATACTTCAATACATGCCCTTACAGAAAAAGGAAACGTGTGCATGCCACATGTGAACACACATAAACACATGTGGGAGGGAATATGAAAACGCATGAAAAATGTGTGGTCATAATTGGTGGCCCATGTGGTATTGGAACCAATCTGAAACACAGGACCACGCATTTCCCTGCATGATTGCTATATACACCTTAAAATCTGGGTCAGAGTGGGCAAAGATGTGTCAAGTTTATACATGTGTATTGCAAACCAGGGTAAAGTTTGACAAACAACGCCATTGAAAGTAATTGAATTATTGAATTTATTTTACTCAGCATCACAGATCTTCACACATTTCTACACTTGACCTTCTTTTCCCCAGTTTGTCACACGTCACCTGTGTCAAAACGTGTTTCTTGGCTTTCCACACATTGCCTCATGTCCCAGTTGTGGAAATGTATGTCAATGCGTGGCACTTTGGAAATGTATGTGATCTGTTTATTAAAGACACACATTGTCATGCAAAAATTCAAAGGAACTTCACGACTCTTCACACCCTCATCATAGTCTTCCACAGATTGACACAGTATTTCACGTGTGGTAGTTGGAACTTTTGCCACACAATTGTTTTTGTAAGGGCAGGAACTTGTGGAAGTAATTTTGTCGAGGATACGTATGTATCTTTGCACAATGTCGATTAAAAAGGCAGAGGATGAAGAGATCGTACTTGGTTAAGTCTAATTCGAGAATAATCATGCCCCCTATATTGTAATATCAAATTTGAAAATTGTCATATTGAAATTTAGTCCGGTATAAAAGGGGTCAAACGTTAGGAGTGCTACAGTTTTGATTTTAAGGATGACTGGCCTACCTCCTTGTTCGTGTGTGTTAAACCAGGGTCCAAAGAAATTTGTTACCCTTGTAGCCATCATCTTGGATTTCGAAGTGGTCGTTTTATTAAAACATTTCAATTGCAATCTAAGGTTTATAAAGATGCCGTGCTAAAATGTCGGTGCAAACAAGAATTTTAGTGTTCTTTTCGAGTGCCGTTGTGAAATCTGAACCGTACATGGTGGTACTTTTGAATTACAATGACGGACACGAGTTCACCGTCTATAAAAGTATTTGGGCTCGGAGAGCAGATAAAAGCAATATGGTTATGACTAAATAATGTGACTGGGTACTAACTAAGGCTGTGATGTTGTGGAAAGTGTCATTGTAAATCATGTTTCATACTGCATTCCACCCATTTTGAATTTATAGTTGCGGTCATCAATAACAAAAATGATATATGGATTTATGGAGCAGGAAAATGCCACTCATTGCATGGTGACTGTAGCTATACTTCTAGATCTGAGACACAAACGAGAAGTGGCAAGTCCAAAGGTGCACGTATAACGTGCAGGCTATCATTGATATGGTGACCGATTTGAATATATTGAAATATTATCCACAGACCAAAAGTCTGTTTAGCAAGTGAAGGCATCATAATGACGTCTTCAACACTTTCTTGAGGACAAAAGTTTTTTGTTCGACGCGTACACATTTTCAGATCGTTCTCCATGTTGATTTCGACAGAGTGACAATGAAGAGAATAACTGTATAACCATCATGAATACTTTAGTAGCAGCAAGACCTAAGGTACTTATTCTTATCCCTTACCACTTATCACAATTTCGATCAACGTACTGTTAGTTCTATATTGTGAATTCCTTCAGTACTAGTTGTACCTACATAGTCTTATATTTTTGCCCAATCACTCGAGGGATTTTTAAGCAAATATTTTTGAAGACCTTGTCTATTGAGATGTTGGAATCAGGTGGTCTAATAGTTGCCAGCTTGTGATGAGGGAACATTGGAGGTTCGTTCCCATAGTGGCTTTCAAATATTACGATATGGTCAATAAAGGGACATTCAAGACTAAATATGACCAAATATCAGAAATCAGTTGCTGAGAGTATTGTTTAGTACCCACGTAAAGTAATGCATAACTGTTAAATTGCTTTATAGTGCCTGTCAAATTGGTTTACAAACTTCGATATAATAAAGCAGAAGCCTACAAATTTCATATCATATAATATAGGCAGTAACAGTGTTAAATTGCTATCTTAGGTATCCATCCCCAAACTTACGAAGATACAAAGTATCACGGAGACCATCTGTCTCGTAGGCAATATGCTTAAGGACTTTTCCATTTTTATGAGAAAAAGATATAAAAAAAGGGTTTTGGTATGGTTGAATTATGTCATTCGATTGTTGTAAGCAACTGGATCTCTAGAGTTGTGGAGACACATACATGCACTCATATTACACCCTTAAACATAAATAAAGCATCAATAACTAAAGTTTAGTCCTTCCTTTTAGTAACTGCGTGAAAGAAAGGAATCATGTTGTAATTACTTTTCAAAAATAAGGTTCTGCAGTGAATTAATGATGCTGCAAACTTACTATCGGACTTTCAATGCTTTCCTTCAAATGTGATATGAGTATTCGATGATACCCACTGACAACGTTTGCATGGGTGCGGCTATTCCTTTTGGTAATCGACATTTGACCAAGCCCCAGTATTGCTTGTATAAGGAAGACTCGACAAAATTGTTAACGCTTCATAAAACACATTTGCAGGAATTGGCTACAAGTTTTCTTTTTTGGAATCATTTTGCTGTTGCAATAAGTTTATTACGTTAAAGGAACTGGTGCATTTAGAAGAATTTTTGCACAGACCTTACATCATCGGAAAGTTTAGAGTTTGAGGGTTTGATGTAGCATATTATTTTTGGAGAATTAGGGTTATTATATATGCAAATATGCAAATTAGCGCAGCATATACCCTTTGTTTGTGTTTCTATAAAAAGCACATGCAAATCATCTTACTTTGTGTTTTATGGTACAAGGGCATGTTAGCCACACTTTTTCCTTTCGTTTGACACCTCATTTGTGTCAAACAATGATAAAATGACAAAGACATTAGACAAAAAACATCAACATTACACGCCTACAAAGTATAGAAGGTATAGCCTTACATTAAGCCAAACTGTGAATAGTAGCCTTACACACGTAATACGTAGTACTTCTGCAGCAGTACACAGCCTCAAAATGACGCTATCGTCGCGTTGTAAGTCTATGAGAGCCTATTAGATGGCGCTATGTCTGTAACCATAGATTCTTGGTGAGATTCTAAGGCTCTATGTCCTTCTTTATGTGCTTTATTTGGAGATGCCTCACATGTAACACTACTACTTAATAATCCCCAGTCCGTGGAACCTGGGCTCAGGGCAGCAAATTAGGTATGGGGGTTCTTAAATTTATACTCTCGCAGGTACCAAACCAGTATATATATGAGCCCCATCCAGTATATATATATATATATAATTATGAGCCACATATGGGGCCCATTAAATTTTGCATCCAAGATTCATAAGGGGTCTATATCGCTCATATGCCCATATGACCCATACGCCTATGGGATAGTTCTGGGGCCCATGTGGGGTAGTTGTCCATATGGCTCTTAGAACTATCCCATATGGGTCGGTTGCCCAGATGAGCCCCAGAACTATCCCATATGGGTCATATGGGTTGGCCCATTCGGGCCCCTTATGAATCTTGGGTGCAAAATCATATGAACCCCGTATGCGGGCCCATATGGCCCCTAAGGATCCAATATGGAAAGGTTACCTCGGCTGTGCAATTCAAATGCAAAATACGTGCCTTTAATGTATTTGTGTTGTTCAGTACTCTTTTGCCCAAATTAGGGCCCTGGACTCGAAACTCTTCATCGACTATCAAGCTGCAATGTATTCTGAACCTTACAGCTGAAGTATTAATGTCTAGCTATATCCACCTGATGATTCAGAGTAAGGTATTTCGGTTCATGCACTACGTTTCCCTATAGCTTGGGCCCTATAATTTGGCTAAGAGACCCCAGGGCCATATTGTGAAAGCAGAGGAAACCTTTCTTTCTCTTCTCTGAATTTGATACATTATACCATCAAAATTTCCATATGGTGTCAAAAACTTTCACCAGGGTGTAGACTATTAGTCTTTGGGCCCTTCGTGTGCAGGGGCCTCTAGTCATTCGATCCCCACCCGGCGCCCCAAAAGGAACTTCATCGCATAATTCCCAGTCATATGGTTCTCCACCGTGACATCCCGTAACAAATGTTAAAAATATTTTGTGAACCTTTGGTGTAAAAGGAAAAGATTATCGCTCATAAGTGCCATGCATAAACCAGAATGCACAAATGCATTGCGGTTTCGATGAATATAGCACTTAATGTGTAATCCCAAATAATGCCAATTTGAAATGTCCTGTTTCTTACAGTCATTGGTTGAATGTGGTCTTAAAGAGCTGGAAAAATTACAGTTTCATGTTCATATGACCTTGGAATTCTTCGGAATTTTTGCTTTTTGGCCTCTGGTGATTTCAACCAGCCTCTGATTCTGACAAAACTTGTAGGGATTTTCTGATTGATTAAATACAACACCATGTGAAGTATCCAACCTTCCTAACTTGAGCTATCTTGTAGTTCAGAGTTTGACCCCAGATGACCTTTGACCTCCACCATAAATAACATGTACTGCCTCTCACCATAAGTTATACACATACTATGTATGAAGTATATTCAAGCTTCCTATCTTGAGATATCGTGTCAACATGGTTTTCAGAGTTTGACCTCCGGTGACCCCAGATGACCTTTGATCTCCACTAAAAACTGTATGCTTTGTACCTCTGAAGATTATGCATCCACATGCCATGTATGAAATCTATCCAAGCTTCCTACTGTAAAATAGTGTAAACAAGGTTTTCAGACTTGACCCCTGGTTACCCCAGATGACCTTTGACCTAACGATAGCATTCTTCCTCTTACCATTATACATATACATACCAGTATGAAATCTATCCAAATCTATCCTACCTTGAGATATCGTGTAAACAAGGTTTTCAGGGTTTGACCCCTGGTGACCCTAAATGACCTTTCACCTCCACCAAAAACAATAGGGTTCTTTCTCTCACCATGATGCATCAACACACCAAGTATGAAATCTATCCAAGCTTCCTATCTTGAGATATTGTATAAACAAGGTTTTCAGGTTTTGACCCCTGGTGACCCCAAATGACCTTTGACCTCCATCAAAACAATAGGGTTCTTCCTCTCACCATAAGGCATGCACATAACAAGTATGAAATCTATCCAAGCTTCTTACCTTGAGATATCGTGTAAACAAGGTTTCAGAGTTTGACCGCTGGTGACCCCAAATGACCTCTGACCTCCACCAAAAACAATAGGGTTCTTCCTCTTGCCATAATGCATCCACACACCACGTATGAAATCTATCCAAGCTTCCACACTCGAGATATCGTGTAAACAAGGTTTTCAGACTTTGACCCTCGGTGACCCCAAATGACCTTTGACCTCCACCAAAAACTACAGAGTTCTTTCTCTCACCATAATGCATCAATACACCAAGTATGAAATCTATCCAAGCTTCCTACCTTGAGATATCGTGTAAACAAGGTTTTCAGGTTTTGACCCCTGGTGACCCCAAATGACCTTTGACCTCCACCAAAAACAATAGGGTTCTTCCTCTCACCATAATGCATCAACACACCAAGTATGAAATCTATCCAAGCTTCCTACCTTGAGATATTGTGTAAACAAGGTTTTCAGAGTTTGACCCCTGGTGACCCCAAATGACCTTTAACCTCCACCAAAAACAATAGGGTTCTTCCTCTCACCATAATGCATCAACACACCAAGTATGAAATATATCCAAGCTTCCTACCTTGAGATATCGTGTAAACAAGGTTTTCAGGTTTTGACCCCTGGTGACCCCAAATGACCTTTGACCTCCACCAAAAACAAAAGAGTTTTTCCTCTCACTATAATGCATCCACATACCAAGTACGAAATCTATCCAAGCTTCTTACCTTGAGATATTGTGTAAACAAGGTTTTCAGAGTTTGACCCCTGGTGACCCCAAATGACCTTTGACCTCCACCAAAAACAATAGGGTTCTTTCTCTTACCAGAATGCATCAACACACCAAGTA
The DNA here is from genome assembly GCA_029531755.1 of Holothuria leucospilota. Taxonomy (NCBI): domain Eukaryota; kingdom Metazoa; phylum Echinodermata; class Holothuroidea; order Aspidochirotida; family Holothuriidae; genus Holothuria; species Holothuria leucospilota. The sequence continues at coordinate 36,525,553 of CM055980.1, read as the reverse complement.
TGAAATCTATCCAAGCTTCCTATCTTGACATATCGTGTAAACAACTTTTTCAGGTTTTGACCCCTGGTGACCCCAAATGACCTTTGACCTCCACCAAAAATAATAGGGTTCTTCCTCTTACCATAATGCACATACACAGCAAGTATGAAAACTATCCAAGCTTCCTACCTTGAGATATCGTGTAAACAAGGTTTTCAGAGTTTGACCCCTGGTGACCCCAAATGACCTTTGACCTCCACCAAAAACAATAGGGTTCTTCCTCTGAATATGAGATATCTACCTACCAACTTTGAGAACTGTCAGAGTTTCCCTTCTTGAGATATCGTGTAAACAAGAAAAGTGTCACAAACACACACACACATACACACATACACACACACATACACACCCACATACGCACCCACACACACACGAACATACACACATACATACACACACACGCCATCATGACTGCATAGGTTTCTCTTTTCATCGAAACCAAAAATTGGAACTAATGATATGGCCCCTAGGGCCATTTCTCCCCCTCCCCTGACCCATTTTACTGTGACTGGGACCCAACAGATTTGTCACGTAATAACTCTACCCTCGGTCCATTGTCACCAGGAACGAAGTAAGGAATCTTCTAAAGGCCATTTTGGACTCTGAATGAACAAAATCGGACTTTTGGTTGTGGAGATATGAATTTTTTATACTATGCACTTTTTTAGTCATTTTCGACCATTTTTTACCCATTTTCCAAATTTTTTTGCTAGTATACGTCAAACCATGTATCCCTCACACTGGGTTTTTTCTCAGCGTGTTTTTGATGTCCACAGGTACTTCAGAAAAATATTTTCAGTAGGTGAACTCTTATATTGCCGGAAATATTTTTTTTAATAAAAAATAACGTACATTTTAGGATATTCGACCATTTGTTTTTGATTAAAAACAAATTCAACAGAACTTTGGGCAATGATTGACAATGTGACCCCAACCCCCAAATAGTAGAATTGGACAGAACATTTTGTCAGCTTTACTTTTGTGGCTGAGTGAAGGCTGATGAGTGTAGGGTGACAAAGGTCTCTTTTCCGTGTCGTTTGATGAGATATATACAGATACACACGATATCATTGTTTGGGATGCTCACTCATGTACACCTGTAAGACAATAGCTGCAGCTTGCTTGCACTAGACAGTGCTCTTCTGTAAAAGATGGTGTGCAAGTAACAGTCAGAGCGACGTATAGGAATTCTATTAGTCGGCAGCGTACCGCCAGGAAAGGAGTTGTGCAATGCTGTACAGTGGCGCCGCCAGAATTTAGTGATGGGGGGCACCACAGATGACGTCGTAATGCCACCTCAGTTCCCTCAAGTCTGCGTATAAATTGTACCATTTTATGCGTCCCTGCGATTGTATACAGCAGTGGGGATCCTTCCTTTGGCACTACATAAAGGTGTCGTCCTGGGGGAGGTTTCTACGCGGAGGGGATGCGCTGCCCTTTCAGACATTTTTGTTAATTTAAGGTTGCTTAGATGTGAAATGGTGCTGTGTTTGGGATATTTTTGGAGGTGGTCATATATGGCTGGAAAGTCCATAATTTAGCAAATTCTAATTTTTGGTTAGGTGGAAGAGGAGTGTTGTTTGAGAGAAGGGTATGCTGTCCACAAACCACCTGAAGCCCCCCTTTTGGCTACTTTACTAACTTCTTTTCGGGAAATTTTTTACCCACAATTACGTGCGCTGACCCCACAGAAATATTCTTGGACTATTACGAAAATTTTCCTTTGCTTCATTGTGCATTATAAGAGGGTATCTAAGGCTGGCAGACACCTGTATATGGCCTCCTGGAAGTTCTGAATTTATTATACAATGTGGGGCACTGACGTGATGCTTATTACCTGACATCCAAATAATACTACAAAGTATGATCAGATGATGGGAAGCACTTTACAGCTATCGTATTTTACTAAGATTGAACGAAAATCCAGACAAACAGCTTCCAGCAATGGGAAATGGGAGGGAGGGAGAGTATAGGTGCAGGAAGGTGATATAAAACCTCCCCGATAACAAAATAGGGGGCAGGACTAACAAGCGCGTTTCAGAATGCTTTTTTCGTTGTAAGTGTATTTACAATCACCATCTACAGGCCTACCGATAATGGCTGCGCGCAAAGCGCTCAGTGAAACTTTTTGAAAAATGTAGGCTATAACGGCAAATAAGTACTTTCAACCTTCCACATCTTGCTACAAATTAGATTGAAAGGTCCCATATCAATGCGAGGCCCCTACAGAGGTTGGAGATGTAATTCTGCTTTTCGGAAACAGCACTTTTCGGAAAATTGCTGTGATCAGAACAGTTGCATGTTTTATTAGTACCTTTATGGTCATGAGATGGAGTGCAAAATACGATCAATGCGCCCAAAGCGAGCCGAAATCTTTCACTAAATAAGATTTCCATGACAAAACCTGCATTCAGGCTCTTTATCGAGACACTGTCAGTTCCGCAACAAACCTATATGCCAATCTCAAAGCCAGTCTTTTACCTGAAAAGTCTTAAACAGCTTTCAACTTTTGCTGGTGTGCTTCTCCGGGAGTTGCTACCTGAGGCTGAAGATATGTTAATAAGAACAATATTGAGGTAAGGTCTGAAGTGCGTGGAGAGTGCAAAAATTTTGATAGTTTGAGAACCATCTGTGATAGAAAATTATTAAAATAGATCCATCACTCGGTCAAAAACACACCCTACCCTACCCTACAGAAATCTATAGCTTAAACACCTTTGGGGGTCATTTTAAAATTTTCAAAAAGTTTTCTTAAATCGATGGGGGGGGGGGGCGGGACGCCCCATGCTCCCGTGCCGGCGCCACTGAAGCTGTATATTGTGAAATTAATTATCTTACACCTGAAGAGAGTGCCAAAAATCTGCTTAAAGCAATTACTTTCTACAAGAAGTGAAGAAGACATGTGACTCTCGACCCTCAGTACTTGCATCTTCAATGGACTATTTTGTGAAAGCTTTATTCTTCTTTTCATATTAACATGCATCTTTAAGGTTTTGGTATTAGTAGTAAAGTGTATCGGCTTTAGCTGCCTGAGTTATGTGGAGAGAAATTTAAATGTAGGACACGTATGTGGAAACTAGAACCACCTTGACTAGTTTTCCTTGTACTTGGATGTGGAACTAGTATGATATTTTGACATTCAATACAGTCACCCAAGACTACATGCTTCTCAGTAAATATTTTGTTATTTTCATCTTTAAAACTTAAAAGTTAAGGGTGTTGGACGAAGGAGAACGTGCCCATGCATGTTCCTTATCTGCTAGCTACATGCAGTACTGAAAACCGTAAAAGACGCTCCCAATAATAACTGCAGGTGGTATACACCTCCAGCTTTACTGTGGCAGAGTGTTCATTATGGATAAACTCATTGTCCCATGAGTTGCTATTTATGCTCAATGGATATTGAGAGATATGATATTTGATGAGGAAAAGTCCCCGCATGAAACATTTCCACGTAAAGTTAGGTTAGGTTAGATGAGGTTTAACGTCCCAGTTTCCAACCAATTGGTTCAAGCCGAGACGACCACGGCCTTTTTTCCAGTTGTGGCTCACTGGCTTGTTTTCCCTACTCCATTGTTTATGCTGAGCACCAAGCACAAAGGCAGTAGGTTCCATTTTTAAAGTCTTTGGTATGACCCGGCCACGTAAAATACTCCCCATGAGTAGCATTTCCCTTAGTAAGAAGAATTGCCCGTGGTACGTTTTCCCCGAGGGATTTCAGCCCCCGGGGAATACTCCCCGCGGAAATGCTTCCCGTGGGCCAAAATCCAGTAGGAAATTTCCAGCTGAGATTTTTATGGGAACTTTCATGGTTTGTTTTTTGTAAGGGATGATCTTGTTACATAAACATTGCAAGTGTCGGAGTCCCAGCCTAAACCGTTAGACGACAGAACATTTAAATGACTCAAGAAGTTATTATAAAGAAAGTAAGTCTCGTGTGGTATTAGCCTTCTATAACTGCTATAAAAAATGCACGCTGTTCTCTTTGAGCGTATCTTTAGAATCATACAAATAGTCTGCCAACACTTCCCGTTGAGGGATCTTTATTTTTTCTGTTCAGATTGACTGCTTAAAGGCAATACCAATACTTTAGACACGTCGATTATATATACTTCCCTTTTCTGAAACACATGGACAGACCAAAGAACTTTTAGAGCAAACTAAGCCTAACATTGCCACTGACGGAACAAAATCTAAATTTAAAGTTGACGTTATACTGAAACTAAAAAAGAACCCAAATAGGATGAACTTATAAAGAAATCCGAGGGGCAAAAATTCTTTAGCTGAAGGTGTCAATACCTTCCAATGGAGCGTGACAAGCGCATTCATGACTTCCTACTTTCAATCTACCCACAGATATAAAGGAATCACAAATATGTTTAATACGTGTTGATTACTTTGTGTAAAAACAGCTCATTCTTGTCCTAAAACGGAATTAAGGAGCCGTCTGCAGACAAGGTTACATTTTCTGGAAACTTATTCGATGCATGCGATATCGATTTGAAAGAAACTTGTGCAAACGATCATCCCGGAGAGCTTTGGTGCAGAATAGATTTTGATAAAATATACAAACCTTACTTCACTTAAGAACTTAAACCTTACGGATATTTGGAAAACCGTAGTGTGACAGTCCAAATATCTGAAGTACTCCAAATTTTAAATCTGGCTTATTCTTATTTTCCTGTTAGTCAAAGATTAAAAAAAATCAGAAAATATTGATTTTCCGGTACGTGCAAGCAGGAATACTCACTAAGATATACAGAAAAACTCAAGAGTAGCTTAAACAGGAGGTTGAGGTTCCTTGGCATTAATTTCGACAAAGGTCGTGTAGACTGACTGGAAAATTAACGGCACAAAAATTGAGTTATTCCATTCTTCTTTAGAAATCGACTCCCCTCTCTCTCCTTCCCTTGTGAAAAATTTCTGTAAAAAAACACTGATCAATTGCGTCATCAAGAGCACAATTATGTTTGCTAAAGGAGGTCCAGAGGGTGTAGTTGTAGAGCTCAAACCTCAGTAAACCAACAAAACATATTTCGAAAAAAGAGTAATGGCCTATACAGGTAGGATGGATGACTATACCCTTAACAAGCAAACGATATGTCTGTCGCTTTTAGAGTGCTATAGTCAGGATGTTTCTGTCCTCAAGTTATGTTGAATAGGCCTTTAAAAAAGGTCAGTTGCAATTAGTTTTTCTATGGGTGTAGAGTTCAAGTGAATAATTGAGCTCGAATACAAAATTGATTGATACAAACATCTCCCACAGAAATGTATTCCAAAGCTACTTGCATTTGTAGCTGCGATGGTTATAGGAATTGAAACATGATATGTCCCACTTAGACAATAGAATTGTGGAATTCGAAAATAATCGTTTAAGCGCAGTCATTAATGCAAGACCCAATCAGTTGGACATAAAACAGATAGCCTCACCCTCTTGATAACGTGTATCTTAGACAGGTGTATTACCGCAAAATAACTATCAATGCTCAAAGCATATTGCATACTTTTAGAATTTGACAGGCCAAAATAATTCACTTTGTAGTTTAGATTAAGACAGAAAAAATGTTTCATATACAATATATAGTTTCAATTTCAAGGGTTAAGGAAGATACCGCACCTTCCTCTTTCGAAAGATCAATGAAGCACATCAACCAAAAATTGCCCCAAAACTGAGACAAGAAACCCCATTTTGGCATATATTTAAAAAGGAGTAATATATTTCTTCTTTCGCATTGTTGTAAACTTGAAGTAGAAGCAAGGTGCTATAGTCAATACAGCCAGGAAGGCTAGCAAGCAAAGGAAGAATCTCGATGCGGAGAACTTTATACAGTATAAGTGTGCTACTGATTTAAACATGGTAACTGTTTTAGCTCTGTACTGCATTTTACAAACTTCTCTCTCAGTAGTCGCAGCCAGTACCTTTTCGGCAGGATTAGCTGAGGACGAACACTTTGAAGGTAAGAGTAAAACTTGATAACAGATTAGAAAATCCTAAACTTAAGTCTATGCAATGCACTTATACTTATTCAAATCTACAGGGCCGTCAAATATGATTTGTCCACTACTGTAGAGCTGTGTTTACAAAAGTACCTCCCTGCTGATTTAATTAGGGTTCACCGAAGTATCTACTCAATTTATGCCAGATTTTGAATTAAATTGTCTGCAATTGTAAGATGTAGCAAAGAGTTTTGTGTTACACCAAACATTGTTGTAGGTGAAAGGTGCTATTGCGACCAAAACCATTTCAAGGGGCAAGCCTATCATGTGGACATCAGTACTTGCCAGTTGGAGGTTTATACACTGGACCATACCATTGCAGTTTCGGTGGTGATAATTAAATAGTACCAACTAGAAAAACTAAGGTGATAATTTGGTTGTCATCTTGATCTGAAACATGCGTATAAATGAAAACAACCAAAATAAAACCTTTCTTAAAAGAATAAAGTCCAAAAGCTAAACATTCATAAGAACACCATGTTTAAATACTGAGGCACTTCCATAAGTTGAAAATAGTTTCAAAGGATGGGAGTTTTTTGACAGAATGATAGTTTAACAAAAAGGACGCTGGTTGAAAACTATACAAGAGAGCAAAGGTTGCACTTTAGGAGGAAAGTCGGGTCTAAAAATGATTTGTCCCTGCAAGTAAGACGGAAGTGAATGGCAACGGAAGGGACATAGGCTATTTATGATTTTAAGGAGCGTCAACAATATTTTGATAACGTTGAAAAGCTTTCATTTCAGTGACAAACCGCTGGAAATAATGGTAATGTAGTATAGACCTTATGCATTGACATCACACTGACGTCATTTTGGGTGAACACAATGAAGCACACGTGCACGAATGGCGTGGATTTCGCCCCACGTGTAGTAGACTTATGCGCGTATACGATTGGTTGACAAATCAGCTGTCTGCATTTATTGGTGTTACTTGCAATGATAAGCGCTTTTCCGCCATGTTCCTCCAAAGGAGGGCGCACTTTCTCCTTTGTGACATCATATGCATAAGGTCTATTGGTATATTTATGAACAAGTATCTTTGAGATATAAACAGAAGCTTCGGTGTTGAAACTGTAGCAGAAGCTTTGACTGCATGAGGGCAAGGTATGCATGCATGGGTGATCTTGATTGAAAGCCACCGGTTAATATAGAATGAAGGGTATAAAGACCCCATACTTAAACCCTCTATGACCTTTAAATTGATCTTTGCTAGTGTGTGGTGCATACCGGCTTATTCTAGAGAAACGAGAAATTAACTATAACTCGATCACAGGGAGTAGATGTGTAGCTTATTAAATTTTGCTTCAGTTGGACCAAGAAGTTGAATGTCACGTGGTTGTCATTCTCAATTTACACTACGAACCCCTGAACGATCAATCTGGGAAAATCTACTAAATATACATCCTTGCAATTGTTGCATTGAAGTACTAGTACTGTCAGTTCAAAGAATGCTCTAGTCTTTACACCAAGGTAAACATTAGCATTTTTGCACGTGCAATTGGGATATTTCTGTAATAAAAATGGCTTGTGTATTTATAAACATTACTCTCCAGGTTGTGAGTGTCATATCCCTCTATACAGTAGGATGTCACTAGGATTTGGTTAATTTAGTACTTGAAATTTAAAAAAGCAGTAAGGGATGTTCAAAGGACTACACATTACATAGACGTCTTGAGAAGTTAGTTCAGGCTTTGTATAACATCTAGGATAATCGTCAACAAGTGTATGAAGTGCAGGCAGTAATGTATTTGAATCTTAGAACTAACAAGGAAATACATCAAAAGGTACGATCGAAACAGGAAATGAAGGTATTTTACATTGATCAACTTTCTGACCCGACTCAGTTCCTTTTCCTTTCATTGAGACATGCATAATGAGTAAATTACTTAATGAAACACTTACCATAGAAAAACCAAATTAGAGAATTTGATATGATTTTACCTAACGGAAAGTAGTAAAGTGTCTGCCACAAAGATCAGCACGACTAATTAATGCATTTTCCTATCACAGATGCACAGTGCGGAACTATCTGCTCTACATAAAGTTCCATAGAGCGATTTTTTCCATAAGCGGACGTTTCGAGGATAAGCCCAATCTCACCAAATAGCAGATTCTTGAACGAAGTGTCCCTGGTGGTCTGCTTATTTAAATAGTCGTTTCAAACGACTACATTTTATTCGTATGTTACAACCGTTTTTTATTTGTATGTTTGGCAAACTATCATGTCAAACAATTTTAAGAATGCATTTATGAGCAGCTTATTCTTGGATACACCTTGCCCGGGTGAACAATAAATGCTGTTATCTGTCAAATTATGTCTTTTTAGGTAACGTCAAAGCCTGTGGTTTAGACGGAATTTGTGAATGCGACAATGACTCACAGAAAGTTAATTGCACTTGGAGGAATTTGAAATATTTACCAACTGACATTCCTTTGACCACGCGGAATATGTAAGTTCCCTTGCTCACAGCCGGATTTACCCAGTAATCAAGGTAACCTATAGGTTACGCCCCCCCCCCCCGCCCCGACTTTAAGGGCTCCCTGAAAATTTCCATAAACGAAACTTCTATTTAGCTCAGTTTTCAAATCTGCTTTTGAGTAAAAACAGAAATCTTCTCCTTTCTTCCTACCAAAGTCACACACTCAAAAGCACTAGTCTTCGTTTCTAATCTATAACGTTACCTGGTAGGAAATTTCATTCAGTTTAAATTACTGATAGAACGTACCAACAAAGCTACTGCGAGGCATGTCATGATTGTTATGACGCATTGTCGTCCGGTATGATATTGTATTAACACTGACACGTGGTTATACATGTCTGTTGTAGAGGTTCGTTTCGACTCTTTCATATTCGCTGTATTATTGACATTTTTAATCAACAGAATTTCAGAACCGTGTTATTTTTGAGGCCTTATTAACAAAATACCCACAAGGCGATCATTACCTGCACTTAAGCAAGGGGGGGGGGATTCTTTTCCGACAATGAAGGAAATAGTTTAGTCCAAAATATTCTAAGCCCTTCGGTTAGAAAAGTGCTTCTCAGTCAGGCCACAAAAACCTCGGGTTAACTGAGGAGGAATGGGGATTGGTTTGATCGTAGAAGGAGTTCTGGATTCCGATCGATGAGTTGCCTCGTCCTTTCGTCTAGGTCAAATTGACCTGCACATGATCTTCAGGTCAATTGCTAGTACCTTGACACTTTAAAATGATTTACAGTGCCATGAACAGATGAACTGCATTTTGAGTATCTTAATTTCCATAAGCAAGAAATTCAGCACTGACAGTCTTTAAGTGCAGGGGAGAGTCCACTCTTTTCATGTTTGACATTTTGAACGGTATGTTAGTCATAGCTGTACTCATGGAGTCATGGTTGCACGCAGCGTGATTGGTGTCAGTGCCCCCTCCCCTGAAATGTTTAAAGCCATTTTTTATGAAACAGATCTTAATTAATTTCCGAGATTCTAAAATGTTTAGAGACAATTTGTAAGCCACAGAAAGTTCCACTTTTGAACAGATGGATCAGGTACGTAGTGTGTGTGTGAGGGGGGCAGGGCAACCATTTCGTCCTTGAGGGTATTTTTCTTTTACCTATGTCGCTATTAATTTCTAAAAACGTAATTTTTCGGCGCACTTCGCCCACTTCCATCCTCAGTACTACTTCTCCCGTCGTCACTTTCTGTGGGATTTAGCCACGGAAAATCTCACACTTATCCAACCTCCCGGCGCTTCCTTGAGCTCTCTGTATCATCAATCCCTGTAGGCTGTTAATCATAAGAAGTGAGGCTACATTTGCGTCAAACAGCGTTTCACTTCAAAATTTGCCTGGGAATTCTTCTTGCCTTTTATCTTCAGTCTCACAAAACGAACCATTACAAATATTGTTTTTTTTTTCAAAATCGTCGATCCGCACCCAACAATTACATGAAAATTGATCTGCCAGGCTGCAAGAAAATGGTGATTGCGCTCCACTTACATAGTGTCAGGTATTATTCCCACCCACAAATAATGTCACTAAAATAACACTAGAAGGGCCTCCCTCATATGCTAGGTTACGGGGCCCCCTGAAGGTAAATCCGGCTATGCCCTTGCTTATAAGTGTAGCTTAATACTTTTTATAAAAACGTACTAAAATTGACGGAATATATAGGCCTAACGACATAATGTCTATCACGATAATTGACCGTGGAGTGGAAAGGATAATTAGGCTTGAGAGGAACTAAGGAGATTCGTGTATTTTAGGTAACCAATTTAATGGCAATAAGACTGTACTTAAATTCTTAACACGTCAGACCTAAGTATTTTGTACTTATTTTCTCATGTCTGTTCAGTGCGTAGTTTCGTATGTTTTTCATAGATGTATTGAACCAAAGTATTCTGTTTGAGTTATTTCATAGTTTTCACGAAGGTCGAAGATAAACGGAGATAGAATGCAGAAGTTTCTAAAACGAAAAAAGACCAGAAAAAAGGAAAATACGACGTAAATAAAATGTTAACCTGCCGTGAAACTGGTCAAATCTTCTAGTGTTTCTTGTTTGCGTTCGAGTCCCGTTCCTAACCTGGCCGTCCCCTGCTACACATGGGGTGATTGTAATGAGCAGTAACCATGCACTACCATAAGAAACAGGAACATATAGGGTTAGATAAAACCAAACGTGAGAAAACACCAATTGAAATTACTAAGGGAACGATAAAACACCATTCTTTCGGCGAGCTGTTTGCCGGTTCATACCAGATACTGTTTACAATAAATTTATCCCAGCTGCCAGTCAACCAAGAGATGTGCATGATTTTGAAAACAACCAAAGTTCATCTCCTAGGTTATCTGCCCTTGGGATGGGAACTCATCTCCCATGTCAGACCAGAAGACGTTGAAAAATATATAATGATCATAAAATGGTTATCCCGTCCATCTTTGAAAATATGAGAAGTTGCGGTCCATGTCAAAATGCAAACCTGAGTAATTTCTTGGTTATTACTTAAGACCTTTAGGCTTAGAGATTTTCATCAAAGATGAAACCATCCCTGACGATCTATGTATACTAAGTTCGTCTTCTTTTTCACGATGATTTCCTACAATCTTTTCTACTGATACTAATGGTGTTAACACAACCCTAACACTATGTTTTGTGTCGTATTATTCTTGAAATCTTATTTTAAGTGCTTTGCCTGATGATGACCTGACCACGTTTACCTCATAAACATGTTGAATAAATCATTTTGGGATGTCGTAAGTTTTTTAATCTAAAGGTTTAACCTACTCATTTCTTTCTATCCTTATTTTGCAGGATTTTTCTAAACAATCAAATTGAGAAAATCCCAAAGATGTGGATGCTTAAGTTCCGACAATTGCTTTATTTGCAAGTATCTGTACTGTGTTTTTATCACACTTGCCGGTGTTGGTAGATTACAATGCTAGAGAGGTGTTATTTGAATAACATTACTGTAGTAATAAAACACCGTGGAGCTCGAAATTGAAGCTTACAAATATGTATTCCGTCCTTTTGTAATCAGAAAGATTCCGAAGCCCATCTAATGAGTGTTAGCTTTTTCCTTTTTTTTTTCGAAACTAGGGATCCAAACTAACAATGAAAGACAAATTTTGAGTCAATAGCCGGTCAACTGTAAGCAGTTGACATTAATATAGCTCATACATAGTATCTAATGGTGTTCTACTTTACCTTAATGTTCATAAGTGTCATTAAAGTACTAACATATCAGTAAAAGCAATTTAACAAGCACGCCCTCCTCCCACGTATACATCTATAGTACTTAATTACATCTTGTGTGGTCATGAGTCAGAAAGGGACATTTAGAGAACGTTAATTTAATTTTAAACAGTCACGTACGGAAGCAAAAGGGCTTGCCTAATTACTGTGGAACTTAATACAAATCCTGCTAAAGCAGGTTTCAGAACGTCATTAACTCGTTTTCATATGCGTTTAAACTGCTTGAAGAATTTACATCATCTGCATGTAGCAGTAACCTTGTAATAATTAATCAAGGTTGCAGTCCAAAGGCTTGAGTTCCAAAGGAAAAGACCCTCTTCCTTCCGTAGAGCCAGTATCTGCTTAGCTGGGACCCTTTGACCTATCCCTTTCGACTGCAACAGAAACGAAAAAGTAAATTGTATCAAAATGCATAAACTTAATTTCGGTAATGTTCAATGAAAGTACGCTAGTCTTCATCCTTGCATTGTAAGACGATAAGGTCTGTATAAAGTAATTCACAAAACTTACTAGATATGGCATCAACAACATTTAATAAATTTTATTGATTTCACTTTTAATTGAATAGTCATAACTGACACATGAAGTAATCCGTCTATCAACATTTCCTCTCAAATTATAATGACCAAAAAAGAAAAGGAAATATAAAAAAGTTGTAAATAGCGACTATGTAGTAATTGGTATTGGGCTTCTTTACCATTCTGAAGACAATGGAAATTTCATTCCAAAGTTCAAAACCTATAAAACAACCAGAATTATAAGAGATTGTATCTTTAAGAAACTTTCCAGGTACACTGACGACGAGCCACAGGTTCACATACCTATATGATAAATCTCAGTAATCTTTTCAAAGAGATATTTCCCCAAAGTAGGAATTTACCGCGTATAGTACCCCTTTATATCAGGGAAGCTTATTCTGTCCCATGTAGGTAATGGCATTATAAGTTTTTACCCGCCTCCCGCCTTCCCCACCCCAAAGCTCTAGTTAGGTAACATTTCCTTGACCATTTAACATGAATACATTCTGACTGTAAGCAAGTTCATGCATTTTTCTTCAACTGAGAACAGAGAGCTAAACAACCATAGAAATAGCAGTACTGCTTAATAAAGACAGACAGCCAATCACCTCAAACATTTTTTAAGTTCCGGACAACCATGGGTCATAATTCATGACAGCACTGCACTTCACTCATACGGGTTTAAAATTATGCTTTCCAGTAGTCAGCCGTTCTGATCGAACAATGGCATGAGCAGGTCAATGAAATGTGAGATGCAAAGTAGTGAAGCCTACATCTCAGGCAGTATTGTACATGGCACAACATGACCTTGAGTAATAAAGTACATGTAAGCTTTGAATAGGAGGTACTGAAGGCACGTACTTTAAACTAGGGGCGGGCTAGAGGTTGACTTAGTTTGAGATAATTTTTGTCTTTCTGGATAGAATGAGACAATTAGACCTTATAAGGACAGTGATATGAAGTTAATTCCTTCTGTCTTGTTTTAATCTGTACGACTGTTAAGGATGCACTTATAATTGCTGGTGAGAAATTTAGAGTGGATTCGAATAAGATCCACATTAACTTATTGAACTGCTTGGCAATCTTGTAAGACAATGCGAACTTGGGCCATATGATTTAATTGTGGGCGTTATGGGATCCTCTTGGGTATGTGCTGAGCATGAAGAGGCCCATGTAGTTTTATGTTACACTTTCAATTTGCAAGTTCTCTCATGTGGATCTTACCACTGTCATGCCGCTAGAATCTATTGCAAATTTTAGCCAGTTCTGTATAGGATTCTAGCGTCATGGTGTCCAAATCGTCATGTGTCCCATTTTGGGACTAAAACTTTAACTTTTTATCTAGTTGACACTATATAACATGGTATATAACATATATATGGTGTGTCCTTAAATCTCGTCTAACTAACTCCTAACATGGGACTTACAACGGTATCGGGGCACTTTCATCTGTTTGCCCAAACGGCCCTATGTGGGCATGTTGATATTGTTTTTCTTTCGTTTTACAGGAACGTAGCAGGAAATTCTTTAACAGAGTCCTTCAGGCTTCCTCCAAAACTATTGTATTTGTGAGTTTCATTGTAAGGTCTAATATAATCGCTTGATTTTGTACTGTTTGATAGCTACCCCAAAGTCACTTCATAGAAAGAATAGGGAATTTATCTTCCGTAGCATGCTACCTCAGATGATTCTACTACATTTGACCCCTTTAACAGAGAGTTGTAATTAACTTTCCTTGTAACTTAAAAATAAGCATAATCTTGCAGGCATGGTTTAATGGTGAATACGATTTAAGCAAAGTAAGTACTTCACACAGTGTGAGCCCCGCTCCTTAAATGGCTTAGCATAATTCAGGTTAACACATTAAAACATTCTAAGATAAATCAAACCCGTTTGCCAGTTTTGACACGGGCTAAAGAACTTGTTTTACCCAGTACGATTTCATTAAAGTCAAGCTCAAGAACATCTGAAGTTTTATCAGGTCCCTTTCCATGATCGCAATATAAATAACAGACCTTATGCATTGACGTCACCACGTCATTTTGGAGGGTAAACAATAAAGCACACTGTACGAACGACGTAGACTTCACACGCGCGCGTAGTAGACTGACGCGCGTGTCATATCGGATTACAAATCAGCTGTCTGCACTTGTGGGTGTAGGTTGCAATTTACGCGCTTGACTCCACTGGATTGCGTACTTTTTGTTCTGTGTTCGGATGCATAAGGTCATTATTTGTAAGATGTTCTGATTCTTTTTTCGTTCTTAAAGATCAGCGTCCGATAACCAGATAGAAACAATTGACGACTTCTTTTATGAAGATTGTTCTGCACTTAAGGGCGTGTAAGTACTGACTTTTCTAAAAGGCAATTTAGGAAAAGACCAGCAATTTATATCGGATGACTTTGAGTGTTGTTCTCTTAATAATAAACACTTTTGAAATCAAAGAATGATTCAAGCAAATGTATCGACCTGTTGAAATCAAAAGAAAAATTATATGGGGATGTAAAGCTTAACTGATTATAACCCTAAATTGTTTGGGAGACATTTCCATTAACTTACACACTAATTTCTAACCTAATTTTCTAACCCCTAACCCTGAAACTATCACAATATGATATTTAGAACATTCTAAAACTATTTTCGACAATAAAAATACGTCTAGAAATAGTGCTTAGGGAGAAATAGCATGGCTCCCTAGTAGCATCCGCTCTAAAGTATCAAAGAAAACTGTCTCCCTAAGGTTTAGATATGAATATATATATATATATATATATATATATATATATATATAAACGGTAAAGAAGAAACTGTAAAACAACAGTGCTACAAAATTGAATGGCTGGATCTCGGAAGAGATACAAATTAGCGGAAGGCTTGAAATTCGGTAAATGAAACAGCCAGAAATTGTTTTTTGAAGAGCTTTCGAGCAATACTAGCTCTTCTTCAGTGCAAGGTCAGAGACTGACAAG
This sequence comes from Holothuria leucospilota, assembly GCA_029531755.1. NCBI lineage: Eukaryota > Metazoa > Echinodermata > Holothuroidea > Aspidochirotida > Holothuriidae > Holothuria > Holothuria leucospilota. The sequence continues at coordinate 36,510,302 of CM055980.1, read as the reverse complement.
GAGTTTGAAATTTTGGAAGCTTTTAATAGGTGGTGACAATATATATATATATATATATATAGATATATATGTATATATATTTATATATATACACACACCAGAAGTGTACTTGTGGGTATTTGATCGTGCCAGTATGTCACGGCCACTCCGCTTGTGAGATCATATATGATTGGAGATCTCTGTTTCTTTAAAGTGACGTGCTAGGTTAAATGATTTCTTGTGGTTGTCCTATAACCCTCCTTGATGGGGCCGCCGGACGTGCCTATGTGTGTGGGGGTGTTTGTGTGTGTGTGCATTAGGTTATTGCTAGTAACCTCTGCCTTGCAGACGGTGGCTGGTGTTAGGCATTTCCCTTCAAGTGGACAAGAATCTTTGACCGTGCAATTACAGCCATGTTTTGGGGATGGTAGAGCTTTCGTAAAGGGCACCTTAGAGTTATGACCCTGTATGACGGATTTCATGTTTTTCATGCATCTGTTCCTGACTTTCTCGGTGTTATTGTTGAAGATTTTGTGCAGCCGCTTAGAAAGCATTTGGCTATCAGCTTGAGGAAGGTTGTACCAACATTCGATGTGAATGTTTTGCTGTATGGCGGAGAGGGGGGGGGGGTTGAACCGTATAACCTTCCTGTCTTTGTCTCTAATCTCTCCAATCGTCTTGGGGCTGGTAGACTCTCACCTTGGTACTCTAGTTTGTGGTGATAACGGCTAGAATCTAGTACCTGTTGGTAGGCAGGTGCTGCAACATCAAATGCTTGGTTGCAGGAAAGCTCGGTCTCACGTTTGTTTACTACTATGGGAATATTTTTGAGTGTGTTTGGTGAGTGATTTTACAGGATGTGAATAAAGAGGGGGTGCCATTAGATTTTATGTAGGAGGCGTAGGTACCATCTTTCATGTTAAGGGTAACATCGAGGAAGTTCATGACGTGGAGGTTAATTCGATGGTGATTTTCAAACCAAACTCATTGAAGGTTTTAATGAAATCCTTGCGGGCTCTGTCGGCGGAGTCTTCAGAAACGCGTTTTCAAGGATGCTAAGCCATCATCTCTGTAGAAGCCGACATCGGAAACATGAAATTAAATACTCTAAAGGCTGTTCGGAATGTAAAGGCCTACCCTTTTACATACCTCAACGCCATCAGAACTGCCCATTGTGACATCAAAGAAGTTTAGGTTACCTCGCTTTGTTCAATGGGTACCAGTACTAAACTGAACCGACTGGCATGCATGATAATAAAAAACTCTAGTTCTGAGATTGGTACACATGATTTTGCCACGTTAAGGCTGAAGTAAGTGGTTGCTGAAATATGGAGTGATAGAGGTCTATAATATCAAGGATCATAAAAGTGCGGGACTATTTATCCTTGACACTAAACCAGCCAATTACTGAGGATGTGTTCCTCCACTGGTTTACCTTGGTGGTGACCCTCGGACTTTCGTTCATACGGTAGAGGATAACTTCTCTAACCCACCCTATTTCACTCTTGGCAGGGTTGAAAAGTGCGCATGACACTTTTTGTTGTGGAAGTTTTCTTTATGGTCTTTGATAGTGATGGAGGTTTTCTCTCCTCCATGTGACTGATACAGTCTTGACTGTCTAGCTTAGAAGTAATTTCAGTCCGCTCTTTAATGATGCCAGCTACAATGGCTGTATCAGCAACATTGTAGTTCTTGGTACTGTTGTCCCCTAGGAGTTTGGCATAGTCTTTCGGACTTACTGCGTTCAAACTCCTAGTGTTGTCGGCAAGTATTAATTAGGACTTTGTCAATGGATGACGTTTTCATCATGTCGATCGTTCCTTAGTTTGTGTTGAAAGGGACATGGAGAGTTTTAAAATTTCAAGCTGTCTACCATGGCTATTAAGTCATTTTCGAACCAAAATTTGATACCAAAATTTTTGTCACCGCCAGGGCCCTTAGTACCATCCTCTTGCCTCTCGAAAGAGAATGTTTTCCATTTCATACGTTTGATCAGGCTTTCTACCTTCTCAATAAGTCTACGTTTGTACTCATGGGGGGGGGGGTGGCAAGTGTATATTCTTGAGGGAATAATCAAAGCTGACTCGATCAAGATTGATCAAGAAAAGGAAATAGAGCTCTCCAAACATGTATGGTCTCTCAATCGGACCGGCCGTGATTTTTCCATACGTTGGCCCTTTCAAACATCCAAAGGAACTCTTATGGCTTTTGCAACCTTTGTCAAGCCAAAAATCTTGCAAAAGTCAACCACCGGTCCCCAACCTCCTGAACAAGAGATCAGAACTCCTCTCACAATGCCGAAGTCACAGCCCACGCAAGCGGATAACAGTTAAAAACGAAAACAGCGACAAGGGTTAAAAACGGACACGGCGAAGACTCGAATATCAATATTCACCTGGACCTCCGAGTGAACGCACTAACGTGAAACTCTGACTTGTGTGTGTGTGTGTGTTTTCTTTTGCTTATATATATATATATATATATATATATATATATATATATATATATATATATATATATAGATATATATGTCAGAATTTGCTTACGAATCCCTACAAATAATGAATTTATAACTTCTCTCTGACAGAAGTATTGAAAGAAACAACATTAAAGACATACCTGATGGACTGTTCAAAGATTGCTCAGGGCTCAGGATATTGTAAGTAAACATAGGGGATAAAAATTATGTGTGCAGTGCGTGTAGATTAAACATGTTAAGAGGCAATTAAATTTGGTGAAGCAACATGGAGACAAGAAAGCATATTTTCTGTGAGTCTAAACCTTTACGGGAAACCATACTGTCACTTTAGACCCAAATTCCCTGACGAAGTACACAAAAACTTTAGTTACCATCACTCTACGGGCTATGATGTGTGTTGAAAAGGGCTCTTCAGAATTATTTCTCTTCCCAAATGATGTAATGACTAAAAACCCTTTCACTCCTCAGCTTTATGCTTACAATGAACTGGAATTAATCGATGGCTATGGACTGTATTTCAGAATAAATATTTCAGCATTTTTTGAATATTTTAGTGGACATAACCTTTTCATCATCCAACTATATCATGATGATTGACACACTTGGGCTCTTCTAGTGTGAGATGAATGGTACACTAAAAATGAACTGGCATTGTGTGAATAAATTTTAGAGCTAAGAAAGATGCCATTACAGGAGCGAGCTCTGCATAAACTTAATGTTAAAGTCCATTCATTTCTTCCTTCACAGACGTTTAAAGGGTAATCCTGTGCAACGACTAACCAATAGAACATTGGAAGGACTAAATACTCTTTCCCTCCTGTGAGTTTTCAAATCATATTTTAGCATAAATTTTCAAGGGTGTTTGTGGTGACTAAATGTAATGATTCTTTCAAAAATGTTTTTTTCTTTTTTACCTTTCATGCTTGCGATGCATGGAGGAAATTGTTAAAGTCATTTGGGCATGTGAATTGTACAGCCTCTATCTATATTTTTTATTTTGACACTGTTATATGGAATGTGTAATATAAGTTTATTAGCAATACCGTAGAACGGGCAACACTTCCTACTGAACCTACTCATCTGGACATAATTGTTACATTTCGAGGAATGTTACGCCCTTTCATCACATTCTTTGACTCAGTGGATATCGGATATCTGTAGATCTTACATGATAACATTAAATGAATCAATCATCAATACGGAATATTTTGATCTACGAAAGGCGCATTACTACAGGGTTAAGAGTAACATTGCAGTCACAAAATTCTCCATCACACTGAGACCTACAACTGTAGAGAATTCTGTCACGAAACGTCTTCAAGAATGTTTTTGCAATAAAGAAAAGGGCAGATACTACAACCAGTGTAAACGTTTGGACATGTATGTATCCTAATGTAAAGAAACATTTATCCCTCATTATTGTTTAAATGCCTGAAAATTTGATATACTGATGTCAGAGTGGGTAGTTTTATCACTGAGTCAGATTTATGGAATTTCCAGAAAAATCTTCATTTTTCTGATGTGTGCTTACAAAGGGCTAGAAAGGCATTCGTAGCTGTGTGATTTAAGGTCATCTCCCCCCTTTTGATTGGAATGCAAAATGAATAAAACATATGCATATGGATCCAAATTTTTGAAAATTTGTAGTAAGAAACGGGAAAATACTCGTAATTGTAAATATGAACTTAAAATATGCTAGCTTTACAAATCTAATCACCGTTTCTAAATAAGATCTCGCTCTCGCCTCAAAATTTCAAGGAAAAATATAGATACTAATATCTCGTCCTCTAAATGCTTTAAGCACTTTCACCCACAAAACTTTCCTTGCCAAAGAAGAAACGTCACTAACGCTAATATTAAAGGGCTGTAAGGTTACATGCAAATGATCATCTCATCGTTATAGTCACACGTTTCATTAGCAGATGTTCTCGTTCTTTTAGATTTGTAGAAGATCCCTCAGCTAAACGTTATTAGGCCATTTGCTGTAAGGAAATATATTGTTTCTGGTTTCAGTGCTTATGTATCCCATGAAACTTGATATTGTCCAGCAAAAGTTACACATTAGTACCCTCGTAAGTTTACTCATATTTAACATACACAAAGTTTGGTGACAAATCCACATGAGTTCCTAACTTGTCAAAATTAGGGCGTTAACTTCTGCCTAAATGATAACTTATCTCACTTTCAAAATTTCATTACTTTTCTGAAACTGTGTATGATTGCTCTGACTAAAATATGGTCGTTTTTAAGGGATTTCCAGTAGTATGATTTATTAGTATTTGGGTTGTTATAGTTTATGGTGAAGAACAACTGGTTCGAAACCGATTCAATTTTGGTTCAAAAAATAAAATAAACCCAAATCTTCTCCGGTGTTGAGAAAAGTTTACAGTTAATTGAAACGTATACTAAGTTTTTCATTAGAGGATGAAATATGCAGTAAACCAAACCATCTTACTGTCTCAAAGTTGTCAGGAGAGAGTTGGATAACAGGAAGTAGAAATTTAAGCTTTAAGAGGAGTAACGGTATTATTTCAATGAGTATGCAATATATATAGGACGTTTAAGTGGGTGCTAGGAGTCTCGTGTTAGTTTTTTATTACATCAATTTTTATTTCCGACATAAAATCTTGTAAACGGTTCCTCTTCAGCCATGGGTTTAATCATTTCATTTTCCTATTAAAATAAAACGAATAGACGTGATCAATCGTTCATACCGTTTTCATGAGATTATGATTTGTCTTGCTACAGGGCGCTATCTTACAAATCCTCGGAGCCGATCGAAGTCGGGCTTTTAGCAGACGCTTGTAAAGTTTTGAAAGAACTGTAAGCTTTTGTCATTATCATCATTGCATTAAACTTATCAAAATGTAGCATTATTTCCAGGGGTGGCTCGAGGACTGGAGAGATAAAGATGTGTTATACCCTTAATAATAAGCTTGTAGCCTATCAAGATGATTTTAGACGTTTACCTTCAGTTTGGAAGATGGACGGATATAGGGTTGAACTTCCCCTACCATTATACAAATAGGCGCATTGGTTTAACAGGAGAGATTACCTTTACAACTAGACTCATGTGTCACTTAGTTCGATGATGTATTATTATTCCCTCAGATTTACATAAAAAGCAAATTTTCTTCAACATTTTTCTGTAACATTGTTTTCTTTGTTTTTAGAATTTTTAAAAACTTTCAAACGTCTACTCCCCTACCTGCTGGCTTGTTCAAAGGGTGCCATCAACTTCATGAACTGTGAGTAACAACTGTTTATTTCTAAGCAGTTAGTTTCGTAACCTTACAAAAAAGTGTGGCAATTAATTCAAAATCCTCAGGTTTTTACATGTGTCTACCCTGGGTAATCACGGGTATTTTGCGTGAAAACCCGTGTTTTCCCCTGACACTGACACAGATTGGTAAGTTACTACCACACTTTGCCACAGGATTCCCACAGGTTTTCACAGATTTTACATGCAAAAAGTGTGACCTTTAGAACCAATGTAAGCAACGAATTCTGAGACAAAGCCTGTTAAAGGAGCGTGGTGGCCTATTGGTTAAGGCGTTGGACTTGTGATCTAAGGATTGCCGGTTCAATTCCCACCTGGGTCATTATGTTGTGTCCTTGAGCAAGATGCTTTATCTCGATTGCTTCTCTCCACCCAGGGGTTAAATGGGTACCTGTGAGGTAACTTGTATAGTGATGCGCTGTTTGTGGCTGCTCCTATGGGAAGTCCCCCAGGGGACACGATGAAGTGGCATTACTGTTCAGTGTGCCGGGTACGAACAGCCAGGGATGTGCACTATATAGTGTGGGTTTAACAAGTTACCAATGACCAGGGGTAATGATTGTGAAGCGCTTTGAGATGTTACATATAAAGGCGCTATATAAATCCAAATCATTATTATTATTATTATTATTATTATTATTATTATTATTATTATTAAAGGCAGGAAAGGTGTCTCAACCTGTGTCAAACCTGTGTCAAACCCTGTGTCCAGAGGGTGCCAACACAAGTTTTCCACCCAAGAACACGCGTGGTTTTTTTTTTCTTTTCAAGTGTGAAAACGCGCGGTTAAAGACACAGGTTGATACATCATTTTTGTAAGGGTATTCAGCTTTTCACTAAATTAACGATTACATTGCTTTTACTCGGTTTCAACATTTGCGACTATACACCTGATGGTAAGAGTTTTCTGTCTCCGCTTACGTTGTAAGAATGTATTGTTACGGCTCGATAACAAACCAGTAACAGCGAAAGATCACAGAAAAAAAGAGATTAAAATTCTGTTGGTTGGTAATTTAACCCTCTTTTCCTTAATTTTGTACAATTACTAAATCCTAGCTTAGGCCTATTTACAGTTATTTACTTAATTATACACTCATCTCTACTCTTGGCTAGTGATGCGTAGACTTCTGTAACGTCTTCACAGTAGTAGTGGATTTGGTTCCTGCTATAGGCGGATAGGATACATTCGATTGCATGACGATGAAAGAAGTTGGATTCGTTGGCGATTATTTGTCTCTTTCGAACAGTTCAAGACTACTGAGCGTGCGCATTTTTATTCGCGAACGAGCAAACAGTTCACCAATGGAGACAAACGATACAGTGGCAACGGTGATCGACCAGAATTATGATAGTATTTACAGCGAGTGTGGCCTCCGTTGTAATAACGTTTTGCTGGCAGTATGTCTAAGTCTATCTCTCAAACTCGTTGTCGCAAGAGATTTCCTTTTATACTCAACAGCCATTGTTCGAGAACCCTCTCGAATATACCGGTTTCTGGAACATTCTAGCCGATACTTTCATTTCGTCGAAAGGAAGGTTCCAGAGACGTTAGATGCTCAATTCATTTCGCTCGATCGCTGGATTTTAATAGTGCAAACATAGGATTAAACTATTGAATGTGAATTCGAGGGCTGTGTTATTCAGCACAGTGCACATGATCTCATGTTTATTGAGGCAAGCATGCTCGTTACAAGTGTATTTAACATCTTGTAAGGATTTGGGGAGGGGAGGGGGAGGGGAAACACCCAAGTCCAAGGTTAGTATGGTTTGAACAAGTCTATTCATTGTAATAATCATAATTTTTCAAGCCTTTAAAAGGGAAGGCAACGTGGGCTGGCAACTACTTTAAAACTATGAAAAATTCACCAATGACTTATTTGCTGATAGACTGACTGACTGGTCGTGGAAATGTCGTTTCTCTTGTAACAGACAAATATACATGGCAGAGTTACCCGAGATTTTGGATGGTACATTCCTCGGTTTCTCAAACATTATTACTCTGTGAGTATGCCAGTATAATATTAAAAATTTGCTCTCGTTTCATTTTCTTCAAGCTTCAGTTAAACTTTTATATGGTAGAAAGCTAAATCTTCGGCGATTGTTTCATTGTAGTGAAGCTTTCATTAAGATAATCGTATTGTTGGTTATCTCAGATAGATATCCTCTTCAGATAGGTAAAACTCTATTTTCATTATGCATGTCTCCTTTTTACCTTTGTGTGACGCTTTAGTCTAAAGACCCCCAAATTGCTAACATAGCTTTTCACTATTGTAGAGGAATGCTTCAGTGTTATGCATGTGCCTCAAAAGAGAACCTCCACACAGGACGTTTGAAAGTCACGCACACAACTTGTACATTCAAGCTGAAGGGCTTTGATTCAATGTGCTGAACAAAATCAATGGCAGGGGAGCTGCAGATATATATATATATATATATATATATATATATATATATATATATATATATATATATATATATATTATATATATATATATATACATCCCAGGTAGATCTAAGAGAATTAGTTACTGATCGTTCTCTGTCTTCTTCCCGGGACTGATGGGCCTGATTTTGGGATCTCACATTAGTGTGTAAGTCAAAGTAAGCAGAGCAGAGAGTGACTTTGTAAGAGATGACCACCGCAAGGTCGCTGTGGTAATTGAAACCAGAGAGCTCCCACGGATGGTTATAGTTAAAACTAGATCAGCGAGTTCTGTTAGACCGTCCTCTCATGTATCAGACAAAAACAAAAAAAACCATTACCTTCTGTGCCTAATCCGTCGAAGACAGCCTTAAAATTCAAAAAGACGGAAAACTGGTAGGTTAACGCAAAATTTTCACTTAAAAACCCTTTGCAGCACGGCCGTACTATGCGTATATCCATCACACACTAAAGGTATACGCAAATCCCCATAGGCCTAGCATAGCAAAGTAACGTTACTACGAACACTAACATTCACGGTAAAAATCACGAAAATATACTCCCACTTGCCTTTCAGTCATGATATTCTTGGCCTTCGAGACAGCTTTATAACTCCATCTTCGTATAAAATCACCGAATATTAGGCAAAACAACAACACAGGGCTGTAAATTGTACAGGTTCAATGCGTGTAGTAGTAACGCTACAGTGTAAAGTTACAATGTGTAATTGAATATGGCCTTTTGACCTTGACGAGTGGAGACCGAGATTTGGCCAGCTAGTGGCGCTAGACCTATTCTGTTTAGGCCTGTTTTAGACCAGCAGAGATGGGACGGCCGTTCAGAGTAAAATGCTTTTTAAATTTTTGAAATCGATTGTAAAATGATGGAGAAACGCTAATTTTTCCGGAGCTTGTTTTTGGTGCAAAATTGGGCAATTTTTGGCCACTTTTGAGACATTTTTTACACTTTCTCCAAAACTACATAATCCTGGAAATTCAGCTTTCTAAATGTAGTGGCCCCCTGTGGGCTGGGGGTTGAAGAATATGCCCACGGTATTCCCCGCCTGACGTAAGAGGCGACTAAAGGGGAAGACTTGAAACAAATTTATCTGGTTGACACTATATAACACATTCGTGTTGGTGTGTCGTTAAATATTATCTAACTAACTAATCTAAATGTAGTGATATGTGTAGGGTATTTGAAAAAATGGTATTGAAGTATTGGCCCCTCTTTGTGATTTTACACCGAATTTTGAAAATTGTCCCAAAAATTGCATAATTTTGAACCACAATAAACATTTTGACCTAAATTCCCCCCAAAATCGTCGGTGACACCCCCTCCCCCAAACAAGTTGGTATTTTTGGAAAGGTCTATCCTTTATCTTTCGTTTGGTGCCACAATAATGCTTGTAGGATGTGCTGTTATGAAGTTATGATTTTTTGAAAAAAAGTATGGTGAGGTGGTCGTAGGTGACCCCCGGTCTGGTATTGAGTTTTAAGATTTCTACTTTGAAAGGAAGAAAACTTTCGATCTCTATCACATGGTATAAAACTTTTTCAGACTTTCAGACTCACCATTGCTCAGTATATTGTGTTAAGAGGCCGGTATCTTGGCGAATATGGATTTATGCCCCTTTGTGGAATGAATACCAAGTCACACCTGTTTTACAAAATGCTTGAAAGAAAGCTTGAAAGTTCTACCACAAGCTTGTTCATATAAAGCAAAGTTTATCCAGAGTAATGACATGAACCCCTGAGGTACATGAGAGGTTTTACATATTTTTAAGTATCCTGTGCAGTAAGAAACCTAAAAACACCCATATCCAGATGATATTTTCAAACAGCCAAGATATTTGTTAAATAATTCTTACGTTGTCGAAGCCGACCGTAGATTCAGCTTTTGCAGAATGGTGTGCTTCTTTATAGCAAAATTACATAAACTTTGAACAATTATTTTTAGATGTCATGTTGCAACAAAAGACAGATTGAACGGATCTAACACCTGGCGAGATACATTTCTTTTATTTTTCGTTATCGATCTAGACAATTAGCTCAGAGTCCCTTCATCTCAGTGCTAACTAAAAATATGTTCGAAGGATGTGTGTCTACACTGTGAGTATAACTGTCATCATCATTGCAGATGGAGTATTACTGTCATCATCATTGCAGATGATATGCTAAGTGTGAACTGATATTTATGATTTTCTTACCAAATTACTCTACTGTCCCAATTTTATTTGATTCGAACTCGGTAGCAATATCTCAAAATTATCACAATTTACCCTTAGCGTGATGAAAGAATTTATTACAGCAATTTTGTGTCTGCTCTTGATTTTTGTTAAGAGTGATCAAAGTTAACCAATATTGTCAATTTACCTTTTCAAAGAATGGAAAATGACTAATACTGATGTGAGTTGGTCCGCCAGTGGCAAGTTACATCCATACTCCATCCCTTCCTTGCTTTTTCTGACTCTGGTTGCATTAAGGATTACTCTTCATCCTATTTTTTGGTGTATCGTAATGTGTCGTAAAGTCGATAACTTCTTAATACGGGCCACTAGGTTTTCATCCTAAGTGGACATGGCCTAGTGGATCATCTCATGAGCGTAAACTATTTCAGATCTTGTAATGGTGGTAAATTTTGAATTGTTTGAAAAAAATTTTGAAGAGGGGGGGGGGAGGCACTGCAGAAGCTGATGTCTTAAATCCCACCCCAGATAACCCCACAAAGTCAGCGTGAGGTGTGCGTATATTATATATATATATATGTATATATATATATATATGTATATATATGTATATATATATATATATATATATATATATATATATATACATATACACGTTTCTACGCTACTTTGCGACCGTGATGGGTTCTCTGTCCCCTAGTGCGAAGGTCCTGGGGAAGAGTTTAAGAGGAGCAGGTGTCCCTCTTCCCTTTTAAGTTCGTTAAGGGTGGCTTACATGTAAAATAGTGCTAAGTTTGGCCGAGTTTCGAACCGACCATATGTTGAAAAAAAAGACTCATACATTAGTAATTTGTTCTGTTTTGTTGGACATAAGAGAGACGGTGCTTAAGCTAAGGAGTCTGAGTCCTCTTTGAAAAAGTTTGGTTTATGTAAGGTGGCTTGAGTGCAAAATGGTTGTAGCTGTGGCAAAGCTTGCACTGATTACATTAAAAGAATTACCATTATCTGGTGACAATATGGCTGAAACATGGCACCCCTTCAATGCTGGTACCATGAGACCGACATATATAAGGGCTCCTGGAAGCTCTGAGGTAATTACACAATTGTGACGTTAACACGATGCTGTAACTGACATCAAAATTACGTGCTAGAGGAGACCACACCGAGCACTTTGCAAAAATCGTAGCTTTACTAATTTTGGACGGGAATCCTAATAAAGGGCTTCCAATGGGGAACAGTTGAAAGGGGTTAGGTTATCACAAAAGGGGTAGAGGATTATTAAGCGGGTTGCATAATGCGTAGTCTTTGTAAATGCACTTAAAGACATTTGAATAAGCTTTTGCAATGACTAATATACTGAAAATTATGACCATTATACAGCCCATATTATTGTATTGCCACATAGTTGCCTCTTGATGCAAGCCTTTGGCTGGACTTGTATCTCTAGTTTTCGGAAAATGGTTTTGGCCAGAAAAGTTCCGTACATTTTCAAACTAATGATGGTCATCAGACAACGAGTGTTAAGCATTGCAATTGCTCGAGAACCTTGCCAAAACTGTGCGTTAGAATGCTGGAATGGTTATAAAACCCATAATAATGCCTAACAAGTACGTTCGGGATGGTATTAAAGAAAAATTAAAAATAAAGATGACAACGTTCGTAACGAAGAACGAAGAACGAAGAAAACTTTTGATAGTTTGCAAACGATTTGTGATAAAAAGTGCTTAAAATAGATTCATCACTCAGTCAGAAAAGGTACCTAACCCATTCTCTACAAAAATCTATAGCTTAAAGACCTTTTGAGTTAATTTTTAAAATATGAAATGTTTAGAAATGGATTGGAGGAACGCGCTCCGTCCCCCTCCTCCTCGGTACCACCGCCCCCACAAATTTCCTTCAACGAGAGATTTTCTGCTAGCTGGGGGCGCAAGTGTAGCATTTTCGCATCATTATCAGGAACATACTTGTTATTCCCGGTCTTTTAGCCTCCTTGTCAACCACTCACATCAACTGCCTGATAGATTTAGAACAACATGGTAAACATTTGTCCGGTATTGACTTCTAAACGCACACCCAACGCTATTTACGATTAAGCAAAGGATAGATTTGTGCCCTTGCGCTGCTCTAACGAGCTCATTCCAATGCCATCATCACATTAACGTAAACGTTTTCATTTCCATGTACGTTTAAGTCTTTATATGGCGTCTTTGTATCAGTGTATGTATAAATATGCGTAAACGCACACATGTAGGTGTATATACATGCACGCATAGGTGCGCATACACATGTAAATCATTTTGTGGTCTCTGACATACGTTCCGCCGTGTCCAACACAAATCACCGCCTTTTGAGCTTCGCGCACTATTCTGATGCAGTTATAAGCGCCGTGTCAAAAAGTCCCGCTGCCTTTGAAACCTTCAGGCTACACAAGTGTATTAACCAGGACAAAACATCCACTTCAAATTAATTAAAATACTGAATTTTATTTTCGTCAAATTTTGCACAGCATCCTGACAGCTCTGAATCTAAACAGCATCACAGAGGACTTGTTTCAAAATTTAAATTGTCTGAACTCGGTGTAAGTATAGTTGTTCATTGTACCATGGAGCTAATACTTGGACAGGAAAAGCAACTTCCCAAATCCCCGATTTGAAGAGAAGATGACACCGCGAAGGTCAAACTCATAAGACTAGTTAACACCACTGATCTCTTACTTCATTAAAGATTCAATAAGATTAAATGGTGTTAAGAAGTTGCACAATACTCTCATGTCGTCTGCTTCATCTTCAAAGCACATCGGCGAGTTTTGCCTATCACTTTAGTATTGCCAGTTGCATTAAATGCAAATTAAATTTCTCGTACTGTCGCGTAGTGTCACTTATACATAAGCGTTGCTTTGATTCTCTTTGAAACGTTTAATATGTATAAACCCTTTGCAATATGCGAAATAATGCAAAAATTGATCAAAATTCTACTGCAAAGTATAGACTTGTAACTAGTCTGCTCATATGCATATGAAATTAACATTACTTCTAGCATCACCGTCAATTATTAGGAAGCAGTAACCAGTCGTTTTGAAGTTTTAACCTGAATTTCTTATTTAGCTATCTGTAACTTCCTCGACATAAAATGCCTTGCTTTATTTAATCTATTTGTTAGGGTAATAGGGCAGTAGATATGAATAAGGTTGCAAAGAATAAGAAGTGTATATTATAAGTGCCAGACAAAAGAACTGAAAAGCCTAAAGTCTAATCATCGATCATAACAGGATCATCGCCTCACGCATGTCTAGGTCTAATTGGATTGGCATAAATTAAAGTCAAAGTTTCTCCTCCCGTCCGGGTAGAAGCTCCATGATTGTAGCCTACATACCTCTGTCACAATAGCCCCTTGCAAAATGTGAATCACAACAGCCGCAAACGTAAATTCAACATTTTGAGAATGAAAATACTAACATAAGTGTGTAATGGAAAAACATACACTTCATCACAAGCTTCATACAAGGTCCAAGTTAAATGAGAATAGTAGACGCCTTATTGATTACAGTAGAAGGTTAGGTACACAGATGTTCTTTTCGTTTATTATCTCTACTCCCACGTAAAGTAAAGGGAGATGAGATATTGTCAGTACTTAACCTTATATTAGAAACATGAAGCTGTGATAAATGCGCTCAAAAAAGTGTGTCGTAAACTCCTATTAAACCGTACGCTTGGTGATTCGGACGTTCAAACTTGTAAGGTAGCCTACCTGACCATGCTGAATCGTGCATGTGTAATGGAAAGCATCATAGGTCAAAGGTCAGAGTTCAAGGATAAAATTTGAGAAAAATTGTTCTTTTTTTGTCATTATTTACTTAACATAAGTATGTTAGAGAAAATAATAAAACCATGATGTCCTAAGACTGTTCAGAAAAATTTTAAAATGGTATCTTTGTTTTGCTAAGAATGAGTTCAAAGGTTAAAATGTAGGTCAAAGGTCAAATTTGCCTAAATTTTGCAAAATTAGTGTGTCGCGAACTTCTCCTAAACAGTAAGTCCGATAAAGTTCAAACTTGATGGGTGGGTATCTGACAAAGAAAATTTGTGAATGCATAATTGATGACGTCGTAGATCAAAGGTCAAAGTTCAAATCTGCTAAAATTTGGTTTTTACCTTTATTTTCCTAAATTTTAAACTACGCTTTTTGGTTGCTGAAGTGCGAGTTTAAAGCTCACAGTATAGTTTAAAGGTCAAATTTACGAAAGTTTTGGGAAACAGTCTTCCGGAAGCTCTTCTTGAACCTTATGTCATCAATTTCAAAGTTGGTGGATAGTTACCCATACACTGTAGTTTAAATGCAATCTTTTACATAATTGTTGGCGTCGTAAATCGAAAATCAAGAGGTCAAACTTCAAATGAGCTAAAATAATTTTTTATCCATTATTTAGATATCGGGATGTTAAAAAAGACAGTAAAACCGCGTCTTATGTACGGAGTGATGAGATATATCTTTGCATAGTGCATTTTCGTTGCGTTAGTTCGAGATTAAAGTTTAAATGACTTTAAAGTTGTCTTTTGTTATGAGTTGCTTATCGGATATTGGGAAATTTCTTCAACCCCAAAGTATGTAGAGAATATGGGGAGATGATATTTATAACTCCATGGTCTACCCCCTGTTTCTGTTTGTGATAAGGTAATTAATACTGTAACTGTAATACAACCCCGCTAGATAACATAGGAAAAAAAGAACTCATAATGGAAAACCCATTTATGTTGACGTTTTGTTTTCCATGAATGAAATTTCATTTTTTAATTTTGTTAAAGGAAGGGTTTAAGCAAAAATTTAATTTTAATATATAAAAGAACTAAATCTACGCAATTTGGTGAAGCTTCCATTCAAATCGGACATGTAGCAGGGGTTATATCACTTCCTTACAATCATGAGAAATGCTTTGTTTCCTTTGTTTTTTCAGTCT